>JAWWEW010000023.1:14453592-14499035 GCA_035583185.1 Anabacerthia variegaticeps
CCCCCCACACTGTCCCTTCACACACCATGTCCCCCCACTCCTGTCCCTTAACATCGCGTGTCCTGTCCCTTCTCACACCGCGTCCTGTCCCTTCCCACACCGTGTCCCCCCGACTCCTGTCCCTTCCCACACCATGTCCTGACCCTTCCCACACTGTGTCCTCTCCCTTCACACACCGTGTCGCCCCCACTCCTGTCCCTTCCCACACCGTGTCCCCCCGTCCCATCCCCGTGCCCTCCCCACACCGTTTCCCGCCGCTGCCGCGTGGGGGCTCACGCGCCGGCGGACAACAGGCCCCGCCCCCTGGCCCCATTCTGCCCCGCCCCTTCGCACCCGCTCCTCCCATTGGCTCCGCCCCGCTGGCTCCGCCCCACCCATTGGCTCCACCCGCTGGCTCCGCCCCTGCGCGCCGCCGGGGGGCGGGGCCTGTCGGGGCGGGGCGGGCCGGGCGGTAGAGCCGCGGGCGCGCGCAGGAGCCGCCGCCGCCGCCGCCGCCGCCATGGGCTGCACCGTGAGCGCCGAGGACAAGGCGGCCGCCGAGCGCTCCCGCATGATCGACAAGAACCTGCGGGAGGACGGCGAGAAGGCGGCGCGGGAGGTGAAACTGCTGCTGCTCGGTGAGACCCCCCCCCCGGGACCCGCCCCCGGGACCCCCCGCCGCTCTTGGCTCTCCCGGCCCGGCCCGGCCCGGCCCGGCCCTGAGGGGAGCGAGCGGCCCCGCCGCCTGCGCCCCGCGCTGCCCCGCAGCGGCCCTGCGTCCCAGCGCCGGGGGTGCCCGCCCCGCCCGGCCCCGCCCCGGGGATCCCCCGTGAGTGCGATGCCGGGCCCGGCCCGGGCTGCGGGATCCCCACACCGTGTGCCCGCCGCTCCATCTCGGGCCCCGGGGGTCCCCCCCGCGAGCGGGGAGCCTGCCCCGCCCCAGGCTTCCGGGATACCCCCGAACGGGGGTGCACACCCCGCAGCAGGCCCTGGGGATCCCCCCCAGGAGGGGGGTGTTGACCCCATCCCAGGCATCCCCCTCAGGGCTGGGGTGTTGACCCCATCCCAGATCCCGGGCATCCCCCCTCAGGGATGGGGTGTTGATCCCATCCCAGGTCACAGGCATCCCCCTCAGGGCTGGGGTGTTGACCCCATCCCAGGCCCCAGGGATGTCCCCCAGGGCTGGGGTGTTGACCCCATCCCAGGCCCCAAGGATGTCCCCCAGGAGTGGGGTGCTGTACCCACAGGAGGCCCTGAGGATCCCCTTCACAGTGCGATGCCTTCCCCACCCCTCTGTGAGCGGGATACCAGCCCCACTTCAGACTTTAGGAGTGGAGCACTGGCCTTAGAGCAAGCCTTGGATGTCCCTTGGGAGTGGGTGCCACCCCACCCTGGGCTTTGGGGTTCCCCCCAGAAGTGGCTGCCACCTCACTACAGTACTTGTCTTCCCAACCTGATCAGTGTCCAGCCTAGGCACATCCCTTCAGGACACAGACAGAGGCATCCCCACCCTCCTGTTGGATGAACCTCCCCCAGCAAAGGCCCTGCCAGCCCACGCACCCTTTTCTGCCTGTCCGGGACGCCCAGATGTGCTGGGGAGTTCTTCCATGGGCTCCTCTCACCCTGCCCTCACACTGTCTGTGGTGATGGAGGTAATGGGGCCGACAGGCAGTCACTGCCCTGTGCCTCCCCCGACTGGGGGACTGGGACAGGCCCAAGCCCCTCCATCACCCTCCCCTTTCCATGGGTAGCGGGGGGCCTTAGGGCCCCCCACAACCCAGGGGCTGTCTGCCCCACAGACACTCAGTTTTGGTACTGATAACGGGCCGCTTTCGTTCTTCAAAGCGGCCCAGTGATGCTCCCGTGGGCGTTCACAGCCCTGCCCTGTGCCTGCGGGCAAGGCAGCCGCTTCGTTATTTTAATTTATTATTTCTCCTAATGACTCCCAGTTGGGCTCTTTATTCCCTTTACAAAATTCCCAGGGAGAGCCTCGCTGCAGGTGTGAGGTGGGAGGGCGCGGGGCTCCCACGGCACCGTGGGGTGGCGGGATGGGCAGAGGGATCCCTGGCAGAAAATGTCTTTTGGGCTCATCGCCGCCGTCGGCAGAGGAAGCTGCCGGCAGCAGGAAGTCACGCCGAAATCCGGCAGCCCTTTATTTGCTCAACCCCTGCCTGCCTTGAGAAATACGTAATTAACGCCTTGAAATGCTCCTTTATCTGAATGCGTTGCTTTTTTGCGTTTTGTTTAATTCTGATTTTTGTTTTTGCCTTGGCATGAGCTGTGCTGGCACCGAGACCCATCCTGTGGGTTTTGGGTGGGAGTCTCTGTTGCTGGGGGTCTCGCTGGTTGGGCACTCTCACCACCCCACTTTGTTCTGGGGAGGGAAGAGTGCAGGGAGTGAAACCCCGTGGGATTTGCAGGATGGTGGGGAAACATGTGATCCCCCTTTGCCATGAAATGTCCTGTGCCAGCCCTGGTGCCAGCTCGGCTCTTCTCGGACCACTGCTTGGTGAGAAGTAATGGGGACGTAGCTGGCCAGGGGTGATTGGCACCTCCAGCTCTGGGAGGCTCCTGGAACTGTCTGGGATGGGCAGCATCACACCGGTGCTGTCAGCTCCTGGTGCCCAGATTGGGGCCCCATCCTGCTGCTGGTGAACATCACTGAGGGGTGGCTAGGGGCTCGCCAGGCAGCAGGGGTCATGGTGTGGGCTGAGTGACTGACATCCCTTTCCTGGGTCTTGCTCTGTCCCAAGTGGAGGCAGGAGGAGGAAGAGGATGTCTGCACTCCCTTCTCCTGGGGCCGGCATTTATGAGTGGCATTTCTGATCTCAGCTGGTTTCTAAAGCCAAAAATAGAGCGAAATGACTCTTTTTGTACATTTTCTAAAATTTTTTTCCTTCCCCTTGCAGCTGTTGAGGTGTCAATAGCACCATAGCTTTGGGTCATCACTACCCATTTCCGAGCTGACCCACGGCTGGAAAATCCTCCCAAACTGTCAGGGAGTGGCTGGGGAGGTGGGGCCAGCACTACCCCTCTCAGGGGCTGTTGCTCGTGGCATCCCCCCTTTGCAGGAACCCCTTGGGGTGGGACCACAGTGCCAGGGGCTGTTCCCACTGCCCTGATGCTCACTCTTCCTATGGCTTATTTTTTTAACCTGTGGTCAGGGGAAGCTTTGAGGAGACCCAAGGCCTCAAAGTGAGCTTTTTGGTGAGCCCCACAGCTCCTGGTTGAGCTCAACAGGGCAGAGATCCATGGCCCTCCCCGGGAGCTGCAGCCCTCCTGCCTCCTTCAGGAAAAGGGAGGGGGAGAAAACTAAGGAGAAAAACATCTTCATCCTTTGTGCTGCATCAACCTGTGGCATGAAGAGGAGGTGCCTCTTCCAAGGACGGCATGTTTTTTGCTGGCAACTTGTGCTGTCCTGCAGCCGAGGGTTGGAGCTGGGACACCACTGCCAGGCAGGACGTGGTGTGAGCGGAGGGTGATGGTCTTAGTGTGTGGCAGTGGCATTGTGAGCATAGGGCTGTGGAGGGCTTGGGGCTGACTGGTGCAGCTGCCTTGGCTTTGTGCTGTGTCTCATGTGTGACCACGAACCTGCTTCTGCCTTCCCTCTGCCACAGCAGTGAGCTGGAGAGGGATGGACACACCATCAGTGTGGCAGGGACAGGCGGGACCCCTCCGATGGCAGGCGTGGGCACAGCACCAATCTTGCCATGGTCCTGTCAATATCTGCACGTTTTCCTCTGCCATTTGCTAGCTCTGGCAAACAGGTTATATGCTGGAAAGCTTGAAGCTCTAGTATCTGATGGGAAGAAGATTCAAACAAAGTGATCCTCCCCAGATGAAGCAATTCCCCACAAACAAAGCAGTGTTTCCCTCTCTTCCCCTGGAAACCAACAGTCTCACAACGTTTTAGTACTGGGAGAGGCCAGAAGCTGCCACCAACACCTGAAAGCACCTGGAGCATCCATCCCATGCAGCAGCATTTACAGCACCTCCCGGTGCCACTCTCAGCTCCTGGGCATCGGCAGGACTCAACCCCTGGAGCCACTGGCTGTTTCTGCTGGGCAGCAGTGGAGGTTGTGTTCTGGCCATCCTGCCTCCCTGCCTGTAGGAGCTGGGATGCTCTGGGGGGGGTGCAGGACTGGCAGCAGGCAAGTGATCAATGTGTTCAAACTCCCTTATTCCTTATCTATGGAGCATTAGGAAAGCAAAAGGATTTCTCAGATGCTTTAGAAACAGGGAGGGCGCTGGTGGGTTGGTCATGTTGATCCCCAAGGGTTTGCAGTCCTGCAGGTGCAGTGCCCAGGACAAGGACACTGCCCTCACACCTGCCTGAGGGTGTGCATGGCACTGGGGTATGTCACGCAGGAGCTGCCTGTTCCAGATCCTGCCTGGGACATGCAGTGGCTGAGGCAAGGGCAGCCAGGGCAGGGCTCGGAAGCAGATTTGTTTTTTGGTCTTGTTTTTTTTTTTTTGGCTTGCATAAAAATAGAGGGAGGGAGGGACCAGCTGTGACTTTCAGAGGCTCTGTGGCCCTGGCTCTGCCCTGGGTTCCTGTGAGCTGCCTGGTTTGTTGTGCTTCATCCTGTCTTGAGGAGTTGTTTCTGTCCTCCCTCCTGCCCCAGCCCTGGGTGGTTGGCAGCATTTCTTTCACTGGGAACACTGGAAGACCCAGTGGTGTTTGTGACCATGGTCCAAGAGGTGTCACAGTGAACAGAGAAGAACTCAGTGTTGTTAGATCCAGAGAGACAACACATCCAGCTCCCTGGAGCTGGTGTACAGGCTTGGGAGAGGTTGGGATGGGATGGGAGGAAGGACCCTGGCACCCAAGCCCTGGGATGGGTCCCTCCCATGCCCCCACTGGTGAAGTCCCAGGGGCAGGCAACAGCCCTCTGCTCTCAGATGAGCACTTCAGCTTTGCCCGGGGGAAGCAGCAAGCTTATATGTGTACATTTTACATATATTTTCACATATACATTAGAAATACATTTTCTATTTTAAGATATATATATTGCATTTTGTGTTTGTATAGATATACATGTTACTCTGTATGGAACAGTATATACATTGAGATAGATAGATAGATAGATAGATAGATAGATAGATAGATAGATAGATATTGCTTAGCTCTATGGAAGAAGGTCTCCCATGGTCTGAGCCCTCCCAGGTCTGTGGATTCCGGTGAGTGCTGGGATCACGGTGTCCCCAAGCACTGTTGCGTAGCCAGGGCTGGCCTGGCCTTTCCGCAGCCACCGGGTTTCCTGCTCCAGGCCGGAGCACGGGTTTCCGGCCCGGAGACTGGTTGAATCACCGGAGCTGGGGGAGCTGAGTAATTAATTCTCCCTCCCATTGGTGGAAAACTCAGGCGGGGGGATTCGGGTGCCAGCAGCATCCCAGCTGTGCCAGTGGGTGAGCCCCCATCCCGTCAGGGCAGGATGGAGGGGATGATGGCACCCAGGCCACAGGGGCACACGGTGGCAGTGGAGCGGGAGAGGGGCTGCTCTGGCCATGGCAGGGTCAGAAACAGAGCAGCAAAGTTCTGGGATTCCTGGAAAAAGCCCGGCACAAGGATAGTTTTGTCCAGCTTGTGAACACCGGCGGGCCTTGTTGGCACCAAGGGTGCATTTTCCATGCTCCCCCTGAGAAACCATACCCAGTCCACCTCTTCTCTGTGTGCTCCAAGCATCCTTCCTGCTGCCAATTTATTTCTATTTTCTTTACTTTTGTTGGGACTTTTTTTCTGCATCTCCGTTGGCTGCCTTGGACGGGGGGGTCTGCACCCCCCAATTTTCTGAGGTCCTGCCTGGGGACGTGGCATTCCACCAGCTGTTGATGCACAGGCTCCTTCTGGGAAGCAGCCAGCCCTGTGCTGGAATGGACAGCCCTTGGGAAAAACGCCCTATGTCACTGTGGGGTTTTAAAAAAATGCGATTATTTTTACAGCAATTTTCCATCTATTTTCGGTAGGAAGGAAAATGTTGAGGGGAATCTCTTTTTATTAGCAGTTTTTGAGTCTTTAGGGTAACTCTGCCTTTAAGACACCCCTTTGTCAGTCCCATTGGACAGTGGGGACCCCACAGGTGCCAAGAGGGGTGAGCTCTGCAGCCATCTGTCTGTTCAGCATCCGTCTGTCCTGCAAGGAAAGGGATTGGCAGGTTTGTCCAGAACTAAAACCTATCAGTAAATCCATGCTCAAGTAATAGCTGCTGTTTGCCAGGCTGGGAAAACTTGCTGGGACAGTGTTTGGGAATGGGGCTCCAGCTACTGGGGAGGGGGATGGCTCTGGACTCACTGGGAGATTGAATTCCAGCTTTTCTCCCATAATAAAGAGAATTTTCCAGCTGTGCATTGCTTCCATCCATGCCTGGATATTTGAAGGCATAGAGCAGAATGGTGCCGTGCGGAAAAATGGAAAATCTTCTCTTGGTGATGTGAGATGAGGTGGATCCTGAAACCTGTGGCCAGCTCCTAAAATATAGGGATTACATATGTGCTGCCCAGAACTATGTGCATATATTGCGTTAAATATCTACTGCGCAGAAAGCGTCGTAAATCGTGGGCTGCAAAGTATATATGTTGGCTCAATAATTTCTTTGCCAGTTGATTAGCAGGGTGTTCTGGAGCTGGGCAGCTGCTTGCTTATTTTAAAGTTTTGAAGATTATTTTTAACAAAAAAAAGGAGGAAATGAGCTCAAGAGAGCTCTCCTCCTGTTTTTGCCAGGCACTGCCCTGGGAACAAGCACTGCCTGCTTCTGGCAGAGAGGCAGGGCTGGAGGAAGCACAGCTGTGGAGTCAGCCCATGGTGGGGGGGGGGGTGTCTCTCTGTCCCCCCTGATGCCACCATGGGGGTCCGGAGGAGGCAAAACCCCTCTGACAGCACCTCGTCCTGCCTGGGCTGGGCTGGAGGGTGGAAGTTGGTGGTTGGCATCTGGCCCAGGAATTGTTTTGGGGCTGAATGGGCGGCAGCTGGGGTTTTCCGGGGATTGGAAACCCTTCCCCTCTGCCGCATTCACCCGGGGGGGCTGGGGAAGGTCCCTGACACGGGAAGGGAGGGTGTTAATTCAGACCCAAATTCCTGCTCAATGCAAGTGCATGGGCTCTTGTGCTGGGTGAGCTCCTGGTAGCAGGCAGAAGCACTGACTCAGAATAGGGGATGACAGTATACCCACTCTCCTCATGGAGCAGGGAAGATGCTGAGAGATATGGGGGAAGTTTGCAAGGAAATGGTCAGCTGTGATGATGGTCACCCTGTGACTCTCACCCTGCCAGGAGTAGGTAGGATGTCCCAAGGGGAGTTTGTTTTCTCCTGGCAGGGAGTAAATGTCAGACAGGGTAAGGCAGAGCAGTAGAATGGAAACAGCTGTCTGGCACCTCACCCCAAGGATGCTGATAAACAGGGTCCTTGCTTGCCATGTGCCTCAGTTTCCCTGTCCAGGCACCCATCGGGGAAGGGCAGGGTGAAGGCAATGGGCTCCGGCTGCTGAACTCAGCGGTACGTGGTGGTGTTGTCAGAAACCAGAGGTATTTAATGGAAAAATGTAAGGGATAGACCGAGTCCTTCCCCCCTGCTCCCAGCTCCAGGCAGTTGCCAGCACTGACCACGAGCACTGGCTGGACTGCACTGGGTGCCGCGTCAGCATCCCGAGAGTGCTGGGGGAGGATCGGTCGGCAGTGCTGGAGAGCCCCTGCAGTGCCAAATGGTGACCTGTGAGCTGAGCAGAGCCTCCCTCGACACATATGGCATGGGAACCATGGAGCAGGGTGCTCCTGGCAATGAATGCTGGGTCTGTATAGCCTCAGTGTGGCCCCAGCATCAGGGTGCTCCACACCCTGAGCAGTGCTTGCAGTGATATCCCTGGGGCATGTGCCCATCACCAAGGTGACATTCAGGTCGGGGACATGCGCAGGAGTTTGCTCCCTGCCACCATGTCTCAGCTGGCATGATCGGCCCCATTCTTCCCAGTTAATTTTAGCATAATCTCCTTTTTTTTTTCTAAATTATTTTTTAACCTCCTCTATAATCTCTCTGCCCCCTCTGCAGCCATGCTGGCACAGCCCTGCTTGGGGGCCCCCGTAAGGGCAGCTCCATGGCCGAGGGCAGTGTTGGGAGGACCAGCTGAGGGGGCTGTGAGAGGACAGAGGAATGGACTTGGCTTAGGGAGATCCCCTGGGACCTGCACCCAGAGGAAAGGACCATGCTGGTCCCCAGCCAAAGGGACCTTATCCTGGTGACGGTCCTGGGGTGAGATGAGCCAGGCATTCATCCATCTCATGGCACTCCCTGTCCAGAGAGGAGACAAGGGACATGCACCGCCCCTTTCAGCTTCCCCTTTCAGCTTCCCCTTTCTTGCAGCCAGGGTGACTTTGCTCCTTCCCTGCTTGCAGCCTGGGGAGGGAGGGCTGGGCCAAGCTCTGCATCGCCTGCGTAGGGCTGACGTCCCTAAGGGGGACAGTGTGGTGGAGGGGGAACCTTAGACACCCTGGCTGTCCCTCTGAACTTCTGGAACCTTGCGTTTGGATGCTGAAAAACAAAATGACCCTAAAAGCCATCGGCTTTCCCTGCTGGCAGCTGCCTCTGCAGCAGGCTGGGGCACAGGACCCGGCAGGCTGGGTAGTGTGCCCTATTTAAGAACCAACCCAGGAACAGCTGGTCCCGCTGGGATCGCTTGAGCTGGGTGGTGGACGTGGCAGCTTCTTCCTGAATTCCCTGCCCATACCTGGTGACATGAGCATCCCTCAATCTTGACCACTGCTGGCTCCAGCCATGGGCATGCAGTGAGGCTGGTGGTCCACTGTCCCCCAGCACAATGGGAATGAGGGATGTGGGATGCAGCAGCTAAGCTCAGGTTGTGCCTGGAGCTGGGATGGCATGGGATGGACAAGGCTTGGCCACCCCATCACAGGGAGTCCCCAGGCTCAGCCAAAGCCAGGATATCCAGTCAGCTGCAGCATGCCAGGATCATGGAGCAAATGTCAGTGTGTTGATGCCATTTTCCTGGCCCAGAGTAGGCATTATTTCTCCCCTCAGGAACTATTGCAAGATCCCCCCAGGCTCCCCTTTTCCTCCCTCTTTCTCAGTCCTGACATTCCCAGTGCCCATCCAAATATCTGCTCTCACCAGTGCTGGCAGCTCTTCTCCGACAGCTGAGGCACCTGCCATGTTCCCTCCCTGGGCTGGAGGGGTGTCCTAGTCAGGTGGGGATTCTTGGCTTTGAGCAGGACCTCATCCTCCCTTCTCCTTTCTCCACAGGTGCCGGCGAGTCTGGGAAGAGCACCATTGTTAAACAGATGAAGTGAGTGGTCCCTGCTCTGTTGCTGTGGCTGACACCACTCAGACCTTGTCCCTGGGCTCCAAAAATGGTGGCGCTTGGGGAAAGTACCCCTTTTGTGTTGCTACAGAGCATGGGTACCTCACAAAGGGCTGACCTTGTCTGTGTCTCTCCCCTGCCCCAGGATCATCCATGAGGACGGTTACTCAGAGGAGGAGTGCCGGCAGTACAAAGCTGTGGTCTACAGCAACACCATCCAGTCCATCATGGCCATCATCAAGGCAATGGGGAACCTGCAGATTGACTTTGGAGACTCCTCCAGAGCGGTGGGTGCCCTCCTGCTCTCACCATGCCTGGCACGAGTAGGGGTTCTTGGGAGCTAAAGCAGATATACCCAAAGCTGGACCAGGATTAATGGTGGCCCTGCCCAAGCCCTGCTGTTCCCTGGATGTCTGTGACCTCCTGTCTCTGGCACTGAGACCCAAAGCATAGCCATGGGTGGCTGCACTGGCACAACCCCTGACAGGTGCTGGGGTGGGGGTCCTGCTGCTTCCCTCGAGTCTCATCCCCATCCAACACTGGAGCTTTCACCCTGCTGTCCGTGTGGGATGCTTTGGGCTCGAGTCAGGTCCTTTGGAGCAGACTGAACTTTGCTAACCCTGTGCCCATGCTGAAGCTCTGTTTTTGGCCCGCAGGATGATGCTCGGCAGCTGTTTGCGCTCTCCTGCACTGCGGAGGAGCAGGGCATCATGCCGGAGGACCTGGCCAATGTCATCCGGAGGCTGTGGGCTGACAACGGGGTCCAGGCCTGTTTCAACCGCTCCCGAGAGTACCAGCTGAATGACTCCGCTGCCTAGTGAGTACCCCTGCTCCTCTGCCCCAGCTTGGCTGATCTCAGCTCTGCAGGCTGCGGTGCTTTTATCAGGCAACAGAAAATCCCTCCGGGGGCTGCTGTTCTCCATTGCCAGGTTTGGGGCTGGTGCTGCCACTTCCCACGCAATGCTGGGGCTGAGCCGGAGCAGAACTGGGAAGGCGGATGTTTCGAAAGCTGTTTCCTTCTCTGGTGGGGTGCTGTGTCCCCTGAGAGGAGGGCTCCGGGGCATCCCCCTCCTTCTACTGCTCTGTGCCCACTGCGCTTCCCCGGGGATGCTCCTCACTGGCTCCTCCCACATGAGCACAACCGGAGGCCTGCCCATTCTCATCGCCCTTCATGGGCCAGGAAGGCAAGAAAAAACCCCAAGGAAAGCACTGGGGACACTTACATGTGAAGAGGATGAGTAGGATGTTCAAAAGGCTTTTCTTTTTAACTGTTTTCATACGGAAAGACTGGCACATTACCCAGAAAACTGGTGTTTAGGTAGATAAATTGATGCATCTGGTTGGGTTTATCCTTAAAGAGATTAATAAGTTAATCTGCCTAATGTACCATTGCTGGCGAGGGCGACACAGACAAGCCTGCATTTAGCTTGCACAGTGCTGATGTGGTAAAGTGGTGGTGGGGAGCTCATGGTGTGCCATGAACACCCTGCCTAGCCTGTCCCAAGGGGGGATTGAGCACTCTTGGGACTCGCTGCCAACCCAGGGCTGTCCAACCCTCACCTGTCCCTTCCTGCATGACACTGTTGGGTCCCTCTTCTGCACTGAGATCATTGTGGGGAAGAGGTTGCTGGAAAGCTCCTGGCAAGCCCCAACCCTGGAGAAGCTCCTGCCGGCGCTTTCCCCCCGCGTCGGTGGCTTTCACTTCCTCTGACAGGCACATGCCTCCCCTCCCTGACTCCTGTCTGCTCAGCCCCCTCAGTGAGGCATTTCCCCAGCAGTGGGTGCAGGTTTGGGGGCAGGAAACACCCAGCAGGTGCCTGGCAACTTGTACACACAGTTGGAGCAGGTGTATCTGCACAGTGTCCGTGAATTGCCTATCACTGTCAGCGCTGTTATGGAGCATGGCAGGGGTTGGACAAATATTAATTAGGAGTGCCCTCAGCCTGTTGCTCCAGCCTCTTTCCAGCCCTGTGGAGATGCCCGTGCACTGGTTGATGCCCTGCCCATCCCATGGGGATGATGTTGTGCCCACTGTGCTGCTGGCACAGGGCAGCCTGGAGATGAGGAGCCCTGTGCTGTGCCTGGCACACAGCCCACCTGGGCCCCAGCCCTCTGCAGCAGCTGCAGCCTCCTCCTCCACAGCATCTTCGGATTCCAGGAGCTCGGGGTGCCAGGGTGGTGCTCCCCAGCACCCCGGGGCTCGGCGCAAGGTCCGAGAGCTGCTGGCGCTGCGCAGGGCTCTGCCGCGGTGTTTCCTGTTTTTTTTCAACCGGAGGCCGGCTGTGTTTCCGGCTGTTTTTGAGCTGCTCCACAGCAGCGACGTGCCGGCCCCCCATCCTCACACACAGGGCAGGGTCCTGGGGCAGCCCTGGCCCCATCCTTGCCCCAGCACGCCGCAGGGTTTCCCAGGAGAGGAGCTGGCGAGCGGCTGTGCTGCCGCCGGAGCCAAGGATCCCTATGGCCTTGCGGGCTGTAATCTGGCTTTCACCAGATTACTGCGCTGCAAATGCCGTAATTAAGACAAGCCTAATTTGCTTAAAGGAGCCCGTTTGCAGTAACCCAATTAAAGCAATGTGAGCTGGGGATATCAAAACCCGCCTTGATCCCCCGACCCCGTTGGCCACGGTGGGCGCTGCCCCTTGGGGACCCGGCCACCACCGCAGTGGGACCCTGCGGGCAGCAGGGCAGGCTCTGCCACCCCGGGGGGCTCGGCATGGCTCGGCTGCTCCCTGTCTCTCCGGCCACCCGCCTCCCGCTTCCTCCCAGGACGCCGTCCCTTTGTGTTTTTGACTATAAATGGCACGGCGCCATCGATTGTTTCCGCCGGCGCTGCGGCTGGTTGCCATAGCGCTGAATATTTTCCTCTTGCCATTTCCCCCCCGTGCAAAGGGCCGGGAGAACGGGGTGAGCCCCGCTGCCCTGGCTGCATCCTCTGCCTGGTACCCAGCGCCAGCACACTGCCCCTAATCCCTCCGTCCTGTGTGTCCCGTGCCACCCCTGGTGTCCTGCTCTGCCTGTGTCTGGTGGGGACAAGGGGTGACCCCAGGGTGCAGATGGGGCCCCCACTGCTCCACACTGCCCACCCTCAATGCACGATGCTGGGAGATGGACAGGGGATGCCTGAGACGGTGTGGCGATGTCCCGCGGGATTTGGGTGGGTTGTTCCCCACGGTCCAGCTCCCACAGCGCCTTTGCTCTTCCTCCCCAGCTATCTGAATGACCTGGAGAGGATAGCCCGTGCCGACTACATCCCCACTCAGCAGGATGTGCTGCGCACCAGGGTGAAGACCACCGGCATTGTAGAGACCCACTTCACCTTCAAGGACCTGCACTTCAAGTATGTCTGACCCTTTCCCTTTTGCCTTTCCCAAGGCAGGAATCCCCCTTTCCTCCCCATGCCGGGGTGGATCCTGCTTGCACGCTGCATGCACTCGGTTCCCCTGCCCCGGTTTTGCTCATGGCTGGAACGGCTGCCTCAGAGGCAGCGGAAACCGCTGAAATAACTGGAACAGCCTCAAAAACGCGTCGCGGGGATCAGCCCAGGGGCGGATCCAGGCTCTAGCGGGGAGGGGAAGGGGTAAGGCATCCATCCTCCGTGTGCTGTGACGCTGCTTCCGTTGTGGGAAGAGCACTGGGAGGAGCTGGGGTCTTGGGGTCAGGCGCTGGAACTGCAGCCTGCTGGCACCCCGCTGTTGCTTTCCACTGAAAACCCACGGGAAATAGTCAGGGTTCCAGTTACCGAGGCAAAAAGCTGGCATTGCGCACATCCCAGGGGATTTAGTCCCATGGCAACAGAGCTGATGTCAGAAGGATCTGCTGGGGTCCTTTCTGAATGTGGGAGGCTCTCAGGGACCCCTGTGCCACCCTGGTGGGATGGAGACACTTGGTTGCACATTGCCAGGGTAGTGCTTTGAAGGTGGCAATGGTGGGGGTCTGGGGTGGGCAATGCAGTGTGTCCCAATGGGAAAGCCTTCCCACCAGCCACGGTGAATGTGGCCACGGTGCTGCTGCTGGGCTCTTCTCCGTGGAGGCAGGGTATCCTCTGCTGCCTGTGGCAGGAGCGGCACACGGTGCACTGGGATCATCCTTGAGCCCTTGTACTCCTGCAATCCTGCTGAGCTCACAGCCACTTGGCTCCCCTTGGTCCAAGGTCTGGCAAAGCCCCGCAGCGCTCTCTCTGGAGTGGGTCTCTGGGAAGCATCACACTGACACCTCCTGGGAAAGGTGGCCCCATCCTGCCCCGGGTCACGTCAGGGATCTGCTCCAGTTGGGAAAAGAGCCTAAACCACTGCCCTGTCCCAGAGACAGGCAGCAGGTGCCGGGGCAGATCCTCAGCACTGGCAAAATCTCTAGGGCAGAGGCACTGTGCTGTGCCCATGCCAGTGCTGCTCCTGCTGCAGTCAGCTGGGGACACTGAGGCAGGGTGTGGGGTGAGGGCGGTGGGGCCGGGAGCTGCCACCCATCCCCATGCCACCTCCCTGCCACAGGATGTTCGATGTGGGTGGCCAGCGCTCGGAGCGGAAGAAGTGGATCCACTGCTTTGAGGGGGTGACTGCCATAATTTTCTGCGTGGCCCTGAGTGCGTATGACCTGGTGCTGGCTGAAGACGAGGAGATGGTGAGTCATGGGGATGGGACCAGCACTGTGAGCCACCCCCTCCTTGGAGGTCTGGGGGAGCAACGCCTCCTCTGGCAGCCACCAGTGTGGTCCAAACCTTGCAGAGGCCCATTGGCATCTCCTGCCTGGGCAGGCAGGAGCACGGGTGTGGCAGGATGGGGAGCAGTGGGGTGAGTGCTGCTTGGGGCTCCCTGTCCAGCTCATGCTGCCATCTCCCCTGCCAGAACCGGATGCACGAGAGCATGAAGCTGTTTGACAGCATCTGCAATAACAAGTGGTTCACAGACACGTCCATCATCCTCTTCCTCAACAAGAAGGACCTCTTTGAGGAGAAGATCGTGCACAGCTCCCTCACCATCTGCTTCCCTGAGTACACAGGTACTGCTGGGACCTGCAGAGCCTCCCTCTCTTCCAGGCAGAGGCATTGTGCAGTACCTTGCCCAGTGCCTTGCCAGGTAGCAGGAGGCTCTGGGGATGGAGATGGTGGCTCTCCTGTGCCTGAGGAGCAGTGTACTGGGGCAGCAAGTGGAGTGTGGTGGTGTTTGGGGTGCCCCAGAGGATGGGGGAAGATGTGGGAGGGCACAGCACAAAGGACAGCAGCACTGGGAGGTTAGCTGAGGTGCACTCTGCCTCTGGAGCATCAATTTGGCATCAGGGTGGTTGTGGCAGCATGGGGAGCCAAGCCAAGCCCAAAGCCCTTTAGTGCCGATGGTAGGGGGTGCCGGTGGCTGTGGGCAACTATGGGACAGCCCAGTGTCTCCTCCTCCCCAGGGGCCAACAAGTATGACGAGGCGGCCAGCTACATCCAGAGCAAGTTTGAGGACCTGAACAAGCGGAAGGACACCAAGGAGATCTACACCCACTTCACCTGCGCCACCGACACCAAGAACGTGCAGTTTGTCTTTGACGCTGTCACCGACGTCATCATCAAAAACAACCTGAAGGACTGTGGGCTCTTCTGAGGGTGGCGCTGCCCAGGTGGGTGATGATCGCAGTGGTGGCCCCCCGAAATGGGGTGGTCGCAAATCATCCTCTGGGGATGGGCTGGGTGCTGCCTGTCAGCTGCAGGCTGCCCCCTGCCCTCAGACCCTCCCTTGCTCAACCCCCACTTTCTCCTAGGACCCCCGAAGGAAGGACCACGCCACCCCCCACTCCTGCTTCTCTTTGGATTCATTCCTCCGCCCCCACCCCATAAAGAGACTTTTGGGTGCCAGCACGGTGGCAGGCCCTTGTTCCTCCTGCTGCCCGTGCTTGCCCCCCACCATTGTTCTCCTCCTTCTCCTCGCCGGCGTTGCCCTTTCTGGGGAAGACAAGGTTTTAATCTTGGTTTGTACCCCCTGAACCGCTCCAACCCCCACTTCATTCACTCTGAGCCCTGGCGCTCTTCTCACTGTTTACATTGCAAGTGTTGCTGGCATGGGGGGGCACAGGGTCCCCTCAGGGATGCCCACCCAGCCACAAACACGACCGATGACATTCCTTTTAGTAAACCAGAAAAGAAAGAAGGAAAAAAAAAAAAAGGAAAAAAAAAAAAAAGCAAACCCAAAACCATGCAAAAAAAACCACACCACACCGGTTGGGGCCAGGTTGCTTTTTAAAGAAACCTTTTTACCAAACTATTTAAAAGCGTCAAGTGCTACGTGGTGGCGGCGTCCTCCATGGCCAGCCCACCCCCCAACCGTGTGCCTTGGGGGGGAGGGTCTGCACCCCACCCCACCTCGCTGCCCCCCATCCCGATGGGCAGCCTGGGCAGGAGGGTGGGCAGGGGGTGCTGCCCGCTGCCTCTATCCCCCCCCCTCTTTCTAAGCCTAGTTTTTAGGTCTAGCTGTTGCGTTGGGCGAGGAGAGCCTGCTGTACAGAGCGGCCCCCGCTGTCCCCCCCAGCCCAGGGGGGACTCTTCAGCCGGTGCCTGCGGCCTCGCTTTTCCCACAAGATGTTTTACCGAGTTGTTCACACGGTTTGAAATAATAAAATGTAGAAAGGAAAAAAAGAAAAGAGAAAAAAACATGCACTGAAACCGCCTTTGTCATATGGGCGTGGGAAGGGAGGCTTCACCTCTATGGGTGGGGTGGGGGGGCCCCGGGGTGTGAGAGGGAAGTGAGGTGGGCTGGCATCCCCCCAGAGTCAGCAGAAGCCCCTGGGTGTGGGAGGTGAGAGCAGTGGTGGGACCCTCGGGGATAAGCTCTGATGATGCTGTGGGACTGAGCCCCACCCTCAGGGGGCTGCAGGGTGGGGACAGACACATGACCACACCCTGGCTCTGCAGCAAGGGGATGGTGGCACCTAGTGGGCCCCGGTATCACACAGTTCTTGGGGACACCCAGTGCCCTGGGGCACTCAGTGACCTGCAGCCCAGAGGGAGATGTGGCACCCCTTGCACCCAGTAGTCCACAGGGATCTCCAGCTCCAGGGAGCACCCATGGACACCCCACAACCAAGGGACCCCGAGCTCCAATGGGTTCCTGGTGATTCCCAGCATCCCCCAGCTTTAGGGGGCACTCATGGACACCCAGCAGCCCCCAAGGGACCCTCCCCCCAGCAACTCCCACCTCCAAAGAGTACCTAGGACCCCCCAGCACCCAAGGGACCTCCTAGCACACTTCAGGTCCAAAGGGGTACCAGGGATCTCCAGCACCAAGGGGCACCCAAAGACCCCAAGTCTGCCCAGTGCCAAGGGTCACCTGGAGACCCCCAGCACCCTTCATCTCCATCAGGAACCCAGAGACGCCCCCCAGGATCCCTCAAGTCCAAGAAGTACCCAGGAACCCTAAGACCTCTGAATACCCCCCCACTCCAGGGGGCACTTAGGGACCCTCAACACCCAAGGGAACCCCCACTACTCCCCAGCTCCAGGGAGTACCCAGGACCCCCCTCCCAGCAACCAAGGGACCCCCAGTACTCCCCAGCTCCAAGGGGTACCCAGGGACCCCCAGCACCTGGAACCCCCAGGGACCCCCAGTGACACTGGGTGCTCCACAGTGCTGGCTGGTGAGAGGACTTGTGGGGAGAGGGTGTGAAGTTGTGCCCCCAACCCAGGGGTGGCTCTGGGGCCAAGCAGGCCACATCCTGGGGGTTGGGGGCAAGCGGAGGTGGTTGTGGAAGTGGGGTGGGAACGGCAGCGGGGCTGGGCCCCAGGGGAAGGGAAGACTGGACTGGGGAGGGGGCACTGGGCTGGGGCTCAGAAGAGCCCGCAGTCCTTGAGATTCTCCTTGATGATGATGTCAGTGACGGCATCGAAGACAAACTTGACATTTTCAGTATCAGTGGCGCAGGTCATGTGGGAGTAGATCTCCTTCACATCCCGCCGCATGTTCAGTTCCAGGAACTGCAGCTTGATGTAGTTGCCCGCGTCATCGTAGGTGTTGGGACCTGGTGGTGTGGCAATGAGTGGGGTCCCCTCCTGAGCTGGTGTCCCCCACAGGGTGCTGGCCCACCATCACCCAAGGCTCTCTCAGGTGGGCAAACCTTGGATCGTCCATCAGCAAGGCTTGTGCCTTGTCACTTCTGTGAGGTGCTGAGGACATCTGGTGGGGGACCTGCTGCAGAGTGGTGGCATCCAACCCTCCACCAGCACCCAACCACCACCATCCGCTGCTACACTCACCGTCATAGTCAGGGAAGCAGATGCTGAGATGGGCCTTCTTGATCTTCTCCAGGAAGACATCCTTCTTGTTGAGAAAGAGCACGATGGAGGTGGTGGCAAAGTAGCGGTGGTTGCAGATGCTGTTGAAGAGGTGCAGGCTCTCGTGCATGCGGTTCTGTGTAGGGACACAGCCCCGTGGTGACCCCCCACATCACGATGGGGACACAGCAGAGAGGGTGTGAGGTGGTAAGCCTTCCTCACCACTTCATCATCCTCCACCAGGACCATGTCATAGGCGCTGAGGGCTGCGATGAAGATGATGCAGGTCACCCCCTCGAAGCAGTGGATCCACTTCTTCCGCTCGGAGCGCTGTCCACCCACATCGAACATCCTGGGCAGGACAAGGAAATGTCAGCACCCCCCACCCCCTGCCCACCCCTGGCACCAGCCCTCACTGGAAGCCTGGCCCCCACCTGAAGTTGAGGTCTTTGAAGGAGAACTGGGTCTCAATGATGCCGGTTGTCTTAACGCGGGAACGCAGCACATCCTGCTCCGTGGGGACGTAGCCGGGGGTCACCAGGCGCTCCAGGTCTGACAGGTAGCTGGTCGGGCACGTGGTGGGCATGAGAAATGGGTTGGCACTCTGACCCCTCCCCCTAGCCCCACTCCCCACCCCACATACTAGCCCGCAGAGTCATTGAGCTGGTACTCGGAGGCACGGTCAAAGCAGGCTTGGATGCCCGAGTCCTTCCAGAGCCGCCCGATGATATCTGACATCTCCTTGGGCATGGTGCCCTCCTCAATGGTGTCTGAGAGGTGCAGCAGCTTGCGGGCATCATCCTACAAGGGAGAGGGGTTCAGTGGGGCTGAGGGGCTGGGGGGACCCTCTGGCAACATGAGATGCTCCTCACCTGGCGAGCCGTGTCCCCGTATTGGATGCTGAGGGTGGTCATGGCCCGCACGATGGCCAGCATGGACTGGAGTGTGTTGCTGTAAATGATGGCAATGAACTCCAGGCATTCCTCCAGTGAGTAACCATCCTGGTGTATGATCCTGGCCACAGAGGGGGGCACAGGGCTGAGCTGGGTGCATTGACACTGAGCCACTCACTAAGGGGTGGTTGCACCCCACGGCTTTGTCATGGGATAGGCATATGGTGCAGTGGGGCAGAGCCAAGTGACCCCCCCCGGCACTTACTTCATCTGCTTGACAATGGTGCTCTTTCCTGACTCTCCTGCTCCTGAAGGGACAAAACATGGGTCATGGTGGTGCCCACGCTGCAGGCACACCCAGCTATGCCTTGTGCTATCCCACTGTGAACCCTGATGCCTGTGGGCACTGTTGGCTGTGCCAGGTCTACGGCTCAGGGTGTGCAGAGGGATTACAGCCTGGTGCCAGTGGCATTAAGGTTGGGCTGAGCTGCTGTGGCTAATGGGATCTGCAGCAGCTCAGCCAGGAATGAACTTGGGGACCCAAGGGAAGGGTTGGGGACATGGTGGCATCGCAGCCCTGCCACCCACCACTCAATGCCCCAAGGCTGCTGGCAGTGCAGGTACACATGTCCTGCGCCAGGCTATGAATGCAGCCATATTACACATGAACCCACCACATAAAAGGTATCCCTGTCCTCAGGCACCACTGGGAGAGACTGGCAAGAGCCCACAGTATGAGGGGGCTGCATGGGGGTCCCAAGGAGGACTGGGGGGCTGGCGGTGTGGGGTGCTGTTAGATGGCGTTGGTAAAGGCTCTGAGATTGGTTAGTTGGAGATGGGGGGCCTGGGACTAGGGGGATGTTGAGGTGACAGGTTTGGTTTAGGGATGCTGAAGGGGAGAGAAAAACATGGGGTGGGGTTTTGGGGTTGGCTTGTTTGGTTTAGGGATATGGAGGTAGTCAGGGAAATGGGGAAGGGGACTGTTGGGTTGGGCTGGTTGAGTTTGGGGGTGCTGAGCGTGAGGAAAATGGGAGATTGTTGTGTAGGGCTGGATGTGTTTAGGGGTGCTTGGAGTTGAGGGAAACATGGGGAGAGCTGTTAGGGTGGGCTGGTTGGGTTTGGGAGTGCTTAGGAGCCGAGGCTGCTGCGTGGACTGTTGGGCTGGTTGGGTTTAGGAGGCAGTCAGGGAAACTTTGGCCGGGTTGTTGGGAGGGGGTTGGTTGTTTTTAGGGATGCCTGGGAGTGGGAAGCTGTTGGGGGCACTCTTGGGGTGTGCTGGCTTGGTTTAGGGGTGCTGGGGGCATCAGGGAAACACTGAGTGGGCTGTTTAGACAGGGAGGTTGGGTTTAGGGCTGCCTGGAAATGGGGGTGCTGTTGGGGTGGGCTGGTTGTTTTTAGGGGTGCTGGGGAAGTCAGGGAATATTGAGTGAGCTGTGAGGGTCAGCTGCTTGGCTTTAGGGAGTCCCCCTGGGGACCAGGGGAACTGGGCTGGTTGGGTTTGCAGGGCTGTGGGGTGCACTGGTAGGGTTGAGGGGGACTGGTAAGAGGGATCTTGGGTGGGCTGTTAGGGTGGGATGCACAAAAGATAGGTATGTCCCCCAGGGTGTCATCTCCCCCTTACCCAGCAGCAGAAGCTTGACAGTCCTGGCATCCTTCTCAGCGTCTTCCTTGAGCTTCTTCTCCAGCTCCCGGGAATGCTTCTCCTCGGCACTGGCCCCAGCACCCATCCTCAGCCCCGCAGCCCTGCGGCTCACCACCCGCTCCTTGGAGGTCAGCACCAGGATGGGCAATGAGCTCCAGCCCCCCGCCGCCTCCAGCGCTCGCTCCCTGTGCCCACCGCTGCCACCGCCGCCACCGCCCTCCCGATGTGGGACAAGGACAGGGACAAGGTCCCGGGGGGCCGCCCGCTATGGGGCTGTGCTCAGCACCCGGGGCTTAAGCCAGGCCCCCCCGATAAACCCCCTTCAATCTGCAGCAGGCTGAGCTCAGCAATCCTGCGGCTCCCGGTGTCAGCGCTTCTGCCGGGGGGGCCTCACACCAACCAGCCCCATGCTCTGCCCCTGCCGTGGGGCTGGGGTGGTGACCCGGCCACCCTGGGGGACGTGGGACCCCTACCCAGCTCCAGCTCTGCTGTGGACCCCAGAGGTTTGGAGTTGGGGGGACGGGGGTGTGTGTCTGCTGGGGTCCGGTCACAGTGTGTAGAAATGTCCCCACTGTCCCTATCTCACCTGGTCACACCTCCTGCTCTGGACCAGTGCCCACAGCCCCACCCCAGTAAGCCATCCCAGTGTCCTGGGTCTCTGTGTCCAGTGTCTCCAGGGGCACTCCCCGCAGTGAGAGAATGACAGCCCCAGTCACCCCACTCTGTGTCCCCGGGGCCCTTCCAGGACCCTTCACCAATGTCCCCATGACACCCCATGACACCAGCTGCATTCCTTAGTGACCCCAGCCACACACCAGTGCAATCCCAGTGCCACCAGGCCAACTCAGTATCGCCTCCACAGTGTCCCTAGGCCATCCATCAACACCTGCACAAATGTCCTCAGGAATGCCCATATACCCTTCCTGGGGTCTCCCAGGCCCTCTCCAGTAACACTCTCCAGGAACCCAAGAAATATCAGTGTCCTCAAGCAATTCCAATTCCCTGTGTGGGGACCACCCCAAAAAAAAAAAAAAAAGCCAAAAAACCCTGCCCAAAATCCAGGAGCACCCCAGTGCCACATCTGTGCCACCCCACAGTGAGCCCCCCACAATGTCCTTAGGTCCTTCAGTGTCCCTTCCCCAGTGCCCCCCATTGCCATGGTGGCTACCAAGTAAGACTGAGTGTCCCAAGGAACACCCCAGTGTCCCCCCACCTCCGGTGACCCCAGGTCCTGCCAGTAGTCCCCCAGTGACCCCAGGACAGCCCAGTGACCCCCAGTGTCCCACGAGCTGTTCCCAGCGCTGTCCCACGATGGGCTCCTGCAGTGCCGCGCTCGGCCGCCAGGGGGCGGCAGCGCCCAACGCAGCTCCCAGTGCAGCCCAGCAACCCCAGTTTAGCCCTGCACCACCCCAGTGCAGCCCTGCACCACCCCAGTGCAGCCCTGCACCACCCCAATGCAGCCCTGCACCAACCCAGTGCAGCCCAGCACCAACCCAGTGCAATCCAGTAACCCCAGTGCAGCCCTGCACCACCCCAGTGCAGCCCAGTACCAACCCAGTGCAGCCCTGCACCACCCCCAGTACAGCCCAGCACCAATCCAGTGCAGCCCTGCACCACCCCCAGTGCAGCCCAGCAACCCCAGTTCAGCCCTGCACCACCCCAGTTCAGCCCTGCACCACCCCCAGTGCAGCCCAGCAACCACAGTTCAGCCCTGCACCACCCCAGTTCATCCCTGAATGATCCCAGTGCAGCCCAGCACCACCCCAGTTCAGCCCTGCATTATCCCAGTTCAGCCCAGCAACCACAGTTCAGCCCTGCATTACCCCAGTTCAGCCCAGCAACCCCAGTTCAGCCCTGCACCACCCCAGTGCAGTCCAGCAACACCAGTGCAGCCCTGCACCACCCCAGTACAGCCCAGTGCCCCAGTACAGCCCTGCCCCGGCAGCACTCACAACCAGCGCCTCCCGAGACTGCTCAGAAGAGCCCAGTACTGCCTTCATTGTCCCAATACTGAACAGCGTGCTCCAGTATGGCCCCATACCACCCATTACAGCCCTCAGTGATCCCTACAGAGCCCACTACCACTACCCAACCAGTGCTCCCAGTACCAAATCCTAATGCCCTTCTGGTGCCCCAGTACTGAGTGCCACTAGTGTTTGCAGTACCAACCTCATGTCCACATTACTACCCACTGTTATAGGCCAGGACCTTCCAGTACTGATCCCAGTGACTCCTGGGACAGCTCAGAGCAGCCTGATACCACTCCCATTGCCCCTGCATACCGATCACAGTGCCCCCAGTACAGTCCAATATCGCCCACCTCCACCTCCTGCGCAGTCTCCCTCCTGCCCCATACCCCCAGGACCACCAAGTACCAGCTCCCAGTACCAAATCCTAAGGCTCCAGTACTTTCCCCAGTGCCCGCAGTACTGACTGCTCCCAGTCCCTTCAGCAACACTCACTACTGGTGCCAGACAACAGCTCAGCCCAGTGTACCCCAACACCCAGATGTACTACCCAGTACTGCCACCTCCCTGTGCCCCTTCTCCAGCCCCAGCAGGGCTCAGGGGCAGGGTGAAGGGGCAGGGCTGAGGGGGTTATTTGGCAGGGGCCGGGCCCATCCCGACAGAGCACACGCAGGCACCCACGTGTGTCCCAAAGCCAGCATTTATTTGGGGGTGCCCCCAGCTGCAGCACGGGGCACTTGCTCAGCCCTGGCTGCCTTGTGCTTCCCATTTACAACTATTTACAACTCCCCACACCCACTGGGATGCCCCAAGGGGGTGGCTGATGGGCTGGGTGCCCCAAACACCCCTGGATACCACTGTGACCAAGCACCAGCAGCTGCTTAAGGTTTTACTCCAGCACAGCCCCTTCTCCTTCCCTTCTCTACCCAATGACCCTGGCAAGCCCCCACCATGGCCTGAACACCTTGGTCCTGTCTTGAGGGCCCCATATCCCCCCCACCAAGCCCCCAGGGAGAGGACAGGGCTGTGCCCCCTCATCCCACAGCCCCCTTCTCCTCAGCTTGCCTGGTGGTCTGCAGCATCCCCATGGAAAGCTCCTCCATAATCACGCAGGGAAACTGAGGCACAAAGCAATGACAGCCATGTGCAGCTTGCAGTAGGCAGACCCTGTCTGGGCTGCCTCTCCCCCTGCCTCACCTCCCCAGGCTGGGGTTTGTCACCCCTACCCAGGGCATCACCCCCTCTCACACCAAGACTCCATCCCCCAGTACGGTGCTGTGCCTCAGCTGCAGGGAGATAATGGTTGTGGTGACCAGTGGTCCCTACACAACAACAGGATCCAAGGGTCCTGGTCAGGGGGAAAGACAGCAATGCTGGCTGTGGGACCTCAGGGGTCCCTGCTCCTCCCTGGGGCCAGGAGGTGGGGATCTCATTGCCCCAGTGACTATGTACAACCTACAAATAAATACCACCTCCTGTGGGAGGGGACGAGTGCATGGATCTTGTGTGTGTGTGTCTGCTGTGTGCGTGTGTGTGTGCGTGGATGTATATATATATATATTTATTTATAGATATTTTTAATATTAAAAGGGGGGAAAAATAGACCACTGTGCTAGCAAAGTCCCTGATGACGGTTTCATGTATGCCCATAGGTCTCTGGCTGGTGATTCCGGCGGTTCCGAGGCTTCTTCTGGTCCTGCTGCTCCTTGGCTTTGAGGCCAGCCAGCGGCTGTGGGGGGCTGGCAGCCGTGTGCCGCCAGTAGCCCTGGCAGTACTGGTCCAGGAGTCCCATTTCAGGCTGGGTGAGGAGCTGCAGCAGGTCCTGGTAGCGAGGAGTGGGGGCCCCCGGCAGGCCAGGAGGGGTCTCTGCCTGGACCAGCACGGCATGGACGGCGCGGCTGCTGAGGACGCGGAGCTGCACCTTGGTCACCGTGTGCTTGAAGTTGTTCTCGGTGGCGGTGCAGGAGTAGAGGCCGCTGTCGGTGAGCTGGAGGGCACGCAGCAGCAAGCCCTGCTCTGTCCGCAGCACCCGGCCCTCCACCCGCAGCTGGGGGAAGAGGGGGCACGGCTCAGCTGGCTGGCACCTGGCACCCTCGACACCCCCAGAGCAGCGCCCTGCCCTACCTCTTTCCGCCGGTCGCTGTTGTCCTTCTGCAGCAGCCACTTGACGCTGGCCTGGGGCGAGCGGGGCTGGCACTCCAGGAAGGCAGTGCTGCCCTCCACCCCGTACTGCACGGCCTCCACTGCGTTCTTGTTAGCTGCAGGGGGGTCACAGGCAGCCAGGTCATGTGTCTCTGCACCCCCATCCCGCTGCACTCCCGCTCTGCCCACCATCTATCTCTCCAAGGGACGGTGCCTGTCCACCTCCAGCCACATACCTCCTGGGTGTCCATCCAGCCATCCACCCACCCATCTAATCCAGCCATCCCCACCATGTTCATCTTTTTCTGAAGTATCCATATGCCCATACATTCATCTATGCACCCAGGAATTTGTGGTCGTCCTTCTTGCCACTGTATCCATCCATCCATCCATCCATCCATCCATCCATCCATCCATCCATCCATCCATCCAAATCTGCTCAGTCTCCTCCTCAACATATCCATCTATCCATTCTGTTCCACACCCAATTTATTCATCTATCCATTCCCATTCATTCTACTCCCTAATACACTCCTCCTCCATCCACCCATCCGTCCACTAACTGACCCATTTGTGCTCATCCTCATTCCCATGGTATCCATCCATCCATCCATGTTCATCTTCCTCCTCAATACGTCTACCCACACATCCACCCATCCCATATATCCACACATAAAATCATCAACCCTTCAAGGAATCCATCCACCCCTGTGCCCTCCCCTCCCAGGTGCCCCCCATGCTGCAGGGCCATGCCCAGACCTCACTCACCATTGGAGTTGTAGCCACGGCACTGCCGGATGGGGTTGCCGTGCCTGACATCCTGCCGCCGGCTCCGCCTGGGGGGAGGCAGGAGGTGAGACGGGGAGCCTGCGGCTGGGGGGTCCCTCCCTGCTGCTCTCCCCTGGCCCCTGGTACCTCTTGGAGGAGGCAGAGTAGCGGGTGCAGGCGCTGCCATCCCAGGCACAGTACGGGTCCCGCGCCAGGCAGCAATCAGCACAGGCTTCCCCATACACATCACAGCGGTGCAGGGCCAGGTGGGTCACGCCTACGGCCGAGGACACATACAGCTGTTGCTGTAGGGGACAAAGAGGACAGGGTGAGATGCTACCTCATCCCCACCCCACAAGGACCCCTGAGTCTCCTGCTCCAGTACTGTGATAACACTGGCAGTGCCGGGGGCTGGGCCCATGATGGATTCTGCCCACCCAGCCCCCTGCCATGTGCTGTGACTCACCCTCTTGGAGGAGATGGTCATTGTCTTGATGGGTGCTGGCACCTGGACAGAGCAGGAGTGAAGATGATGAGTGTGGTGACTGCATGGACCAATGCTGCAGCCATGGGGTGAGTACCCCACACCTCCCACAGGCAGCTGGAGCAGGCAGGGGCAGGCAGGAGATGTGAGGGGGCAGCAGGCAGGAGGCCTGCTTGGAGTCCTTCCAGAGCTGGCTAAAGGGTGGCTGGTGTCCCACAGGGCTGACAGATGTTCCAAGGGGCTCATTGGCTGGGTCAAGAATACTCATCAGAGGGTGCACGACAGGCCAGCCCTTACCTTGAACACCTCAATCTCCTCCAGCATGAGCTCCTCTGTCTCCGTGTCATCCCGGGGAAGCACAATGACCTTCTGCACAGTGCCCCGATCTGCAAGACACCATGGTGCCCAGGGGCTCAGTGCCACCTCTGGACACCTGCGCCCTCCCTGTCTGGGAAAGGAGTCCCTGCTGGGGCTGGGGGTAGGAAGGATCCCCCAAGCCCATCCCCATCTCTCTCCTGCTGTGGCAGGTGGCTGTGCCTGCGTGCAGACCATGTCACCACCCGTGGCCAGGGACTGCCACCACCCAGGACACCATGGGAACAACAGCCAGGGACAAGCAGCAGGGTAAGAGAAAGACTAGGATGGATCATGGGGGCTCTGGAATACACCTCAAGTGCAAGGGAAATACTAGGCTTGATGATGGTGCCCCCAAGAAGGGTACTGGGGGTTGGGAAGGACAGGGCTGGATGCCAGTGCCTCTAGGATGGGCAGTTGGGCTGGGTGATGGGGGGCTCAGCATAGGCAACAGGAAGCAAGTAGGACAGGCACTGTGGTAAGGAAAAGATGAGGCTGGATGATAAGGCCCCTGGGATGGGCACCAGGGCAGGTGGAGGATCAGGCTAGACAGAAGCATCCCTAGAATGGGAGGTATCATGCTGGATTGCTGGCTTTGGGGATGGGAACTGGGCTAAGGGAAGGACCACACAGGATGGCTGGGTCCATAGGATGGGCACTGGGGCAGGGGAACGACGAGGTTGGATAGTTGGGTCCATAGGATGGGCACTGGGGCAGGGGAAGGACGAGGTTGGATAGTTGGGTCCATAGGATGGGCACTGGGGCAGGGGAAGGACCAGGTTGGATGGTTGGGTCCATAGGATGGGCACTGGGGCAGGGGAAGGACCCAACTTGCCCTTAAGGAGCGGCCGGGATCTCGAGAGGGTGGTCTCAGCCCCTCACCCCACTCTAGCGTGGTGGAGGGCACCGTGCTCTGGCCAGCCCTGGTGGTGCCCATGCCCTCCGGGGCCGCGCCGGAGCATGCTGCGTTCCCCGCGGTGCGCGGCGTGGGTACCTGTGCCCAGGAAAAGCACCTCATAGCGCCCGTCTGCCGCGTCCACCTGGTCCACGGCCACGGTGGTGAAGCGGTAGTTGACGTTGGTGCGGACCACCAGCGGCTGGCGGTGCGTGGGGTACACAGCGTGGTACATCAGCGGGTGTGTGCGCATGAAGTTGATGACTTCATCAGGGTAGTCCTTGGTCGACTTCATGGATGGGGTGAAGGTCCCCCCGGGGCACTGTGGCACAAACGTCAACACCGCTCAGTGAGCCGGTATTCCAGCATGGGTCTGAGGGAGCTGGTTGCCCAGCAGGCATTGGCTCACCTCCCCATGGGTGCCCAGGGAGTACTTACAGTGCCTGGACGTGGATAGGGCATTTTGCCCGTGTAGGGCATCCACTGGTAGTTGGGTCCCTCCTTGTGTGCAAAGGGCCCATTGAAGACCATGCGGATGTCAGCCATGGAGTATACACACACAGCAGAGCCCTTGAAGACCGACCTGGGAGGAAGGACCCGCTGCCACCCTTCGGCTTGGTGCTGCTTGCCAGCGTGGCATCGCCAGGATGCCCACCCAGCTGGGACCCCCTCCGCTGCTGCACTGTGCCAGGAGGGTCAGCACTCACCCCGAAGCGGAGAACACAGCGTAGATAACAGGGTTCTTGGTGTCCTGAGTCTGCTGGATGAAGACGTCCTCTTGGGACAGAAAGACAGAGGTGTCAGCATGGAGAAGGTTGGCAGAGGCACCGGGGCATAGGGAGAGCAGCTACCCATGGTAAAGGAAAAGGTGGGGGGCAGCAAGGGGGTCCCCAGCCCTCCCCAGGATGCCTCCCAAGCCTGCAGGGGTGGAGAAGACTCCCACACCCCTCCTCCTCGCCCACTCACGGAGCTCGTCGAAGTGCGTTTCAATTCCATCAGGTCCTGGCACAGAGCACACAAGCCGAGCCTTCAGGAAGGTGCTCCACTTGTTCACAAGGCAGCAGTGGCCCCCATCATCGTTCTGCAACAGAGAGACCCCTGTGTTCAGCCCTCCCCAACCCTCTTCCCTGCCTACTCCCCTGCCTGCCTGCTGCTTGCTCCACCTACCAGGCAGATGCGCCCTATGCGGGAATAGACCCCAGGGCTCAGAGGGGCATCAGCTGACTTCTCTCGGAAGAAAAAGTAAAGCTTGTCATCATTCCTCTCGCTGCTGTCAGGGATGAGCTGGGCACGAACGAAGGCTGGGTCTGCAAAGGAATGACACAACACGGCACCATCAAGCCAGCAGCACCCCAGCCCCGCACCACAGCGGGATGCTGGGCATTCCTCTTCTCCAGCATCATCCTGCTCCTGGAAAAGCACTGCTGTGGTCAGAGGGTGAGAGCTGGATCTAAGGAACTGCATCTCTCTGGTGATCATCAGTGCACCCAGAGAGGCTCGGAGCATCCCTGAGGTCCCTGGGAGCATCCCCAAGGTACACAGGTTGAAGAGATCCATCAGCTCTATGAGCTGGGTGGTGGGAACCAGTCTTCCCCCCAGGAAGGAACCACACAGCATGGAAGCTTCTCAGGAAGCTTCTCCCTGCCATCCATCAGCCAATGCCCAGCCTGTGCTGACAGCTCCCCCTCTTCGGGTTACCGCCCCACCGGCTCCCCGGCCCGGCAGGATCATCCCATCTGCTCTGCTCTGTTTACTCAGCTGCTGTCCCACGGGCAGGGGTGCTCCAAGAGGAGCAGGATGAACGTTCGGGGTCACTGACTGCAGGCGACATGGTTGACATCTCAGCCCTGCAGAAACCCATGCACGGACACCAGCAGAGCCAGCCCCACCTCTCACCAGCCGGCTGCTCCCACCATCCAGCAAAGCTCCAGGCATGTCTGTCACCACCCCGCATAGCTATCCCTCTGCCCTTCTGCCTCCATTCATCCTCCATTCATCCATCCATCCATCCATCCACTATCCATTTAACCATCATCCATCCATCATCATGCATCCAATCCATCATCCACCCATACATCTTCTGTCCGTCCATCCGTCCACCTATCCATCAGTCATCAACTGTCAACCATCCATCCACCCACCCACCTGCCCATGCTGGTTGCTGTCTCTATCTTGGCAAAAGGATGCAGTATGACATGACAGGTCTCATCTCTAGGGCTGGAGCCATGGGGTCCCCAGGGCACCTGGGCCAGTGACACCCAAACTCACCGTTGAGCCAGCGGGAATTGTACTGGTCTGTCCTCATGGCTGTCTGCTTGCCCATGGTGCGGAAGATGGCTGCGTCCGTGCCCATGAAGTCAATGTAGACGCCAGCATAGAGCTCTTCATCTGCAAAGGGAAGAGATCAGCCAGGAACCACCTCCCCCAGTCCCATGCACCCACCTTCTCCAACTGCCCCAGGCTTCATCCAGCCCCAGCTGGCAGTCACCAGGCAATCAAGAGCCACTGCCTGTGGCCATCCCAGAGAGCTCTGGAGGTTGGTACCGGCCTGTGACCAAGAACCCCAACCCTGCTGGGCCAGGTGACTGAGGATTGGGCATCCCAGGTGCCCAGTCATCACAGTTAGGGCAGTAAAGGGTGGCAGGGGCAGGAATTTGACTCCTGGGGGATATTTGGACAATGCAGAAAAACGGTAGAAGCATCTTTTCCATCTTGTCTGCATGTTCCCTCTGCCCAGTACTGCCAGCACTGTCCCCAGGGAGCCACAGGACTCACTTATTAACGCAGAGACGGTGTCTACTTTGGGGTCATATGAACACTTCCCCTTGCCTGACTCCAGCTTGTCTGGTTCCAGGTAGAAAATATAATCCTGGAGAGGGAAGCAAATAGAGGAGCTGATTAGACTTTCACCCCTCCATTCCTGTGGCACTTTCCAAAACCAACCAGGAGAGGCAGCATCCTCTGGGATGGTGCCCAGCAGCAAAGACAGATGTGAATGGACCACACAAAGGATCTGCAGGTCTCCTGGGAAGCTGAAGCCACTGTGAGCAATTCCTTCAACAGTGCTGGGTGCTTCTCCATGCCCTCCACAACTTGGGAGACTTGGCTGATCCACCAGGCTGAAGCAGAACATCCATCCTTCAGGTCTGACAAAACATCCCCCTCTGGCTGCCTCTTCACTCCAGCTGGCTGTGCTGCACATCACTGCTTGGCCAGATCCAGGTCACACAGTTGCAGCAGCTTCAGCAGGCAGGGTTTGGCCTGTGGTGCAGCTCAGCTGCTGGACCTGCTGTGCTCCTCTTGCCAGGGCCCATTTTTCAGAGGCTTTCTTCACAGGGTGAGATGATGTGTCTGCTCCATGGGATGTCTCCCCACTGTCACCACTCCCTTTGCCGTGGCCAGCCCCAGCACCATCACACATATCCAGCCAGGGCTGAGACCCATGCTGCCTCTGGAGACACATGCAAAATCCTCTACTGGCGCCAGCTGGGGACAGGCAGGGCCAGGTTGGTCAGGCAGGTCGCTTTCCCCCTGGCACAGGAACCACCTTAAACTGAGATGAAGCAGCATCACAGGAGCATCCATGGGGAGCCTGGGCATGGGTGGGACCTTGAAGTACCAAATGGAGCTGCCCTCTGGCCCTGTGCCCTGACTGTGGTGCAGGGATGATGGACATGGCGACAGTTGCCCTCCATCAAAAGGCCAGCAGGGACCTGGCAGAGCCCCAGCTCTGGGAAGGGCAGAAGTGGGTGAGGAGCTGGGATCTTGCTGTGTGCATCTCACACTGGAGGGTTTGCTCACACCAGCTTCACCTCAGACCCCCAGCCCCACATAAGGGCACAGCCACCCCCACCCCTGCACTGTGCAGGCTGCACCACTATCAACATCACAAACAACTCTGCCCACTGCCAGCCTTGCTCCCAAGTTGGGCAAACCCCTCACAGGGACAACCTGTCTGTCTCCAGTGCAGCCCTGGCCACGGCTGCACCATCTCACCCTCCCAGTTAGCCAAGCTACAAGCTATCGTGGTGCCAGCACTGCTGTTTGGCTTAATGCACCTTGAAATGCACTGGAGTTGCTGGGGAGCAGGGGCCAGCAGCCCCCAGGGAGCTCCTGTAAGGGCACACACCTCCTCCTCAGCAGGAATGGAGGAACTGGGGTGACTCAAGGGGGCTAAAATGGCAACAGGGCTTGCCCCAGCTGGCAGTAGGAGCTGTTCACTGTCAAGGAGATGCTCACTGCCAAGCATCACCCTCTGTCACCCTGACCATCCAAGGAGCAGGGGGAGCCCAGGCTGCCAGGGGGTGCCCACACCCCACACGCTCCCCAGCCCATGCACTGACCCATGTTAGTCTGGAGGGGAGAGACGAGGGGGTGACACTGTCAGGGTGGGCTGGACACTGGGTGTTCCCAGAAGCCAGGGACGCTGCCACCTCCCTGAGCCCACTCGCCTGCCAGGATGACACAAGCCCCTTGCCCTTGGGGCAAGGTGAAGCAGTTACTCAGTGATGTTTCTGTAGACCCTACCCAAACACCTTCTTCACATCACATCAGCATCCTCCCCTGAATCATCCTGAGCCCAGTGGCTCTGACAGTACATGGTCCCACTTCCAAGGGACAGAGCAAGCCAGGAGCTGGGCAAAGTTGGCGGTGGGCAGAGAGCCACCTTCCCTGACAGTGTCCCCCATGGGGGAGATCCTACACGGAGCGGGAGGAAGGAGTTAGTGAGAGAAGGAGAGCCGACGCCAGGCCGGTGGCCGGGAGATGCTGTGCTAAGAGGGAAGGGGATGGCAGGGCTGCCCGTGGCACAGGGCACCCAGACCAGGGGTCAGAAGCATGCCAGTGGGACGAAGGAGCCCGCGGCTCTGGCATGCCCCTGGGGACAGGTGGGCACGGCTGCGGCGGGCTCCCAGACCGGTTCCCACCTTGCTTTCTGCTGGTCTTGGACTGAGGGGGCTGTCGGTGGATCTGCTTTCCCGGCCTCCCGGCTGGCTCGGCGGAAACCCCTGGGGAAAAGGAGCAGGGCAGACAGTTAGCACTGGTGGGGGAAATGCCCCCCAGGGCAGGGGCGAGCAAGGGACCCCAAGAGCTGGAGCGATGGATACCCATGGAGCAGCAACACTGCAGACCCCCTGGGTGATGCTGGTGGGGGTTCATGAATGCTCCACGCTGGGCTGGCCTCTGCTCTCTCCTGCAGAACTAGGATGCCCTGACATGGGGCAGGACAGAGAGGAGAGCCAACCGCCCACAGGCAGCCAGGCTGGGCTCACACCTGGGGACACAAAAACGCCACCTGCCACCCAGCTGACAGCACCCTGTGCCAAGAAGGAACACCCCAGTACCAAAGCTGCTGGCATCATGGGGTCACTGGAACCCCCTCGTCCCTGCTACACTGCCGCTGGCTCTGCTGAAGGGACACATACTGTCCTTAACTGCAAGAGCATCTTTGGTCCTCTTTAAATGCTGCTGCTGTCCAGTCTGGCCCCACTTCAGTCCCAATCCAATCCCAATCTGGAGTGGCCTGAGCAGCATCCACCTCTCTCGGTGTCCATGCCAGGATCGGGAGCACTGAGGCAGACGTCCATCGTCCACATCCAGCGCCGTGATCCTCCTTCAGCTTGGGCTGGTGGCACCCTCTCAGCCCACAGGAAAGGACACAGCCCAGGACCTACTACCCCAGCCCAGGGGGGACAGACATCTCCCAGTGCTTGGGACTCCTGGGACACTTGTGCTATTACTTGCGGAGACTGGCTCCCTCCTGGGGCTGAACTGAAAGTGCTCCTCTGTCTGCCATGCACCCTGCCTGGTGGCATGCAGCTTCAAAGCCACCCTCTCACTGCACGTTGTGGTCCTTAGGGCAGGGTGACATCCATCCAGGAACCTCCCTGATACGGCCATATGTGCTCACACAGCCCCTGCCACGGTTCTTCCTGTGCAGCACCAGTGTTGTTGTGGTGTTGGGCATCCTTGGAATCTACAGTGAAGGGCTCAACAGCCTGGCAGCAAGCGGGACAGCGGATTGGCATATTCCTTGTCCCAGTGGAGATCCAGCAGTGGCTTCAGCCAGCACGGTGGGAGGGCACATTACATGGAAGCTGCCGTCACGGTCCAGACAGGAGGGCACAGTTCCAGTGTGAAGAGAAGTCCTTGGTCTGTGGAGATGGCTTGGCCCCACTCAGCAGCACAACACCATTAGCCACGGTCACTCCCAGCTTGCCACTGCCCCCTCAGCCCTTTGCCCCCTCCCAACACCAGCCAGCAGTCGAACCCTCATGCACCCCATGCCAACCCATGGTGACTGTGCCAGCACCTCCGTGCCCAGCACCAGCTCAGCACCCCCATCCCTCCCACCCCTCACCTGGGCTTTGCGCCCACGGTTGACGAAGGCGCAGATGGGGTTGTAGGCACCAGTGCCACACACGTAGAGGTGTGTCCGGTTCCAGGGCTGGATCAGGCGGATAAAGTTGCCACACTCCCCCTAGAAAGCAGAGGAGAGGGTATTAGCCCCAGCAAAGGGTCACAGGTTGGGGTGGGGCTGTGATTGGTGTGGACATGTCATGGTAGGATGGTGCAGGCCATGGGATGGAATGGGTCATTGGATGGTACGTGGCATGGGACAGCATGGACAGGGGTTGGCATGGGCCATGATCTGGCAAGCTGGAGGGTGGAAGCAGCATGGGGAGCACGGCCTCCTGCTTGCCCAAGAAGCTCTCAATGACGTGCATGGCTGAGACAGAAGGGGTGGCAGGACGCTGTGACACCCTGGAGTGCCACCCCATCGCAGCACAGCTGCAGATGCTGTTACACTACAATGGACCCAGGGAACGGATTTTCCAGGGTAGGACACAAGGATATGAATCCCCCTTCCAGTGCCAGCCACCAGCCCCCCTTGGCTAATAGAAGAGGGTTCATGATGGCCACTCACATTGCTGTTCTTGCCTGACAGGATGCACTCCTCGATTCTCTGCTGGGACGCAGGCCAGTGGATCTGCAGAGACACCAACCCAGGGGAGACCACAGCTCCTACCCATCCCCACCACTTCCCCATCAGCACCAGTCGGGCCCATCACACCCATCAAGCTCTTGCCCTGGCATCCAAAAAGCCCCTCGGGTGCCTGGTTGTCCCTCTTCCACCTGCTCCCCCCTGCCCTGTGACGGCAGCTTACGATGAGGGGCTCGCGGTTGATGTCGTGGAGGTCCAGCGACAGGACGTAGTCCTTGCTGCCCACGTACATGCGGTCGTGGTCCTCGTCCTTCAGCAGGATGCGGTAGTCGCTGGAGTTGAGGAGGAAGTTGAAGAAGTGTGCTGTCCCCGTCGCTTTCAGCTCTAGAAGGGTAAAGCACCCCAGAGTCAGCACTCTGGGGATTCCCATCTCCCCCAGTGCCATTCCCACCCCCAAGCCCAAGCCTGGTCCCAGATGGAGGAGACTGGGTCCTGTGACAAGAGCTGCCCACCTACCAGGTTCGTGGTGCCCTCTTTCCCCTCTATGACCCCATGATGCTGCCACCTCTGTGCAGGACATGGGATAATGACGAAGATGATGGGACAATCAACACTGGTCAGGAGAGAGGGCAGCAGGACTTGGGCTCAGGAGACCCAGCACACCTCAACAGGAAGTGGAGCTCAGCATCAAGATGGGGCAGGAGGCAGGGGCTCCCTGCCAACACAGCCCAGAGACCAAAATCTCTAGTACTGTCCTCCTGCCCTGTGGCCCTACGGCTCAGCCAAGCCTCTGGCTCCTAGGATGTGGGAGCTGGGACCCCAAGGAGCCAGCTCCAGGGGAGGGGATGAGCCCCTCCACCACCCCACACACCCCATCCCCCTTGGAAAGTTATTTTTAGCCTGAGTGTAGGAGCAAGGAGTGAAAGAGGATAATGAGGGTCATGAATATTCACAAGTGCAATGAGGCAGCCAGATGGAAGGCAGAAGTGCTGCAGATGATGTGGGCCGGTGCCAAGAACCACGCGGCAGGGGCCAGGACATGAGTGAGATGGAGCACTCTACCCCGACAGGACACCACCTGCCCTGGATGCCACTTTTTGGAGGTGCCACTCCCCTTGAAGGTGTCATCCCCTTTCCATGCTACCCCCAGATATCAGATGCCACCTCCATAGGATGACCCTTTGGAGGTGCCATTCCTTTGGATGCCACCAACAGCCACCAGATGCTGCTCACATGGTACACTGGTCCAGTGAGCATCCTCATCCTGTGGAGTTGGTCCCTCCATGCAGCTGGGAGTAGCTCTGGGGACCCCTCTTCCTGGGGATGAGCAGAGCAGGGTTGTGCAGGTCAGTGTTGGGAAGGAGCATGCTGGCTTCCAGGCAGCGCTGGGCAGGGCTCCAGCAGCCAGCTGCCATACCCAGTGGGAGACCAATTGCCTGCAGATCCCCCTGACCTCCAAGCCTCACAGGGGACTGGCAACATGTCACAGGTGTCCCCAGGGCCCCTTCTCATACTGGGTACCCACTCTGTCCCACAGCTGGCAGTGGTACTGCCCAGTCCCATAGTGGAGCCCACTCAGTGCCGCTCAGCTGTGATGGTGAGGCCAGTGCACACCAGGCACCTACACAGGGTGGGAATCTGCTGGGGCAGGCTGTGGGAAACTGCGTCATGGGACATTACACCAACCTCCCCCAGCCTGGAGGTCTGCCCTTCCGCCAAGGCTGGATGGACAGGACAAGCACGGTGGGTACGTGGTGGTGGTTTGGGCTGCAGGCGATGGGTCCATGTCAGAGATGCAGTGGAACAGTGCCAGGGAAGGAGGGCTGGGGAGCTGCTCACCCACCCACAGCATGCTCCTCCTCCTGCCTGTCCCATCTGGGCTCCAGATGCTTCCTGTTGCGGGTGCTGGCTTGCATGCCACCCATGGTGTCCCCAGCCTGTCCTGTAGTGGTCCCTGGCTGTCCCACGGCACCCCTGCCTATGCTATGGCACACCAAGTCTGGTCCCTGTCTGCCCCGCGTCCTGCAGCTGCCCCACTCTGTGTGTGTGTGTACATCTGTGTTCCCACACTGTGAGTGTCTGTATGTGCATGTGTGTGCTGCTGCTTCCCCTGGCAGAACACTGGTGTTGTGTTGATGGGGACTGGAGCTCTGGAGCCAGGAAAGGGCAGGGCAGCTCCAGCAGTGGGTGATGCAGAACAGAACAGCTCGTCCCCAGCTGTCAATGACGTAACCACATGCCCAGCTATCCCAGTCGGGACAGAGGCACCTGGAGCAGGCAGAGACAGGAGCCCCCATGTCAGAACAGTCCCCCCATCTTCCATCACTGCCCGGCCTGGGGACGCCATGTCCAACCTCTTCCAGGGAACACGCTCCCATCCTCACCCTCCTCACTGGGACCCTGGGGCTGAGCCGGGCAGCGCCAGGACACTGGTGGCAGAGGAACCCGTGACAGTGACAACTGCAAATATCTGACACCCATTAGGATGGGCGCCCCCGGGATTTAGCAGGGGACAGGGCCAACAGCACAAAAGGCCCTGGCCCCCCTCCGGGCGCTCCATTCAGCCCCCCACGGGCCAGCGATCAGAGGGGGCACTCCCAAGACAAGGCGGTGACAGACCCGCTGCCCCGTAACGCCCTCTCCAAAGGGGACAGAGGGGCGGCCGAGACCCTGCCCCAACCTCTGACCTTCCAAAGCTCCATCCCCCTGCTCTCCCTGCCTAATCTCCTACAACCACTGTGCCCCCAAACCTGCCCCCAGCAGCCGCGGAGCGTCCCTGGGCGCAGAACGGGGCAGGGACACCCCCGGGTCGGAGAAGCCGTCTCATTAGCTGATGCGCCGTGATGAGCATATTCCCCTTCTGCATCCCCACTGCCAATCCCGGCACCAGCAGAGCTTCCCCGGCTGGCCGGGAGCCTAATCCCATTTTAATTGCCCAGCACCGGAGCCAGGAGCCGCTCAGGCATAACAGCCAGGGTGGCCTCCCTGGGGATCGTCCCCTCGCAGCATTCCGCGGAGCCCCCCGGGACTCGCCTCCCCCAGAATCGTTTTGTGGCCTTAGGCGTTTTGATTTAATTACCGTGCACCCTCGAGCGATGCCGGCGGCCAGGAGCCCAAAGGCTGGCAACACGGGAAATGCTCTGCTCTGCCCGCAGCACCGCCGCCCCACTGCACGATCTGCAAAGCCAAATTGCCCCCGCAATGCCAAATTCGGGCTGCCTTCCCAGCTCTGGCAGCTGCTCACACTGCCATCCGTGCTGGCGGACACCACCGGCCCCCGTCGGGCAGGGGTGAGCAGACCCTACCCATCGCCCTTTGGCACTGAGACCAGTGCCGATCTCCAAAGCAATGAGATTTTGGGGGTTCCCGATAAACCGAGCACACCTTCTCATCCCACTCTAGCCCCCTAAATTCCCCCCGACCCCCCAGACATCACCAGCGCACCAGCATGAAGAGTTAAATGCCATTAGGACCCGAGCGGGGCACCTCCCCAGGTGCACCATCACTGCATTCCCCAAAACCAATTACAGGCGCTCTCACCTAATTAGATTCTAATTATGGGCTTGTAGCGCATTCAACATAATTAGCATGTAAATTACACGGCGTGTTTATATTCAATAACCGCTCTCCCCCCGCGGCTGGCGGAGCCAGCGCCTTTCGGGAGCTTTTTCTTTGCATGGGGGAGAATGAATTCACTCTAAATGCCGATGGAGAAGCCCAGCACTGATCCCAAGGGAGCCTGGCACAGCAGGGATAAATCCCATCTCCATCCCGCAGCGTTTTATCCCACAAATTTAGAAGCGTGCCCCAAATTTTGATGATGTTCCCTCTTCATTTTTTCCCTACTTGAACTTCGGGATGCAGCTTTTTGGGTACCCGTCAGAGAGGTAGGATGGGGAGCAATGCTGGAAGAGGGATGGGGGGCTGAACGTGTCCCCTCGCGTGGTTAAAGCATTTGTTGTTATTGGGGCTGATCAAGGAGCTGGGTGGGTCGTCCGATGAAAGCAGAATTGCTTATTTGTTTGAGCGTCACTCCGCTACCCCTTGATGGGTTATTTATGATGTAATTAAGCTAATTACATGTAATAAGAGAGTTTCCGTGGCCCCCAGCCAAGCTCTTTTCCCATTTAACTGATTCACAGGTGGGAGGAAACCGAAGCTGCCTTGCAGGGGCTTGGAAGATGAAATGACTCCGGCTCTCGCTCGCTGCCTTCCACCCCCGATCATCTCCAGCCCCCCCGGAGCATCACCCCGTGCCGGCACTGGCGGCAGGGGACAGGTGCTGCGACCGCCCGGGTCAAATCCCTCGGGATGAAAGCGCTGCCGGCCGGGTGCTCCCCGCAGCCATCGCCGCCCGGCCGGTTGGGCGCAAGCCAAAAAACAATTAAAAAAAAAAAAGAAAAACCACGTTTTTTCAGCCGAAACCGCTGATTCATCCCCCAGCCAGCCTGCCCCAAGCGCTGGTGGGTGGATGTGCCCCAGCAAGCAGCGCTGGCAGGGGGGACCCCGTCCCCACTGAGCATCGCTCTGCAGTGGTGACCCTGCATCCCTCCTGGGGGCTGGGTCAAGGGATGCTCCAGCAGCAGGAAAACCCCTTCAGGAAAGAGCCTGGCTTCAGAAAAAAGACTTTAATCCCCCCAAAAAGCACAGAGCTGAGCTGAGGTGTCCCCACCCGCCGGCTTTTGGGCTTTTTTTGTTTAATTTTTGGACGTTATTTCCTTCCGCAGCCCCTGAGGGCATGGCACGGTGCCGGGCGGAAAGCATTGCTGCTTCAGGCCCTTTGCTCCGTGCCCAAGCAGCAGCAGAGTTGGGGGAACACCTGTGCCAGGACCCCAGGAAGGGCCATGCTGCTCTATAAGAAGCGTTGTTAATTTGAGGGATAACTAGCTTATTAGATATAGGCTTGGGAGGGCTGAAATCACACAGGAATTTTTTTTGGGGGGGAGGATTTAAGGAGCTTATGGAGCTTCGCAGCCGGAGCCAGGGAGCTCAGCCCCAGCAGCAGCCGGTCCCAGCGGGTGGGGGGGCCCTGCTGCAGCCCCCCACTGTCCCAGCCAAGGAAATCCTCTTAGGGGTCACAGAGTTCAGCCCCATGTCCCCGCCCCCAGGGCACGGCAAAGGGGACTGGGGCATCCCCCTGACCTTTGGGGACTCTGAGGACCAGCATGGGGATCCAGCACACCCCCAAACTCACACCAGGATGGGAACCAACAGTGCCAGCATTCCCAGCACGTTCCCAGGACTGGCTGTCCCCAAGCCCTTGGCCCTTCCTGCACCCCCATGCCCTCTCATGTTTATCCCATCCTGCTGTCGCCAAGTGGTGCCCACAGCTGCGGCAGCTTAGGAGGGCGCCTGGGAGGCCCCTGGGACACGGTCCCCTGTCCGGGCTCCTCTCCAGCCATCTGCCACCCCCCAGCCCGGATCAAGCGTGCTGATATCCCTTGGCCACCAGCAGAGATGCCAGCCGGGTGGGAGGGAAACTGAGGCACAAGGCAGGCAGAAGCGAGGCCACGCAGGATGCTGGCAGTGAAGCCAAGAGGAGACTCCGTGCTTCATTTCTTCTTTTTTAAGTGATTTTTTTCCCCTCATAGGAACTGCCCTGCCTCTCAACCAGCCCGTCCCTGCCAGGCCTGCCCCTGCTGGACTTGAGCCACAGATTTTCCGAGAGGTGCCAGCACGGCTGTTCCCCTCACGGTGGGGAGTGGCTCCTGTTTTGAAGCCCCACGGAGAGCCCTGACCTCGACAGCTTCCCGCGGCAATGTGGGGTGAGAGCCCACCCTTCCTTCCCGCACGCTTTTCCCACGCCGGACAGGGAGCAGGACACGGAGGGATGAATCACCATCATCATCACCTCCTGCATCCTCGTGGGGAATGGGCCAGCCTCTCCGGTGCCTGAGCCCCCGGCCCGGAGGAAGGCCCAGGAGAGAGGGGGCCGCAGGATGTGTACGGGAGTGTGGGGGGGGAACTGCTAGCAAGGAGATGATTAAAAATATCCACCCTATTTCTGGCCAGCACTGGGCTGGGATCTGGGAAGAGCTGTTGGCAAAAGGGAGCTGTGCCGGAGCCGCTCCCAGCACTGTTCTTTCCATGCCGGTCACCTTCCTCCTGCCGACACACGGACAGGAAAGCCTTGAGAGGAGGACAGACGTAAAGACAGCATGGGGGTGACTGGATGGGGGGAGGACCGGGGGATGACCCTGCCCAGCCCATCACCCTGTAACAGGGCACAGAAGCTTGGCTCCCACCCCTTCCCTATCGCTTTGGTATTTTATGTATGTATTTTTTTAACACACTCAGAGACGCCGGGGCTCCGTGGAGGATGACGCAGGCCCCGGGGAGCTGCGACAAACCTCTGGCGCGCGATAACAAGCAAAGGCAAACAAACCCAGAGACGCTCCCGGGGCTGGCAGGGCTCCAGGCAGCGTGGCCGCCGAGGCAAGGCTCTGGGGGACACACACGGGGACAGGGCAGCTCCTTCCCCAGAACTCTGCTGTGCTCACGGCCACCTTGACCCCACAGCACAGCACCTTGACACAGGGATGGTTTAGTCAGAGGGATGTTGGTGGTGGGGACCTGCACTCCAGCCCTAGCAGCATCCCTCCAGCTGTGCCCACACCAATGCCCTCCGGGTCCCCTGTGGCACCACGGCCACATCCCCGACAGCAGAGTCCAGGCCAACTCATCACACCAGCATCCCCTAGACCAGAATCATCACATCGAGCCCCACTGCCTGCAGCTGCCCTGGGGGATTTGGGGTCAGGGATCTGGGCACCAACCCTAGCTCCGAAGGCAAGCAAAGGTGCTGGACCACCTAGGAAGCACCACTGCCATCCCACGTCTCGTGGCCCCATGGCTTTGGGGAGGCTGTGGGCACATTATTAATTTGAGAAGCTGCTCACGGCAGTTTGGTGTGTAGTCCCCCAGCTGGCCCTTGAGGAAGACCCCAGGATAATTCTCTGCCACCACCACCACTGCAAGAGTGCAAGCAGGAAAGAGATGAGTGGCATCCTTTCCCAATCCTGACGTGCTTGGATCCAGCATGCTGCTGGCATTTCTTCTCTGTGTGCCAGTTCAAACCAGTCCTCCCACTGCAAATTCAGTCTCTGGGCAATGAGGGCAGGGGGAGCCCTGCCAGACCTTCTCAGGCAGGAAGGACTGACAAAGACACTCGGGTGATGCTCCCAGGTCCCCTGAGCACAGATAAGGACCATCGCTCCAACCAGCTGGGGCCAAAAAATACCAACCCCAAACCAGCCCCCAACCTGCAGCACAGCAAGCCGAACCATGCCTGTCCTGAGTTACTCTTGCTCCTGGGACACATCACAGACAGCGGGCACCAGGTCCAGCTGGGGCTTCGCTGGAGCCTCCCCTCCCCTCAACACAGCTGCAAGGAAGGGATGTTCTGAGCCAGGGTGGGGAAGGATCCCTAAAGCAATCCAAGTGCCCCAGCAGCCCCAAAAACCTTCTGAAAACACCCTTCTGAGAGGAAAGTGGCGCCTGCCTCTGGGGAGGAACTGCTCACTGCTTTCCAGCCTGGACTTGTCCCCAGACTCTTCATACCAGCCATTTTTTCTGCCGAGACCAGCCTGTAACACCCGCAGCTAGCTCGTGTTTGCTGCCAGCCCCCTGGCCCCTCCTGCCCTGTGCTCACCATCGGTTCTGCCACCACATCCTGGGCTCTCTGGTTCCATATGTGACCGGAGGGCAAAGGCACGTGGGACGGCATGGCAGGGCACAGGCAGCACAGCCCCAGCTCTCCCACGGGCGAGGCAGACACAAGACTCCTCATGTCTGTCACCTCCTGATAAGCATCCAAGAGGACAAGCCCCCAGCAGGGACAATTTCCATTCCGCTCCTTGAGGTTTGCAGCCCTCAGACCTATCTCACTGGCCCCAGCCCACCACACTCAACACCCTCGAAGCAAGAGCTCAAGACAAACCCCTCCATCAATGTGTGCACCCAAAGCTGACCCAGGGGTCCCCTCCCAGCTCCTAGAGTGGGTGGGTGGGCTGAGCAGCTCCGGTACCAAAGGGTTAAGCCCCTTCCCCCCACCCAGCACTCTCCCCTCCTGCCTCTCCGGCTCCCTGCCAGCTCCCAGGCGTTAATACCAGCTCGGGGGGGGGTTCGGGGCGGCAGCAAGCTGCTGTCTGGAATCGGGGTGCTGCCGGGAGTGGGCTTCCCGCACCTCAGCACCCAGCTCTGCCAGATGGAGGGAGCCACCCACCCACCAGGGGAAGCATATTGGGGGAACGAGACAGGCTACCAGCCCCCCCCAGACCGTGTGTGCTGGTGCAGACTGGGAGCTCAGCCACACCTGAATATGGATCCCCATGAAGATTTCTGGGGATGCAGCTTGCTGATGCCCCCCGAGCGAGGAGGAGGAGAAGCCTGCACCAGAGTGTCCCCGGTTTGCTCTATCTTGGGGTCCCACTCTGACACCCAACTCCCACTGCCAGGCTCTTACCTTTGAAGGAGAGCTGGACCCTGGGGGTGGCCAAGCCGTGGTCCTTAGGGTGGGCAGCCCGCCAGCCCAGAGTCAGCAGGGTGGCCCAGAGGAGGACGCCGACCACGGGCATGGTGGGCATGCGCCTGGGCGCCGAGATCGAGGGGAGTCCAGGGGGGGCCGAGCCTGCCAAGGAGGGCACATGGGGGAGGGATGTGAGTTTGCTGCACCCACCACCCCACATCTCCCCATCCCGCTCTCCATCATCCGCTGGCAGGCAGCATCCTCCAGGGAAGGGCTGGCAGTCAGCCGTGGGGGGCTGAACCCCACTCCGCAGGCTGGGGGGCGGGAGCAGGAATCGGGGGGAGGCCCAGTCTCACCTCCTTGGGTGCCAAGACAAGCATGCAGGGTGAGGCGAGCGCGGCAAGAACCGCTGCAGCACACTCCTCCACCCAAGCCAGCAAGCCTTGCCCAGGTGAGGAGCATCCCTCCATCCCTCCTCACACTCCCCCTCGGCTACAGCATCCCCCCCCCTCTAGGGGTCCCACTCCCAGCCCTCTCCTCCCCACCTCGCCTCCCAGCCCCCAGCAAAGCCACAGCAAGCAGAGCTGGGATCAAATCTTTCCAACATGAAGGAAATCTGGACTTCATTATTCCAAGAACGTACAAAAAAAAAAAAAAAAGATTTTTTTTTTCATAAATAAAAGAGGAAGAAAAAGAAGAGGGGAAAAAAAAGCCCTGCCTGTGTGCCAGGCAGCTGGACTCCCTGGGGCTCCGGCACTGAGTGGAGTCCGCCAAGCTGCCTCCAGCAAGCCACACACGCACCCCGGCACGGCACAGTGTGCAGTGCCTCCCACATGCCCCGCTGCCCCTCCTGGAGGGACGATCCCCTGGGCCAGGTCCCTCTCCCGAGGCAGTACCCTTCTGGGCGTCCCCAGGATGCTGCAGGCAGGATCTGAGAGGAGGCCCGCGGTGGGAAGCCCCTCGTGTCCCACATTTGGGTGGGATGTGCTGTGCCATGGTACTCGGGTGGACTCGGGCGTGCAGGGAATATCCAGCCAGCCCAGCCAAAGGGGCTCTGTGCTGTGGGGACAGGAGGTCCCCAACGTGCCACTCCCACGGAGCCGTGCCCTCCAGGGCTCTGCCAGCTGCCACTGCACAGCGCCACGGGGGACAGGCACACCCAAAGCCGGGCAGATGGATGGCTGGGAACCCTTCAGGGCACCCCGGAGAGGAATTCTGAGCTGCAAGAGGGGCAATCCCGCACCCCACCCGGGTGGTCTGGCCGGTGTCTCCTGGAGTGCACAGCACCCACGCTGCCAGCCCCAGCTCTGAGTGGGACAAGAGCAGCACCACTGTCACCAGCGGCAGGGCAAGACACCAAGTGCGGTGGCACCGCTGTTCCCTGGGGCTCCATTTTTTTTTTCCTCCTTCTTGCCTTTGGGGTCAGTAAATATTTCAGTTTGCTCCCATGCCCCTGAGCACACCCAGCTCTGCTCCATTGTACTGGCATTCGGTCCGCTTTCAGGCTGCTTTCCCCCTTCTCCCACCCATTCCCAGGCTCTGCCCTTCCCATCAGCGCCGGGCCGGGACAGCCGGCACCCCCAAATTTCTTCACCAGCCAAAACTCCAGTTGGTTGCAGTTAAATAACCCCCCCTCCATCCAAACCTCCCCCCTCTCCCCGGCAGCTTTAGGAAATAATTCTGGCAAATCCCACTATTGCATTTGGATGGAGCGGCGTACGCGTCAGAGACAGGGAGCGAGATGGCAAACAAAGGAAAAGAGGGAGAGGAGGGGAGCGCAGCAAGCGCAGGGCGAGGAGGGGGGAAAGGGCCGGCGGTGAGTGGGGGGCACCCACACCCGGCCGGGAAAGGCAAATTCCAAGGAAGCAAAAAGGGAAACGGGCCATTGGAGTGCACCTTGGCCAGGAAATCTCCATTTCCAGGGTCATCTGCACTCCCGGGGAAACTGAGAACTCCAGGGGAGAGCGGCCACATTCCTGCCCCCCAGCCCTCGGGCTGTCTGGGCTTGGAGGGGTTTTTTTGGCAATTAAAGTTTGGCCACTGCTGGTGCCGCCGCAGGAAGATCAAAATCCTTCTCGGCTTTATTCCCCCTCCCCAGACTGGTCAACCCAGCGCCGCCGAGCCCAGGCAATTAGGGAAAGGTTTTCTCGACTGGAATAGGGGCTCCTTTAGGGGATCGAACCCCCGAAGAGAACTGAGGGGATGCCTCGGGAGTGCCGCCGGGGTGTCTGGGGGGTGCTCAGGGGTAAGCTGCCTGCACGCCTGGTCCCCGCCGCCTCGGGAGAGAGCTGGCAACATTTTGGGAGGGAAAAGCAATAGAAGCAGGACAGGCAGCGGGAGGGGAGCCTGGCCCACCTCCGGCCACGGCGCGCGATGCCACCAGCGGGAAGGGGGGGAAAATGGGAAATAAAACAACGTAATACAACCTAATAACACCAAATGTCCACCGCGGCCCCGCGCACCCGGGAAATAACTTTGCACAACTTTGCGCTCCGGCACGCCTGCCCTTTCCTGTCCCCGGGGAGCGCCGACTGTCCCTTGCGCCCCCCGCCCGGGCGCCCCCCGCGCACCCCCAGCCCGACGGGGCATGGGGTCCTGCCGGGGCTCGGCGTCCCACCGGGACGGGCTCCCGCAGCCTGCTCCCCGGTGCCGGGCGTTCTCCGGGGGGTGTGTGTGTCCCGGCACCCCCTCCCTGGGCACCCGCTCGCCGCCGAGCCCTGCCGCAGCCCCCCTGCCCCGGGGGCTCCCTGCCAGCCCCCGTCCCCTTGGACGGTCCCCCCGCCCCGAGCGGGACCGGGTCTCGCCTGCCCGGCCGCGGCTGTCGGGAGCAGGGGGACCGCCACGGACCCCTCACCCCGGTGTTATCCCTCTGCGAGGCGGGCAGTGCGGGGGCTCCAAAGCCCCCCGGTGCCGCCGCCAGCTCGGTGCTGGGACCCCAGCCCCGGACCGTCGGCACCAGCCCTCACCCCACCTGCCCACTTCCCCGGCAAGTTGCGGCGTGGGGGGGGGTGGTGGTGGTGGTGGTGGTGGAGGGGGTGGGTGGGCAGACCGACCCACACACGCGAGTTCCGAGCGGCGGAAAGTTTTCCCGGGGCGCCCCCCGCGCCGGGCACCCGCTCCGCCGCCGCGGCGAGGCTCTTACCTGCGCGGGGGTCCCGGCGGCGGCTGCGGAGTGCGGAGGGCGGCAGGGCTCAGCGCCACGCCGGGGTCCCGCGGCCCCCCGCCATCTCTCGGCCGCGACTGCCGCCGCGGCCCCGGCCCGTGAGCGGCGGGCGGGGCGGGCCGGGGCGGGGCGGGCACCGGGCGGGGCGCGGCCCGCACTGGGCCCCGGTGCGGGGCGCCGCGGGGGGCGTGCGTTGCAT
>JAWWEW010000023.1:14499135-14552865 GCA_035583185.1 Anabacerthia variegaticeps
CCCGTTGCGGGGCGCCGCGGGGGGCGTCCTTTGCATAGACACTCCCTCCCGCCGCGCCCCCAGCCCCGGCCGCAGGGTCGGGCCCCGGCGCCGCCCCCGCCGCTCACCTCCGGCTCCGGCCCTTTGTTGCGGGGTGCGGGCGCTGCCCCCGCCCCGCCCCGCCCCGCGCCGTGCCGTGCCGTGCCGTGCCGTGCCAGCCCGCCGGCGGCTCGCCGTGTCTCCGCGGCACGCCACCCTCCCGCCGGTCCCGGGAAAGGAGGCGGATAAATAAGTGCCGTCCCTCCTTTGTCTGCCGCGGCGGGGGGCGGCCCGGGGCGGCGGGGGGCTGCGGGGAGCCGAGCCCCGGCGAGTCGGCGGCTTTGTGAGGGCTCCGGCGAGAAGCCATCTCCCACACACGGTATCGCCAAAAGCTGGGAGTGGGGCGCCGTCCCTGGCCCCACCTTGCTCGTCCTGCCATCCCCCGCCCCGGGTACCCCCATCTGGTTCCTCGGGTCGCGGTCAGGGCATCCCTTCCCCACTGTGGTCCCCTGGCATCCCGCCGCCCTGGGACCTGCTGGCACCTGGGTGATCCCAGCTCTGTGCCTGTGCCCTGGCATCCTTCTGCTCCAGGAGCTGGCGGCCCCTGGGGTATCCCTCCCTGGGACCATTCTCCCCCTGCTCTGGCCGATCCCTGCCCAGCACCTTTTCCCCTGCACACCACAGCACGCTCCCTCCAAGGCAGCAACGGGCAGATGCTGTGCAGCTGAGCCCCGTAGCTCTGTTCTGTTCCTTCTTGCCTGAGCTGGCCACCTTGGAGCCCCCTCAAATGCCAGGGCATGTGCCTCAGTTCCTCTGCTCTGCTCCTGCCAGGCTGAGGGCATCTTCCAGGGCCTTCCTCTCCAGATAGGGGTACAACCCCCTGCAAGCACCACAAACCTCGGCCCCATGGCCCCATCCCAGCAGGATCTCTTCCTTTAGCCTCAGAGGTCCCATGCACAGGTTTGCCACCTGTCCTTCTGCTACCCTGCTCTCACACAGGCTAACAAGGTGTTAAAGATGCTGAAAAAACACAAAAAGGGGTGCTGGAGGGGAAGGTGCCCTGATCTGAGACCCATCATGTGCCTCTGAGCCAGGCTCCCCGGGTAGAAGCAGGGCAGAGAGGAGCCATGGCATTCTGGAACAAGGACCAGAGGACAGGGTGCAGTAGCCACTCAGAAGCAGGCATTGATGCTGGAGCAATTCCTCCCCTGAGTGCAGGCTCCTGCCCTGTCCCAGTGCCCCTCCATCCCCTCAGTCACCCTGCAGGGAGATAGGACAGTTTGTGGGGCAGGACCTCCAGCCAGGCAGGGCCACCTTGTCACCTAGGCACTGCTGGGGCTTGAGAAGGGGGCAGACGGGGTGTCTGCTCCCATCCCTGCTGTAATCTGCCCCCTGCTGCCACCTTCTTTCCCAGGAATTGCTCCTCTGAAAGAAACTGGTGCCGTCCTTCACCCTCACACATCTCCTCTGTCTTCCTCTGAAAAATGAGGAGTTTGTCGCCAGATTCTCATCGCCAGTCACTCTGTGTGCGGCAGGGCAGCCGCAGTGGCCCCAGTCAGCAGCACAAATAAATGGCCCGAAACACGATACGGCGGGAGCTCCCTGGGATAAAAGAATTTCTAAGGAGCGGTTTTATTTTCCCCTCGGAGCCCCAGTCTCTCGTGATCTGGTCCAAACACAAAGGCTGTCCTGAATTTCCAGTCTCACTTTCTTTCCTGGCAGCTGGTGAGCTGGGTGATGCTTTGAGGCACCTTCTCCCTTGTGCTGGTGCCTGTGGTGGTGGCAGGTCATCCAGCCCTTCCCCAACCCCCGCACCAGGCTCACAGCACCGCAGGGCCACCGGGCTCTGGTGCAACCAGGGTGGTGTTCTGAGGGTGGTGACACACATTTGGCAGCGAATTAAACTGGGGCAGCTACAGCCAGAGGCTGCTCTCAGCACCCCCTCCCCACCTCCACTACCTGCGTGGTGCTTGGTGGGACTGCGGGTGCTTCCTCAGGCTGCAGTGTGGTGACAGCAGGCAGGAGAGGGGGTGCCCAGCCCTGCCCCAGGCCACTTTCCTGGGATTTGTCCCCCAGGGACCTGCACAAGATTAGATGGGTCCCCACCATACCCTCCCATCCCCAAGATCCCTGGCTCACTGGCACGGAAAGGGTCTTGGACCTCCCGGTGTATCATTAACCCAGAACTGAGCCATTAACTCTCCCAAGTCCCCATCGTTATAAATCAGCCTTCCCGTAACTTCCTTCTCCCCTGCTGCAGTTTAAGCCTGTGGCTTCCTGTCCTAATTAGCCAGTGAGGTTAATTGGCCCCCAGCCTCTTTACACTTCCAAGCCTTTCTGAGGGGTGGGTCACTGCATCCCCTGTTCATGCACTGACCCTCGGACCCCTTCCCTCACCACGAACTCTTTCCCCAGCACGAGGGATGGGAAGTGCTGACGTGACCACATCCATGCCATGGCTGAGTGTGACTGCCTGCCTGTTCCAGCTCCTGCTAGCTGCTCTTTGCCTCCTCAGCCCCTGCCCCAGGTCTGGGGTGGATACTCACCACCTACCTGGCACCCTATCCCCTGTCTTCATCTCTGTTTCTGTCCCAATTCCTATCCCTATCCCTATGCTCATCTCCTACTCCATCCCCACCTCCATTCTCATCCTTCTTCTTGTCCCCATTCCCATTTCTGTTCTTTTTCCTGTCCTTATCACCATTCCCTGTCCCAGTTCCCATCCCTATTCCTCCCCATTCCCATCCTCATTCCTATCCCCATCCCCAATCCTGTCCCTATTCCCAACCCCATCCCAATTTCCATTCCCATCCTTATCCTTGCCCTCATCCCTGTTTCTGTACCCATTTCCCCGATTCCCAACCTGTCCTCTCTTCTTCCTGGCCCTGCTGTGTGGCAGTGCCAGAGGCCCCCAGCAGCTCCCGGATGCCTTGGCTCAGCCCGTGCCAGCTCCATACTCCGGCCATCTGTCCCCCACCTGCCTGTCGTCTCACGCCTCTTCCTTGGGGCCAGGGGTCCCCGTCTTGTCTGTCCCAGCCTGAGGATGCCTGCGGGCACCAGGGGGGGTGTCCCCAGGGAGGAGGAGGAGGCAGGTGGGTGTCTCCAGGGAGTACAGTGGTGCCAAGAGGGAGCTGGGCAATGCTGACAGCGGAGCAGTGCAGAGAAGTCTGGACCAGGTTTGGTGCACCCTCTGTGCCAGTCTGGGGACCAGCCCACTGCTACTCACTCCAGGAAGCCCACAAGGACCCCAGGACCTGCTCAGCCTTTTGGGTCATGCCCCAGTCCCAAAGTGTGTCCCCCCAGGTGCCCTTGGTGCCAGCTCCTGGGCAGTGCTGCCATACCCTGCTGGGCTGGCAGGCATTGCCTACCGTGTCCTGCTGCTGGGGAAACATTCCTGCTTTTTATAGCCCTGCTGAGGCTTCCCAGCCGCCAGCCCCATGCCAGCCTGCCTGCCCTCCTGCCTGCCCGCTGCCTGCACTGCCTTCCTGCTCTCCTGCCTGATGCCTGCCTGCCCGGGCATGGCCGGGGAGGGGGCGGCGCGGGCCGGGGGCTGCAGGGCCCGTCCGACCTGCACAGCTGCATAGCTTGTCTCCAGCTATTAAACAAACTCCTCCATCTCCCCCCTCCTCCCGGTCCCCTTCCCGCCGCCAGACGCTGCTTAACCCTCTGCTGCCCCGCTCCTCGTTCCGCAGCAGCGGGAAGCAGCATCTGCCCCTCGCTACTCGCCGCAGGTTTGACTCCCAGAAGCGACCCCTTCTGTACTGCCAGTGCCCCCCCCGATCCAGCTGGCCAGCGTGAGTGGCCATCCTGGTCCCCAGGAGTGCCGCAGCCTGGCACCGTCCTGGGTATCCACCCTGTGGGCAGGGCAAGAGAGCTAGCAGCTGGGGCTGGCAAGGGCAGCGGGATGCAGGGCAGGGGCATGCAGGATCTGGGGAATGCAGGCAGGGGGATTTAAGCAGGGCGTTGCAGGGACTGGTGGATGCAGGATGGGGGGAGAGAGGAGCTGCAGTGCACGGCAAGGGAGGGTGCATGGGCTGGAGGGAAGGCAGAGGGGTGCGGGGTGAGGAGATGGACCTCCCTTGATCCGGACCTCTGCCTTTCCCACCCCACTGTAGGAAGCGATGCCCAAGCCCTCTGGAGAACTCTAGCTGCAGATCTCCCCTGCAGACGCGGGCCAGTAAAGGAGACAAGAGGGCACAGGGGCCCTGGGACTCCCCCCACGGTGTTTGCTGAGAACCGCACACCGCAGTGCACGGAGACGGCACTGCCACAGACTCCGCTTCCAGCCCGGCTTGGCCTGGCAATGCCAGGAGAACAGCTTCCATCCCCCCAGTCCCCACCAGCTGCCTGCATCCCCGCCCCGCGCAGCTCTCAGAGACACCAGCTTCGCACGGAAACCTGAGCAGTTCCCAGCTCAGAAACCGCTGCAGGGGATGGGATGCGAGGGAGGAGCAGAATTTGCCCTTCCAGGCTTAGTTGAGCCCTCCGGAAGGGTTGACGTGATGTTGCCACGCTCTGCTGCCACCATCCTAGGACACTGTGGAGAGGACAGATCCTGCCCGGCCCCTCCAGGACCTCCCTGATTGCCCTCTGCCTCCCACGCTCCCTCCCCCAGATGTTTGGGATATCTGGTCCTTTCCCGCTCCAGCCCAGTGACAAATGCTTGCCTGAGCGGGGTTTATTATTGTAAGAGCCTGGAGTTGCCTCTGGCCAACTTTCTGCCTGGGGCTAAGCCAGCAGCTGCAGGGCACCCTTCGGCACAGCCACCCCGGGGACTGTCCCCGCCCCAGGCACCCTCTGCATGCCAAGGGGTTGGGGACCGACCCCCTGACATTGTCCAGCACCCCGTGAATATGAGAAGCCCAGGGCAAGCCCCCAGCCCCAGACGGGATATGAAAGCAAAAGCTCCACCCTTCAGCCGGCAGTGCTGGGAGAGGGGTAAAGGGATTTGCTGAGACCCCCAGCCCCGAACTCCCTGCTGTTTTTCTCTTGTTCCTCTCCGCGGCTGGGCTGTCGTGGGATGGAGCGCAGCGGGCTCGGTGATCGATGGCTGAAGGCGTGGGCTTGCCAAGCCCTGCGTGTTTGGAAGGCGCCGTGTTTGTCTTGGCAGGAGCAGGGATGTCATCTCCTCCGCCTTGCACCGTGACAAGCTGGGAAAGCCAACGGGGGGTTGTGCGGACCGGGTGCCCAAGTGGGTCCCCTGGCAGCAGCAGAGGGGTCTGCCCCAGATGGGCAGAGTGAGGTGCCAGCGAGGCGAGAGGACAAGCAGAGGTATCCAGTGGGTGCAGTGAGAGTGACGCGGGGACAAACTGAGCCCGTTGCCCCCTGGCAGAGCAGGTTTGGCCATCCAGATGTGCCCTGCACCTGGCAGAGCTGCCCCCAGCCCAGTCTCTGCACCAGTGCTTCCCCCAGGGTCAACAAGCCCTGCACTCTGCTGGTGGAGAAACTGAGGCAGGAGGGCAGCACCACCGGGCAGGGGGCTGAGGGGTCGGGAGCAGGACAGAGCAGTCTCCTGGGTAGGGAACAGCCGAGCCGCACGGAAGGGGGTGCAGTGGGGACATGGACAGATCGATGTCCAGCCCAGAGCAAAGGCATTTGAAGAGCAACTCCTGCTGCTGCTGGTGAGGCGCTGAGCAGATCGATAGTTGCCTGCAAAGGCGGGGTCAGATCCTGCCGGGGGTCCCCAGGCAGAGCAGGAGCTCATGAAGGAAGGGAGATGAGTGAGCTGGTTGTGTCTGCAGTGTGACATACTGGTGGGCATGAAGCTGGGGAGAGGTAGGTTCTCCTGTAATGGGAATTGCTGGAGTCGGTGCTGCCCCCGGGACTGAGGCGTTTCACTTCGCAACCGCATTCCAGGAGGCTTGGAATTTCAGTGCCGGCACACAGACCCTGCCTGCCCAGGACTATGGGCAGGGGATGGCTGGTGCTGCCTGCGCTGAACCTGACTGTGGGATCCATCCTGCTCTCCCCCTGTGCTGGTTTCTGATCCAGAGGAACAAGTGGGATGCCCAGCCCTGGCTGCAGTTTGATTGGCAATGCCGAGGTCACCCATAATTACAGCTCTCCACACACCAGTGAAAGAAGCCATCACCTACCCTTGCACAGGGACAGCCCCATCTCATCCGTCCTTTTCTCTGGCCCCACAAGCACACTCCCAGGCTCTGCAGCAGCAGGAGCATCCCAGTGTGCCTGATCAGGACTGAGCCTTCTTGGTGCCCTCTGGCTCACGTGCATGTGGGACTGTGACCTGATGTGGGACCATATCTGTGCCACCCCACATGTTGCCATGGAAATGGGCAGCAGCTGTCCTGATGGAAAACAGACCTGGGCTGGTTGCCTCAGGTCCCACTGAGCCCGTTCCAGCTCCCCACTTTGCCAGAGGGACCTGTGGGAACTCTGTGCAGCTCCCTGGGCCCGGGGAGCTGGTGTAGAGGGACACTGGGGCACAGGGATGTGCACAGGGTGGCAGGGATGTGTCACAATGTGTGGCCTCAGGGCTGGGCTGGGCTGTGTCCCCTCCAACACATCCCCATGCACACTGAATTTAGGAATATCAGTGTTTTGGAGTGCTACAATATGCTTTTGCTGTTCTAGGGGGAAGCTGGGGTCATGGCTTGGACTGCTTGTCCCATGACTGCAGTGGCCATGCACCAAGAGCCAAGACACTGGGCCAAGAGGAGAATTATCTTCAGGGCAAGGGCAGCATCACTCAATGTCCAGAGTCTCTGGACTGCCCTTCACTGCTGCCTGGAGCCATTTCCAGCCACCACAAATGCAGGGAGATGTTTGATGTTGTCTTTGGGAGAAGGACAGTTGAATAACTCAACATTTTTAAGATAACTTCCCAATTTTCTGAGGTGCTCAAGGGCTTTCAAGACCTGGGAAGGCAATGTGGGCAGAGGGTGGGAGCCAGCAGCTCTGCGGCACGGCCCTGCCGCGCCGGTGTGCCATGTAAGTGGGTCAGTGGTACAGCCGTGGGCACTGGTGAGCACGGAGGAGCTGGAGAGGACAGAACAGTGGCAGCTGGAATGGCTCAAGGGCTGGAAGAAACTGGGACACCTCCATGCACGTGGGTCTTCCCAAAGAAGTTGGTCTGGGAACTGGATCAGCATACAGGGATAAAAGAGTACCAGGTGATTGGAGAGGAATTTTGGCTGCGGGACTTGGAGATCACTCAGCTCTAAGATCCCTCGATGGGACATGTCCAGGAGTGGCTACCTCATCCAGGCAAGGACAGATGGATGTTGGTCACGGCCTGGCATGGCCCAGCCAACCCCAGAATCCCTCTGGGGTGGAGGAAGGATGGTCAACCCAGCATGAACCTGGAGCCCAGCTTGGGTTTGTGGTGGGAATACTAGTGGAAGGGTTCTCCATGGAGACTGGGGGAACTGACAGAGCCCACTCCTGACCCCCATCCCCTCTCCTAGAAAGACAACCTGCCTCTCTTTTCCCCAGCAAAATCCTGTGGAAATTATGCTCCTGCTCCCAGGTCGCCGTGGCAACCAGCAGGCGCAACAAGGAGGGGATGTAGGATCCGAACCCCAACTCTCCCCAAAACCCAGGACCACTTCCCACCCCTTCCGCAGCCCCATCACCCCAGGGCTGGCTCCTTGGTGAGGGGCTGCCCCCTCCCCAAGGCCAGGCTTCAGCAGAGGGTTAAGGGAGGCCCAGGCAGCCGATGCCAAGGCTGATGCGGCACGTGCCTCGCAGGAAGCTTTCTCCCTGTCTTGCCCTTCACCACATTCCTCCCCAGCTGCTGCCTGAACTTCAAAGCCACCAAAGGCCACATGGCCTGGGGCATTTTCTCTGCATCACTTCCAGGGAGGAGAAGATACTTTGAAAGCTCCTGGCCCTTTTCCCCTCCTCCGCAGGGTAATTTCCATTTTTTTCAAAACTCCACAAAAAAGGAGCCTTTTTCCTCTTTGTTTCTCTTCTCTCTCTCTTTTTTTTTTTTTCCCCTTGTCTTTGTCAGCTAAAAATATGCAACCCACCAGGGAGGGCGGGCGGGGGGGGAGCTGCTGCTGTGCCGAAGGTTAGCACCAGACCAGGCTTGAAAAGCCACTGGAGGGGAATGTAGGTGCTCCCCAGCACCTTTTGGGAGCGGTCCTGCCCCAGAAGATCCCCTGTTGCCCAGGCCAGGGCTCAGGGCTTTGGCCCCGAAGCGCTGAGGGTGTGCGTGGGAGGCAGTGAAGTTTGGAGGCAGAGCCTGCTCAGGACATGGTGTGACATGACACCCGGTGAAGGGGCCAGACACAGATCCATCTGTCACGGTTGTTTCCCGGGGAGCTGGGAGATGCCCAGGGATGCCCATCAGCCGGGGGCGGGATGTCCAGGCACCCCGTGGCGGGGTGACCCCACAGGGCAGGGATCAAAGCAGCCAGGGGCACACAGGCAGCTCCAGGCTGGAGCGTGGGAGGGAGGTGGGCGGCCGTGGCAGAGGAAGGATGTGATTTACTTAATATCCCGCTCCAACCACAGAACGGATGGAGGAGAAAAACAACCTGGGGGCTCGATGTCTTGGAGAGACGCTGTCAGGGGCTGAGAGGCACCGAGCGGTGCCAAAGTCAGCTGGGAAATTAAATTGGGATGAATCACCCAGAGCTGGGAGCATTCACCTGAGACATAAACCTACCACGAATCTAGAGAAAACACCTTTCCCTGCTCCCATGTTTGCAATCTTATGCCTCGTCCAACTTTACAGGAAGGTGACAGACTTCAAAACTGGCTTATTATTTCTGTTCCGCCTCCCCCTCATCCCTCACCCTACAAGGATGGGAATGTTGCAGCAGGATATCTCAGTGTGGGGGTAAATGACCAGCCAAGGGCTCCTCTCCAGAGATGGTGACCCAGCAGCGGGATGCTGGAGCCGGGACTCCCGGGCACGACCGAGCCTTGGGCGTCCTGTAGGGCTGAGGGCGGGCTCTGAGAGCGGGTGAGGCAGGGAGGAGACCGGCTGGGATGCTGCAGCACGGCAGGACGAGACGCTGAGGACCAGGGGAATCCACTGTGGAGTCAAACTTGTTGGGAAGGCAGGAGACAGACAGCAGGAAAAAATGGCCAGGGCAGCTGTGTGTCAGGGGATTTACTGGCGCCCTGGGATGGAGGTGTGAGGAGCAGGGAGGTGACAGAGCTGCTGCTGCCACTGCTCAAGTGGGGACACCGACACAGGGGGTACCAGATAGTGCTACCTGAGCTGGGGGGGAGGTTGGTCACCTCTCCATGCTGACCTTCGTTGCTTGGAGGGCTGGGGACAACCCATGCAGGGAATGCCTTGGCTACTTGAAACAAACTGGCAGCCCCCAGACCCGCGGGGCAGCTTGGGGCGGAGGTGGGGGGGGAGATTTATGGAGCAGGGGATTAGTCAGGAGGAGGCGGCTGCAGCGGGGCACACATGGCAGGCGCTGACAGAGGGGAAAGGGCTGCCAGAGCAGGACGGGAGTGAGTCCCAGGTGGCAAGGCTGGAAATTCCTCAGCCTTCCCCAGAGCTCAGATTTAGCCCCGCGGCTATGGAGAATGGCCCCACCGGGCAGTGTGGGGGCTTGGGACATGTCTGCTGTCAGGAAAGTATGCTGGTGCTCAGCTGCAGGGAGAGAGCAGGGTGTGATCCAGCTGGGGGACTGGCTGGACAGATCTTCACCCTCTTTCCATGGCCAAGCATCCACCTGTCCTCCCCAAAAGAGACATCTGGAAGGAGAGGCATTCCGTAGAAGGTAAACTGAGGCACTGTGGGGACTGTCTCTCCCCGTTTCATGGGTCAGGACTTCACAGCTCTGGGATTCCCAGCCACAGCTCAGTCTGGGCTCCCAGGAGGGACCAGCTCCTCTGCTGCCTGACGGGCACTCGCTATTTGGAGAGCACTCACCACCTCTGCTGGATGGTGGTGATCTGCCTGTGGGAGCAAGGACATCCGGGATCCTGCCCGCGCACCAGGGCAGGTGGCATCGGGTGTCCGCAGCTGCGAGCCGCCTTTCATCCCCTTCCAGCCCGGGGCTCGCTTTCCGTCACCTGCTGCCCTCCCGGCCCGAGGCCAAGAGCCCGCGGGCAGGGCCGATGTGTGAGACGTGGCTGCTCTGCCCGCACGTCCTCTGGCTGGAGGGGAGTCAGTGACACGCCTGAGCACGGGTGCCAAGGTAGCATCCTGCCCCATGCACCCACTGTCAGCTCCTTGGCTCAGGGTGGGCTTAGCAAAGCCCCAATCCACAGACAGCAGAGCTTCCCTTCAAAACTTTCCATTGCCTTCAGCTTCTGCAATCGGCAGAAAGAGCAGGAGCTGGGGAGCAGGCGGGGATGTGTGTGGGGATGTTGCTGGAACACATGTGGTCAGCAGTGTCTACGTGTCCAGGCACAAGTGTGTGTGTCAGCACATGTGTGTTCTCGGGAGCGAGTGCATCTGTGGGGAGATACACAGACATACAGCTCTTCCTGTGCATCTCTAGCGGGTGTTGCACGCCTGTGAGACTGCAGCATCCCTTTGCTGCGGTGTTTCTCAGTGTGTGCAGCCTAATGAGCTGGCACAGCAGAGTTAATTGAGGGGACAGACGAGCAGAGCTCGTCATTAAGGAAAGCACTGCAGCAGGTACCGATGACAAGATGCTGCCTGTCCCCCCAGGCTGATGGCAAACCCTGCAGGGAACAGTGACAGCCTGAGTCCCAAGGAAAGATGGCTGAAGATGAGCGTCCCACCTGCTGCAGCTCTCACCCAAGGCCGGCTCCATTAGCAAAAGCAGTCAGGGAGTGTGAATTGCTCCTGCATGCACGGAGGAATGCATCTGCCAGACCCGGCAGGATGGAGCTGGCACTAAGTACCAAGCCCTGGACCTGGTGGCTTGTCTACAGCCCTGGCTGCATCCTGCCCAGAGCCCCACTTGCATCTTCCACCCGGAATGTGTCCCTGCACACTTGCACAGTGTGATGATTCCCTGGCTGCCAAAGCTGCCCCCTCAGCTTCCACCATTAGGTTCTAGAGTGAACATGCAGCAGAGGGGACAGAACAGCCGGCTCCCAGCAGCATGGTGAGCCTGTGCCAACAGCCCACAAGGACGGGGAGCCTTGCTCAGGGCTGTCAGATTCTTGCTAGAGAAGCTCGGAGAGCTGGAAAGGAGCCTTCACCGCCTCCATAGCCAGGAGCTCCCACACTCCGTCTTCCTCTTCTGCTCTCTTGCTGGCCATGCCTCTCCCTGGGGGGCCATGTCCTCACAAGACATGTCCACAGATCCACCCTTGTAACCAGGCCATTGCCAGGGGCATCTCCATCCAGAGGGCTGGGAAAGTCCTGTTCTGTCCCTTCCAGTAAATGTTCACTCTGAAACGTAATGGTGGGGTAAGAGTCTCTCTTGATGGGAGGAAGGGATCCTGCTGGAGCAGAATCTACCCCTCTGCCTTCTGCCTCCTCCTTCCCTTCCACCACTGCAGCCCTGCACTCCCTGCCCCGGCAACCAGTGCTGCAGGCAGAATAAAACCTTCCAGAGCGAGCATCCCCCTGGCCAGATTTGCTCAGCTCCCTGATGAGAGACTCAGTCAGGAGCTGCTGGGCTCCTGTCAGGGGGACCTGAGTGTTTATGAGTTGATAACCTTATCGCAGACACAACCCTAATTAAGCTTGTTAGCTCTTTATGATAAACAACATATGGGCTGGGGCCAGGGGGCTCCGTGGGGCCATGTGCTCTCTGGCAGCCCACGGGGAAGTGCAGGCAGGATAACAAGCAGCACTGTGTTTGCGCTTGCCTCTCCCTCCCTAAACAGACCTTCAACCCTGTGGCTTCACTGACCCTCCAAACCCTAATATTAGTCCTTGCTTTCTCCTCTGGACTGGAGTGGGCAAGAGGGGGGCTTGACAAGGCTGACAAGGCTCTTTTGGTGTTACAGGACCCCCCTCCTACTGCTGAAGGGTCTGGGGCAACACAAGAGAGATCTATGGTGTCTCAAGGGCCAGGAGATGAAGGAGATGATTCTTCCGAAAGAATGATGAACAGCAGTTCTGTACTCCTTGTGGAGAGAAAAGAAGGGACAGCAGCTCAACCTGCTGTTGAGTGTGTGACCTCCAGGGGTTACAAAGGGCCTGTGACCCACACCAGGATGGTTTTTTCACCTGTCATCTGGTTAGTAGCTGGAGATACCCATCTGTCCACCCACACATCCGACTCACCCAGGCATCCACCCCACCATTCATCCTTGTCTTCATTCCTCCTTCCCCCATCTATCCACCAGACATCATCCCTTGCCTTCAGCCCTTCTTCTGCTCCATCAACCTACCTCACCATCCATCCTTGCCTTCATTCCTCCTCCTGCTCCTGTCTCTGCTCTCCCTAAGCTCAGGGTGCTGCTCATCACCTTTCCCCCCCCCCCATGCTCATTAATTACCAGCCCACGTCTCCAGGGCCAGACCTGCTGATGGGGTGCAGGGAGGGCACCCGCTCACTCCCCCTCCTCACAGCTCCGTGCTTCTTATCTCCGAGATCCCACCTTGCTGGCAGAGGAGCAAGGCAGGACGGCACTTCCCTGGGGAATGGCAAGCCAAGCGATAACGAAATCGTAGCGCGAGGAGAAATTACCTTGCCTGAATTTTAAAAACTTCTCGTTGAGGTTGCCGTGGTAACTGAAAGGTGCATCACGTTGCTCTGACAACCCTGAAACAGCCAGGTTTTGCCTGGCGGGCTCTGAAGCGGCAGGTTTGGGGAGGGAGGAGCCCAGCACAGTGGGGAACAGGGATGTTCAGCCCCAGGCACTCCCCAAGACAGAGACATCTCTCTCCCATAGCCACCAGCTGCATCACCACTCCACCACTATTTCCAACCTCTCCTCATCCAGCTCTCCCGGGAAATACTAGAGGAAGAGGACTGAGGGGCTGCAAGCCCCACCATGCAGTCCTCTAAATAGGTGGCAGGGAGGTGGGATGGGCCCCAGGTTGGTCCACCCTGCTGTGGGCATCCCTAGCACTGCAGGAGTTGCTGAGAGCCCCAGCAGGCAGCCTGAGGACCCTCTCCGCATGCTGCTCGGGGCGGGTGGGTTGTGCACCCAGCATGGCTTTGGGCTGCAAGCCCCCAGGCAAGTGCCAACAGCATTGTCCCAGTCCGTGTAAATCACTCTGCCACGGAAATAGCCCCAGTGGGGTCGAAAAATAGCAGGTGACTCACGCAGAGCAAAGGGTCCAAAATAGCCCCTCCGGAGCACTCCTAAAATTAGTCTCCCTCCTGGGAGGTCCCGACCACTGTGTCCTTGCCAGGGCACAGCCGTGGTGTTGAGCCTGCCTGGCTGCTGCCACCATGGCCGCTTCCCTCTGGGGTGGCGGGTGCAGTGCTCCCTTTGCTGGTTCTATGCCTCCAGTGTCTCCCAAAAACCCACCCCTGGGTGTGACTGAACCGTGCATCTCAGAGTCTCTGGCAGATCCGTGTGACTACCCCAGTCGCAGGCTGCTCTTTGGGGGTTCCCATGTGCCATGTCCACGGCCCCCAGCGAGACCCAGGCATCCAAAAACACAGCCTTGAACGCCACGAGCTAGCCGGATGTCAAGGGCTTGGCCCTCATCCTGCTCCCTTCGCTTGGATTTCAGTGGGACGGCGAGGCAGCAGATGAGGTGTTTTCCAGAGAGAGGGAGTCCCCCGGAGATTCGGGTTTCCCTGCCCACCCTGTCACTCCACCATGCCAGGGCAGCACCAGCCTGCTGCTCCCACCCGCTGCCGGTGCTGGAAGGCATGCGGGTCTGGGGGGGGGACACACGGAGGGACCCCGGGAGCAGCATCCGCTCTGCTGGCATGGCCGGGAGTGCTCCCCATGCCGGGCCATCGCTCCTGCGCGGGTGAGCAGTACCCAGTTAATTAGAGGAAGGGATGAATAATTCCTTTTTATAATGCAACGTCGCACGGCAGATGCCGTCTGCCTCGTCTCGGCGCGCCGCGCGCGGGAGCCCGCGTTATTCTGCTCTCAGCAGAGTTATTTATACACTGGGACATTTTTCAAAGCGCCGCTTTGATGGTCTTCCACCAGCTCGGAAAAAAAAGTAGTCCATCCCAAAATAACCCCAGTGAAAGTCACAGCTCTTCATTACGCACAGCTTCAACCGGGGGGCTCGGAGAACAAAAACCCGTCACATTCCTCCCATCAAATCCACCCTTTTCAAGTGCATTTCAAATGGGTTCAAACCGCCGCGGCGGTGACTAGACGAGCGCTAATGATGCTGCGGGCACATCCTGCCGGGGAGAGGGATGGAGCTGGGGGATGGTGGGTTTTAAGCACCTTCCAGAGCCCAGAGATGTTTTGGGGTGCCCAGGACAAGGTCAACACTGCAGCCACCACAGTGGGATATGCTGAGAGAAATGCAGTCCCTCTCTTGCCCGGGTTTTCCTGCCGCAGGAAGCAGTTTCTCTGCCCAAACCAGGCTTTGGAGGAGGGGAACAAGCACCAAATAAATTTTTCTTAGGAACAAGAGCAAAAAAGCCCCAGTCTCCATTTCCCCATCACACCTGCGTGCACGCACCCCTCGGGTCTGGTTGCCGTTAAAGGTTAAAAAAAAAGGTGGGGGTTAAGAGATTTTTGTAGGTGGTGACAAATTCCTGAGAAAACGTTTTTGACATGAAATCGTCTCCCATCCAAGTTCCCTCCCGGCGGAGTGGGTGAGCGCCCCCCCCCCCCGCCCCGGCTCCCATACCTGGCAAAGGGCCCGAGCTGCTCACCCCTCTCTCTGTCTCGACACTGGTTTGCCCAGCTGTCCAAGCCCCTCGGCCCCTCCGGCCAGTCCCCTCGCCCTGTCCCACCGGGGCTCGCCTCCACTGCCCGCGGCTCTGAGCAGCATCCACCAGCACTCCGCGGCTCCAGGGCTGCCTGGCTGGTGATAGACGGCTCACTGCCGGAGGCAGGGAAGAGTCTCTTGTGGGAAAACCTTCCTCTACCCTCCAAATCCTCCTGTTCCAGCATTTCTGCAAGGCTGGAGCATCTCCCCTGGGAGGGCCTGGAGATGGAAGATGCCGAAGAGCCCAGGACGGCATGAGCTGCCTGGACAGGGGATAACCATGCTGGATGCAGCTGCAGGTCCCAGACCACAGAATCCCCATATGTTTTTGGTTTCCAGCTGCAAAAGAGCCCCCCCCACTGCACCCCCCAGGGCTGCAAACTGTGTCCACGTTGCTGCAGATGGCGAGTCAATTAAAACCATCTTCTTTTCAAACTCGTGCAGTTCCCAAGCCAGAACCGTGCTCCTGGTCAAAACAGCCGAAGGATCAGAGAGACACCTCCCTTTCCCTACCCACCCTGGGACTGTGGGGCTGGGCAGGGAGAGTGGCCAGGGTGACATTGCCACCTGCCCATGGCCACAGGGACTCCGTGCCATGGGGCAGGAGGGGGTGCTGGCACCACTTGGAGCAGGGTGCCAACACCCACCCCTGGGAAGGGGCTGCCCTTTTCCTTTTCACCCTCTCCCCAAGCTGCTCTCTTCCTGCCCTCGTAGCATCCCCCCAGCAACAGGTGGGCTGCAGGGGGACCACAGCAGTAGCCACGATGTGCTGGCAGGGTGCTGCACCATGGTCCTGCCCATCCTCCCACCACAGCCCCACAGCGGAGGCCAGAGCCAGATGGCCATGGGGCATTTGGATAAAATAGGAAAAGCAATTCCAGGACATTTTCAGAGTCGGTCAGACACAATCAGCAGCTCAGGAGAGGATGGACCACCATGGTGGGGAAGAGAAGGGGAAGCAGCCGTGTTAAATCCCACATGGCAGAGTGGGGAAAGGCACTGGAGAGGAGCATGAACACAAGTGTGCACACACATGTGTGTGCCTGTGCTCCCCACCTCATGTTCTCCCACAGCAGCATTACCTCCTGTTCCAGATCACCTTTTGGCACCAGGATACAAACCCCATGGAGCCGTGGGTGCCTGGCTTTGGCCAGCACTCAGCACACACACAGCTGAGGTGGTCCTGGGTCAAAGCTCTCTCCATACCTGTCCTACTGGGCACAGGAGGCTTTTTGGCAGGGGGAAAACACAGGAGAGCCAACCCAATCTACACCAAGCCCTGGGGCCCAGCCAAGCCCCTGTGAGCACCCCAAGCACACATTGCTGCAGTGAGGGTTCCAGATGGGTTCCCTGCACCCCAGGTCTCTGGCAGCCCTGACCAGCAGCACAGGGATGTTTTCCTGCTCGCAGGCAGCGTTTCAGTGAGAGTGCAAATGAGCAAGGAAGGCAGGCCTGGGGCTGACCCTGCAGAGTGCTGAGCTCTGCCACGGGTTGGTAACTCCAGCGATTAAGGAGTGCTCAGGAGAAAAGCTGTTCACACTAACGATTTGGCTGGTTTCCTTGCCTCAATTAGCGTGCAGGAGCTCGAAGTGCTCTGAAGGCCTCCTGGAAAGCCAGGGCATATCAGACTCAGGAGTTTTAATATTAATAACGCTGAAAGCCAGCCAGAAAAAATCCCAAAGCTTAAAACCACACCAACAGGGACTTCAGATTCTGTATATTGTAGCTGCAGTCCTGCTGGAGCCGAGGCCCTGGAAGTCACCCTGCAGCTGCTCCGTGCCTGGAAGGAGCACCAGGCTGCAGTTCTGCTCTCATGTGCCTATCGCCCCCTCCAAAAGGGCACCAGGTCCCTTTGGGTGCCCCCAGCTAGAACCTGGGGTCTCCACCTGCTCCGGGGCTTGGTGCCTTTACTGTCCCATTGTCAGCCACAGAGGAGAGATCAACAATTGGGAAACTGAGGCACAGGAGTGCAATGCAGCTCTGACCAACCAGATCTGTATCTCCTGCCACTGCCCCACTTCAAAAGCCTCTCTCCACATACTGTGTCCCTCTGCATTCCTAGTGGGACCAGCTTCAGCCCCATGGCATTTTGGTCATGGCCCAACACCCTCTTGGGGCAATTTGCATCAGGATTAGGCTTGCCTGCTCAGACCCAGGGGGAGGGGTGTGCGGGCAGCCCTGTGTACCCTGCCTGAAGGAGTTCCCCTCTGCTCCAAGGGGGATCCTCCCTCCTCACTGCACACTTCTGGGGCTGGCCCCATCCCATGGCTCCTCTCCCTGCCCCCCAGAGGTCGGTCCCCAGGGAGGCAGGGACACCACGTCCCTCTGAAGGCAGTGGGCCATGGCACATTCAGTCACGAACAGCCGCGCTGCGCTGCCTAAATTGGAGGTGCGGGTGCTGGCAGGCGGCAGTGCCTCCATGCCCTGCTCCAGTGCCTGGCATGGGGCTTGGGAGCATGCCTGGAAATGGGGGGGGTTGCATGCCCCTGCAGCTTCTCCTGTTCCCTGGGAGCCCAGCAGCAACACCTTCCCCCAGGAAAGGGGGCTTTAACTCATCCACCAAGTGGGGTTGGCTGCAAGCCCAGGACCCCATTAAAGCCTTGCCCCAGGAAGGGGCCCTGCTCTGGGCACCCTGTTCGAGCAGTTATTCCCAAGAGCAGGCAGTGTGGTCCCTGTGCCCCCACGGCATGCTCCTGGCTCCCCACTGCAATTGTTCTGCTGGAGGTGCTGGCTGAGGCCGGCTCAGCTCTTGGCAGTGGGGTAGCACTTTGCTGCAGAAAAGAGGGAGCAAGCCTGGCAGGAGCCAGACAGAGCCAGAAGGCTGCACAGTATCCACTCCAGACCCACCCTCCCTGTGCCCGAGGTATCACCCCTCATCAGGATGATGGGCTGGGAAGGGGATCGATGGGCTGAGAAGAAGCTGAGCTACACAAATGCACTTTATCGACCCACGGAGCCCACCTGCTGGGAAACAGACACCCCCATTTACAGCCCAGAGCAGCAAAGCACTTTGTTGCTTTGTCAGCCGGGACACACAGGGAGATGGGAAGGCTGCCACAGGGCACAGGGGTCCCTGCTGCAGTGCGCCAGCCTGCCTTCCCTACCCTCATCCTGAGGGGAAGCTGAGGCAGGGAGCTGGCACTTGTGTTTAAAGCCACGCAGCTTCCTGTGCAGAGCCGAAGCGGGGATGCCGCACGCTGGGACACAGCCCCGCACCTGGCCCAGGTGCACCCACCCTGCCTGGGAGCCCCGGCGATGCTCGGCTGCCCTGCCTGGAGGGAACGCGCCAGGACAGGGCTGTCACAGCCGGGCTGTCACAGCCGCGCCACGCCTGCCACCTGGTGGCACGGCCTGGGCACTGGGGCAGGGACCACAGCCCCTCGGGTCCCGGTGTTGAGGCAGGGGTGGAGGGATTCCCCACCTCGGAGCGCCCTAAGCCGGGTAACCCCTCAAAGATCAGACCGTGCCGCAGGGCGGAGGCAGCTGCAGCAGCCGGCCAAGCGGGATTCACCACACCCCACAAGGCAGCCACGGGGAGCTGGCCTTGACCCACAGAATGGCCTTGCACCAAGAACGAGTGGAAAAGCTGATAGTTTCCACTTCATCCTAAGCCATTCCTATGCCCACCGGGACACTAGGAAACACCACTCCTGACTCAGCCTTGGGTGGAGGCAGAGCAATACCCAGAGCCAACGGCACCAGCAAAGGCAGAGCTCACGGCTGCCCATCTTGGCTCTTGGGAAGAGAGGAGGGTGGACAAGCAAGGCACAACACAGGCAGAGGAAGAGGAAGGCAGTAACTGAACAGCTACAGGACACCTCTGTGAGGATGAGGTTCACTGTCACCCAGTCTCTACACTGTGTTTAGGGAGGCCAGAGGAAGCCAAGGTGGAGCACAGGAACCTGCCCAAAGGTGACATTCCAGCCCCACTCCTTCCCAGCACAGAGCCAGCAGGGGCTCCTGGGCAGAATCCACAAGCTGCAGACACTGCTGCTGATCCTCTGCTGCTCCCACAGCTCTGATAGCAAGGCCTACGTGGAGATCTAATGCTCCACCAGCCACCATCCATGCTGGAGCTGTGAGAAAGACACTGAGAACAACGCACAGTGCAGGGAAGAAAGGAGGGAGGTGAGCAGAGTGTTGCGTGGAACACAGACTGCAGGATGAAGTCTCGTCAAGGAAGAAGCGGAACGACAGAAAGGACAAGCAGCATTGGCAACGTAATTCTTCATTCACCCACCAACAAACAGAAATAGGATAATTTTTGGATGTATTTCTTTTGGAAATGAGCCAAACTGGCAACTAGAATCAAAGTCTTCAAAAAGTCTATACAAAGATGTATCATACAAAATGTACAGGAAAATTCTCCAAAAAAACCCAGACAGACAATACAACAAAAGGAGAGCAGAGACTGTTTGAAACCACAGCTAACAGGTCCCATTGCTGCTCCAGACAGCAGGAGCAGCAGCTGGACAACACGCTAAAACACAGAATACATTACACTATATACACGACCGTACAAAGATCAGCGTCCCCTTTGGTCTAACGAGGAGCTCTCCAGCATGAAGTTAGGTCAGTTCAAACAATCTGCTCATGGAAGTGTTACATGCCGAGCAGGGAACAATGTCCAAGGGAATGAAATGGTCAACTCTAAACCAAAATCAGAATACAGCCAGGTCACCAAGGCTACAGAGTTTAACAGTCAGTTCTTGCTAATGAGGAAGCGCTTCGCAAGCCAGAGGGGTTACTCCATCTCCGTGAAGCGGGCGAACATGGCTTTCCGCACTGCATCTTTGTAGGAATCCGCGGTGGAGACACCATAGGAGCTGCCCTTGGCTCCCAAACCAGCTCCTCTCATTCGTACTTGAGCCTGCAAGGGAACAGACACGCTTCAGCTCTGCAGTGAGCAGCCATACCACTACAAAGACACCACTAAAAACCCCATCAGTCCAGCCAGCCTCCCTGGGGATCCCCACAGCCACAAATAAAAATATCACGAGATCAGAGTGCACACACGACACTGGCTTCACACTACTCTGACCCCACCCCAACAGGAGCAGGAATGAAACTACATAGAACAGTTCCTAACAGTGTAACCTGGAGCACAGGCAAGGCCAGGAAAGGCAACAACAGGAGGCAGCCCATCCTGTGGTACTGCTGCCACAGGCCCTCACAAGTGGAGTGCCAAAGGAAGCACAGCCCTACTTCTGCTTTAGCATCTGATGGGACAAATGGGAGTAGGAGCCACATGAACAGGAGGTTTTACTGTGACTGGCACAGTTTATTCCTCCAGAGATCTTCAGCAGTGAGCGCTTCTGATTAAAAAAAAAAAAAAGGCAGGCACCAAACCTCCTCAAGGAGACATCCCTCATTACTCACCTCAATGGGTGCTGTGATGCCCTGACATTTTCTGCCCAAGCCTGAACCTTCCCTCCAGCCCATGGCCTGTAGCATCTTGTTGCCTATATTACTGTTGTCGAGGCCATCTTTGGTGGGCTGCTCGTAATTCCTGCAGGAAGAAGAAATAAGTAAGCCAAACTGCTCATTGTGCATTGAAGCCATTGTTGAGGAGCTTTCGGATACATACACTGTGCCAGCGTCATAGACCTTCTTGCGCTTGGGCTCAGGGGGCTCTGGGATGCCGTACTTCTCCCTCCTCTCAGCAGCTCTGTCTCTGTATTTCATCTGCATAGAACAACCACAGTTACTTCGGACTTCAAGACACTTTTATTCATTTTTGAGCTGCAGGAGTCTGGTAAATGCCTGCTACAACAGAAAGCTATACACTTCAGCCCATTAAAACTAACACCACGGGCAGCAGGACCCCAGACCCAAGTTCCTGGAGCACACCTGAACCTACAGTGGGGTAGGAAGAGGCTCGAAGGTTTCTGGTCCCAGTCTGGCAGCCCTGAGCTAGAGGTGGAATGACCCTTCCCTGACAGTAGCTGTGGTTTATGGGACACTTTTCTCCATGTAACAGGGCAGCTCTGAACCTTGACCCAAGAACGGGTTGGCTTACAAGGATTATCTTGAGTGACGTGTGTCAGGATAAGGAGAGCTCAACAGATCACCTGTGCAGGTTTTCCATTAGCTACTCATCTCCACACTGACCTCTCTCTCACGCAGCTCCAGGGCTTCAAGTTCCTGCTCAGAAAGCTTTGATCTCCTATAGATATCCATGTTTTGCTGAAACAAGAGGAGATTCACTTTAACAACATGAAGTGCACCACAGCTCTTTTAAAATAAAGTTAACTGACTTTTGAGAGAGCAACAATGCAGTTGCAGCTATTTTTGCTTTAAGAGCAATAGCTTTCCCAACTGCAATCTGCATCACAGCTTTGGTTTACACACTCAATTATGGCACCCAAGGACTTTGCTGACCATATAGTGAAACTACCTTGTGCAAGTCAGACAGCTGCTGGTGCCGAATCAGAGCATCTTTGTTTGGGAACTGCCTTCTACACAGAAGACAAGCCATCTTCTTCCAGTCAGTCAGCTTCTCCTCCTCATTCTCCATTCTTTCCAGTAAGTCCTCATCATTATCGCTGTCACCACTGTAGGCAGCCACGAGGCCACGCTGGAAAGGAAGGACAGCATTAAGGGGAGTGCAACAGTGCCACCACAGTTCAGAGAGCCCAGGAAGGGAACAGGGGCCACAGATTATCACAGGAGGAGCACCATTCTCCCATTACTATAGATGAAATCACAGAATGGGTAATCCTTAAGAGACCAACCTTCCTACTCAAGCAGAGTTCCCTAGCACACATTGCTCAGGACTGTGTCCTGACAACCTTTGAGTATCTCTGAGGAAGGAGACTCCACGACCTGTCTACAAAATCTGTTCCAGTGCTCAGTCACCCTAACAGTGATAGTTCTTCTTCATGTTCTCCTGGGACAGATTCCAAAGGGCTGGCCTTGGCAATGCAGACCGATGCAAAAGAGGTGTTCAGTGTTTCAGACTGCTGCTACCTCTGTTGCAAGGGTCCCTGTTCTCCTCAGTACTGGGCCCACATTTTTATAGTACTGCAACTCAAAAGAACCACATTCTGCACTAGCTACAAGACTTATTTCCTGCTAGCCAAACAATACTTTTAAGTACAGTACATTTAGAAACCTCAAAACCTCAAGTGAGCTCTTGAGGCTAGAAGGAATCACAGCCTTTCTCAGTGATCTCACTCAGCCCACTGCACTTACACCACACCACTGCAACCACCACCAGCACTTTTTACAGGTGATGTCATGGAAATTCAGGCTAGGAAGCAAGTATCTGCTAGACCTCCTCTCAAGTGCTTTACCAGTAACCTTAGGCAATACCTCTGCCAGGTATCATACTCACCTTCAGTGGATTTTCATCGTCCCCGTTTTTCAACACCTCTGGCAGGATCTGCTGTCGTTCAGACAGAGCTCCCTGGATGAGACAAGACCACCATCATGAGCACTGAGCTCTCTGCCACACCAACCCCTGCTGCACACCACTGCAGCACCTTCACCTTTTTCTCAAAGAGGGCAAAGCCTGCATCTGCAGCTGCTGACTCCTTCCGCTCCTCCTCCCTGGTACTCAGTGGCTGGAAGCTATTCTTGAAGTTCTCTTTCTGCTTGTTCAGACTCTTTGCCCAGCGTTCCATGTCTTTAGCAATCTGAAATGCAGAGTGGTTTGCTCACACAGCTTCCCTCACAGCTATCAATCTCTTATGACACACATTCAATCTCACATGCCGTTTCAGAACAAGTCAACCCACTATCTTTTATTTTTAAACCACGGGACACTGGATGTAGTGCAGCTGTTTCCCTGTATACAGTGTTCAAAGATACTGCAGCTTGCTGCTTTTACTGTACAAACCCTTCTTATCAAGCTAATCCTCTAAGTGACGGCTCACTTATACTCCCACTGATCCTGGCAGGATTCCATAAGCACTCCTCCTATGCAGAGCTTATTTCTGCACTGAAGCCTTGACAACTCCACCTCTCCTCAGCCCCCTACAATGCCTGCAAATTGCAGGCATGCACCCCATCTAATAACCTAGCATTTCCTTTGCCATTAAAAAGGAAACCTATTACCCCATTCCACATAAGACTTTATCCCAGTTATGATCCCATTTTGTCTTTTACCTGTTGAGCTGTTTTACTTTTAGGCTTCTCTTTCTTCTCCTTCACTTCTTTGGTGGTGGTTGTGGTAGCTGTCTGTTGGTATGTGACACCTTCTGCAGCAGGCATGTAGGTCTCCTTTTCGCCATCCCAGTACAGGTACTGCTGGGTTAAGGCATTGTAGTAATACTGCCAGAGGGAAGGAGAGGCAGACAGTTAAACCACCTCACACAAGCTCAGTGTCCACGGGAGAACCCAAGCAAGCTGATTCACACTAGTGCATCACACGGGAAGGCGTTTTGTAGAGTCCAAAAAAGTTCTGCAGACTCCACAAAGGAGTCAAAAGGCAGGAAGTGGCTGAAGCCTCTGTCCCCAAACACAGGCGGTGCTGCCCAACAGCACTATGGAGAACCTTTTGCTTCTCCCAAGAGATGACCCACCAGAGCCCCGAACTGGGTGCACTTTGCTGGGCACTCGGCAACGAAATAGCTCAGTTACAGTGGCTGTGACACGTGCTAATCCTATATGGGCCAAATTTGGAGGAAAATAAGAAAAGGAAAGAAAAATGATGGGCTACACCAGAGGGAAGTTAAGTCCCAGCTCTAAACACACTGCTGAGAGTTATCTGCAACATTTGGTATGTTGTGCACTTCAAATGTCACTCATATGATGAGAGATAGGAAACTAATGGACCTTAACAGTTAAGACATGTGGGAAGAACTTGTGTTTACCTGGGAATTAGGATCATAGTAGAGCCCTGTTATAGGATCATAATAATATCCTGAAGATTCATCATATTGGTAGGTGGAAGTGTCAGGGACAGCTGTAAAAAAATTAAAGTGTGGGACATGGTCGTTCCAGACGAATTCAGACAGGTATCTTTCTACATTTCAGGTAAAACTTGGAGATTATTAGCAGCCACGACGGCAGACATGTCTGTAAAGGGCTCTTAATCAACCGTGCAGTGAACGCTTTCCAGGGGCAACTTCACCACGACACAGGGTGACAGAGCACTCAGCCAAAGCTGAGTCTCTCTCTTGCTACACAGTGACAGAAATCTGTCCCCAAGAGCAGCTCCCGAGCACTTACCGTACTTGGTTCCAGGCACTACGCCAGTTGGGGGAGCCGCCTGTGCCTGTGTGCTAGTGGTAGGTGGTGCTGATTGTGTCTGGAAAAAAAAACCAAACCAGCAACCTCAATTAGAAAATCTGTCACCAAGGCTCAAGAAAACAAGGACAGCGAGCCAATGCTTGAGCAGCCCACCCACACACATACGACAGCCAGCTCCTCCTCACCAGTACACTTGCCACTCACCTTCAGCAAAGAGCAAAACAATCACAGAAAAGAAATGGCAGGTGACTTATGACCACAAGCACTGTGACTAACCCATGGACACTCAGCTGCTTTGCTGTACCACCCACCTTAAAAAGCAAAGGCTACAGCTAAGCCACATATCCCACATAACCCTGGCTTTGAAAGCAAGGACTCATCAGTGCTGTAATTACCGGAGAGTCAGGTGAGTTTGTCTGCTGATTATACAGCTGAGGACTCTGGGACACAACTGCAGCTGTGGTGGTAGTGACTGGAGCTCCTGCCAACAGAGAACAGTAATGTATAAGCCCACTAATTTGTGAAACAGTACTGCATCCTAGAGCTAAAATTACTTTGTTTATAGTTTCAGCTCCTAATTCCAGCTCCAGCAGCCAAACAAGGCAATAAGCATTCAAAAGGAGACAGATACACAGTGAGTATTTTCTACACAGACAAGGAATAGTTTCCTTTTCAGGAGGAAATATTCTGCTCCCAAAGCCAGCGATTCCTGGCCTCTGACAGCTGCTAGTGCTGAAAATTTGCAAGAGCTGCTCACAGTGCTCTCATCAGTTCAAGGCCTTTGTCAATAGTCTGAAACAGAGGCTTCTCTCTCATCTTGTGCAAGGGGGTCCACTTTGACACAACAAAATAACACATAGGCTAAAGCAAAATACTATCACTATTGCAAAATTATAATTACAAACAACTACTTCTCACAGATGCTAAAAGCACTACCTGATATGGTAGCTGTGTCTGTGTCCAACACTCCTTGATTTTGGTAGTACTGCTGATAATCCTGGGAATACTGCAAAGGGAAATGAATGACAACGCAAGGTAAGTGGATATCCAAATTACAACAACCTGCTGGTTAGGCAACAATCTCCACTACTAACCTGAGCATACTGTGAGTAGCCATCCTGTCCTGACTGGAGGTAGCTGTAGTCAAGGGTGCTGCCCTCTCCAGTCTGTGGCTGAAATTCAAGCAAGGCGATTTTTGTCAGGAACAGGTAAATTACTGCATTTAAGAATTTCAACACTGCTTAGGCTCCAAACTGACTATCAGAGCAGTTGTGTCACAGCTGGATCTGCCACTGGTCAATTCAACCAAACAAGTGGCCAGCAGGGAAAATATATGGTCTACATTTTGATTTTCAGGAAAGCAGGACTACGAGCAGCCGCCTCCAAATCATACCTGAGTGGATGACCACTGAGCTGCAGCAATGGCTGTACTTGCCACAGAGAAGGCGCTGACTCTGTTACCGTCTGGGAGAAGCAGGTCTCTGCAATCACAAAAATCAGGCATCTCAGTAAATACTGCTTTTTTTCTGAAGTGTCTCCCTCTGCAAGGAGATAGAGTCTGCCCTTACACGTGGATTTCTTGGCAGTTATAAAACATTCTGAAAGTAATGAATGAGCCAAACTACTGCTTGGCAATTAAAGGAACTTCAGGTTCATTGTTGTACAGTCAGTAACAAGTCAGTAGGTCTCCAAGGAAACAAGTGTGCTGTGCACACAAGCAGTTACAATGTTATCTTCAGATGACCGGAAAGAGGTGGTGGGGAACACTGCTTTCACTCTCTTCATACACAGTGAAGAGCAGGATGCATGCAGCACAAGACACGTGAGGGAAGCAAAACTTTGGAGTTAGAATAATTTAGAATAATCTTAATAGAAGCCTGAGTGAAAACAATAAACCTCAATATAAATGGAGAGATGTGACTAAAGAACCAAAAACCGTAATTGACTGCTATCGCAACTCACTTTCTGGCACTCTTTGCAAAGTCAACACCAATTGTTTTGCCGTCAATTTTTAACGGTGGCTGAAGACTTTGTAAAATCTGCAGCAGCTGAGAAGCATCCTACAACGAGAAATACTCATTATTATGAAAAGCAGGTTGCTGAGGGGGATTCAGAAGTTCCCAAAACATTACCTTTTCATATACAGCTGCTAAAATTGCTAAAGCTGTTAAGGACATCTCCATCTCCTCCTACCATACACACACGTACAGTGCAACTGATCACAATCCGTGTGAAAATGCTGAGCGGTTCCACGGGGCATTGAGTATTAAAAGATGTTCTAAAATCTTAGTTTTATAAAGCCCCAAATTACTCCAAACAAGAGGCCAGCAAAGACTGAGATCAGGCACCCATTTAAATACAACAATCAGCTCCACTCTGACTAAAGCAAATCCAAACAGATCACATTGCTGGATCAAGTCTGGTATATAAACTCATAGAATGATTTAGGTTGAAAAGGACCTTTAAGATCAAGTCCAACCATGAATCCAGCACTGCCAAGTCCACCACTAAACTATGTTACTCAGTGCCACATCTACCTCTAGGAACAGCACCCATCAGGGACCCCATGCCAGTACCTAACCTCCCTGAAACTTAAAGAGGTTTTCCTTGTACCTCACTGCAATTTCCCATGTTTCAATTTATGGCTGTTGCCCACTGTCCTACCTCAGCATATCCCTGGGAACGTGTCTCTGCTGTCCCTGCACCCTCCCACTGGATGCTGCAGAGAAGAGCAACATCTGCCTCCTCCTCCCTTCTCAAGGTGAAAGAAGCCCAATTCCCACATTATATGCCCCAGATCTTAATTTCTGTGAACAAAATAACCCAGACTATTATTTCCGTGATCCAAGCATGAAGCTAGGCTTCAAGCCAGAGCAGCACTCTGCTACGAAAATAGCTTTATAATGTGCTCCCAAGACCCCACGACCTTCTTTCAAACTGCAGCTAATGATGAACAGCCCTGACACACTGAATGTCCATTAACCCTCAGTGAACCAGGGCAGTCCTTCAGACAGCTCAAGGGCTTTAAATGCTGCAGCTGGAGGAGCAGGTTAATCAGCTGTTTCTCTCAAACACAAGTAAGGCCCTCACCATGGCAGAAGACAGCTGCACAAATGCAAAGCCTCTGTTCTGCTGAGTCTGCTTGTCTTTGATAAGACGAATATTATTGACAGCCAGAGATGCATACGGAGACAAGGCAGTCATGATGGATTCCACTACCGTGTGAGGGGCAATGTTTCGGAGAATGATGGCTGTGGAGAAGAGGTACAACATCAGCAGTGCTTTCCATCATGGCTTTGCAGAGTATTTCAAGTCCTGCAGTGGGCAGGCTGAGGTACCAGACAGAATTTTAGTACCTGTGTTTACATTTCACATTCTACAATAAGTCAAAGATAACTTACTATCACAGTAATAATCCACAGACTGAACGGCTTCTGCTGCTCCGGGTGGTACCTCCTGTTCTGAATCTTTGCAGGAAGAGAAAATATTCCAATCAGGACATGGCTCAATCACCCAAGCTCAGTGTTTCACAAGCCAGTCTAGGATCTATATCGAACATTGCTTTCTACATAGGCCAGAATTCCCCACAAAATCAAGTACAATCAAAGAGATCAAGGTAACGTACCAAATTTGTCCGCTCCACAGCGGAAGCATTTTAGCCTCCTTCTGAAGTTGTAAAGGCAGCACTACGACAAACGAGAGAAGACTAGTAAGAACTTGGGTAATTAGTGATAATGCTGCAGTTGCTGTACAATAACAAAACCCAGACATTCCCACAGAGTAGCACAACAAAACTAAACTCACCAGAATAATCCTGAACATCAAAAGCCACCCTTATCTGTACCACAGCTGCTTTTCAGAACATTCCAGCTACTTTTTCCCCATCATCCCAAATTAGTCAGTTATTTTAACTGCGTGGTCTTTAACTTACAGTCTCAGGCACAGTAAAAAGCACAATGTTAAAATGGAACACATGCTGGGGAGTAAGTTTACTTAATGGGCAAAAAATGTAGCTAAAGCCCAAGAGAACAGCCTAGTCTTCACCTTACTACATCATCTCACCCTTGAGAAGTCAAATGAACAGTGCACAGCAGGTTGTAGCAGAACAGCAGTAATTTCACACTAGATTAGTCATCATCTATCAACTTCATACTCAGTATTAAGTACAACTCTGCCCATCTCTGTGCCTTTGGGGGCAAAACTGCTGCTGCTCTGTCCCCACTGCCATCACAGCTTTTCACTCCCTTATCTCAATATGCCTACCGTGTCCTACAGACCAGTGGGAGGAAATGGGTCTGAATCACATCACTCTGTTCAAACCACTGAACTAGTAGAGAGCAATGAAATCAAGACAAACTCTCTCCAATAAAAACACATGTTGTACCTTGTTGCAAAGCCAGTCCTCAAATTTAGGTCTGGGGTTGCTGTAGTGCATTGCGATCTGCTTCCCCTGAATCACCAGCTTTTTCTGCAAAAAAAGTGGTTTCAATTATTCCTGTATCGAGACACACATGTCCATTTTCCCATGGCAGAGCACCCTTCGGAGGAATCAGTGCTCCTGAATTAAATGGACAACATATGGGGAGGATGTGGAGGACAACCACCGCCACCTACACCCTGCCCATCCAATCCTGCAGAGAGGAGGACGAGGGCAGTAAGAGAATGGGATGTGGAGCAAAGATAAACAGAATCAGGGAGTGTTGAAAAAGCTGCCAAACACTAAACGCTGACATGGAACCAGGAAGTGTCTCGAAGGAGACAAAATCCTAATCTGCTGCATTCAGGATTAACACATTTTTAGGAGTCTCTTTGCCCCCACATTTCTATTCACTGCTGGTATAGCACTGAGCGACTTTTTAAACATGTCCTTAAGTGACTGCTTCACTTTGTCCCCTACTCCAAATACCCCGACCTTTTAACCACCATATTTGGATTACTTTTCCAAGCACACTTCAGAAGTGTCCCTTTGAAAATACAGTAATTCCTCCCAAAGGGACCCTGCTTAGACTTCTTGAAGGCTGGATTACAAGTGGCATCAACTGAAACATAACTCAGTGGTTTCATTTGACTAATGCATCAGTTCAATTGGAAGCCTGCACGAGAGGTTTGTGTTCTTCATTCAAGCAGGAGCTCTCCAAAATGAGTAATTAGACTGCACGTGAAGCTTCTCCAGGGGTAGGAAAAGTTCATAATGCTTTCAGCATGTCCTCTCACTCTGACTTCAGAGGAGTCAGGAATTTACAGCTATTTAAGAAGCCTTGACTCTGAGCCTCACACTTTGCCAAGCGTGTATATGCAGAATGCCCTCTCAAAATATGGCCATCAACATATTTTGGACACAGGTGGAAGCATGTCTGAGGAAGTGCATGTTACAGGCCAAACCTCAGACACTGCAACAGAAGAACCATTTTTATAGCAGGTTGGTTTACTGCAGAGGTACCACAGTGTGTCAGGACCAGTGGCTTTTCTGACAACAGGGTCTGACAAGATCTAGCACGTAGCATGAATAAGGCTCTCACATTCTGCACAACTAAAGAGGGCAAAGCCATTGCTCCTACCGGCAGGAGGGAGGGTTGGAGGGCCCAGCACTCACTGGATGTGCACACATAGAAACAAGGCTGCTGGCATAGTTGCAATACATCATTCTGTCATGTAACAGTCAGCAACCCGGCTGCTGGGGACAGGCTATGTTTTCCCTACTACTGGGGTGGCTGGTTACTGGAGTGAATTTGAATATATTTCAGTAAGTTATGGATCAGTACAGCTTTGTATATATTAAAATAATCTCATTTCTGAAAATACACTCAGCGTAATTTCTTCCACAGCACCCACCAGACCTGAGCAGTCTGTCAGGAAAACAGAACATCACCCATGGTGTGGGACATGTGAAACACTATTCCAGCACAAGGCACATGACAACTTCCATCTGCTGGAACGGCCATGAATCCCATTACAGTGCCATTTCTTTATTATAACACAAACAGAGCAGAAAAATATGCTGCCCCAGCACCTTTGCATCAAAGACTCAGGTGCAAGGAAAAACAATCGCTTGATACACTTTGCTCACTTTGACAGTGTTTTTAAGTTCTGTTATTAAAACAGGTTACGAATACTCAAAACCAGCGAAAGCAAGTGAAACTGTTTGTGGTACCACACGAGAATCCCATGGGAAAACAAACTAGAGGACTCACCACATTCTGGCTCTTAATCAAGTCACACTAATAAAAAAGCCAAAATACAGAGCATAACAGATGTGAGAACTCACTCTCCACCTAATTTAGTTGGAATAAACATGCTCTTTCCTCTAAAAGAGCCAGTTCTCCCTCTTTAACTTGGGGAACAGACTACCACTTCTCTTTCATGGTTAATACCAACTGTTATAGTTACCAACGTAACAGAGATATGGTGCTTTCTCTGACAACAGAGAAGGAAAAATCAAGTGGAAATAAGCTAGGATTTTCTAAGGGCTACTAGCCAAATCTTCATGAGCCAATTAAGTCACAAACAAGCCACTGAAAAGAACGACACATTTTACCAAAGAGTGCTCAAAATGGCCAATTTTCTTTCTTAATTTTACCTGCTATTTTGTCCTACCGCTACAAATTTTAATATATACAAAGCTTTTTTTCTTTTAAATCACTGTTATGGAACAAACCACTCCTTCCACCTCTATTTTTTTCCTTTTTTTTTTTTTTTTTTAAACTGTACAGACTTGTTCCATTTTCAGGAATATCTAGACTTGGTGAGTGAAGCAACCTGATTGGCTTCCATCCAGCTGGTAGCATCTTGAAAGTGATAAAACTCCACGAAGGCGAAACCACGGCTTACACCTAGAGACAGCATTCAGATATAGACGGGATACTTGTGTTAGTCAGTTCCTTTAAAACAGGCGAATCTCTCTCCAACTGCTTCATTACTTCATGACAAAGCAGCTTTACAAATGCGACGTCAACTGCTGGGATCTGCTCGTTATTTTGCCATGGCAAGGAACCAAGCTGCCTTAACTGGCTACATTTCACTTGATTTGAATCCACGTTTAAAGGTAACCATGCAACAGACTACATACTATTAAAAGGGTTTACACTATTATTACTTACCAATACCTGTTAACAAAACCCCCTGTAGACAGACTTCTTTTAACATGTTGACCAGCTATCTAAAAGTCTTCCAAAAGCCACATTCCTTAGCCATGGCAAACCTTTCTTTTTCTTTTTTTTTGGTTGGTTTTTTTTTTTTTGTAATGCATGTGCTTGCAGTTTGGGGACAATTCTGGATACTCTTTTGGGCTGGGGAAGAGGAAGGCGATGTCAAAAACTGGATTAAGAGCTCTCACCTGTCTTTCGTTTCATCAGCCTCACGTCTGCAGGCTGAGGACCTTCAAACGACTCAATAAGCTCGCGAATCTGCATGAGATTTGGATCAAACAGTTAAAATATTCACATCTTGGCAGACAGCTGGAAGGCACAGAAGCAACCTACCTTACATTACATGCAAGTGGTACACAAAACATTAACAGTCTCAATGTTATCTCAGAGACAGAGAAAGCCTTTATGGAGAACCCAAAAGGGGACTGATGAGCATTAGAGAGGCCACACAGTCCTTTGCTACATTAAACTAACTGTCATCCTCACTGAGGCTGCAGAATCATCCAGAACATGAATCCCTATAATGCTGTGTTCTAAGATAATTTGCACAAGATATGGCAAACAATGTGGTTGACCCCAAGATTTTTAAAGAGAGTTTTGAGAAGTTTTTAAAAATCCCTCTCTCCTCTGCATGTCTAAACACCCCTTGCTTCTAGCAATGAAATACAAGAAGCCTACAAAGCCTACACTGCGAGGCTCTGCAGCAATATATTCAAAAGCCTCATATTAAAGTTCCCATCCTCTAACAGATCCCCTTCAGTTTTTCAGGAGATAAAGTAGATCTGTGAAGAACATTTTGTCAAAGAAAATGCTTAGAGACGTCAGTTCTTCAGTTGTAACAGTAACAAAGCTTAGGCTGCAACACAAATCACTCTGAGAGGCTTGGAGGAAAAAAAAAGGCGCTAGCCATTTTTTTAACACCAGAGCAGAAGACCAAAGGTTTTTCAGCAGCTTTCATGGAATTTAAACTACATTACATACAACAGGGCTGATAAGCAGAATCAAAACTGATGTAAAGCTGCTCATTTATATGCTGACTGAAATCGGTATCTTCAATGCAAATAGCTTCTTCTCATGAAAAATGTGGAAAAAAATGAAAACTGTGTATACAACTAGAAGTGTTGAAGTCATGTTAACTTAAGAAAACAACTAACATTTCTCTACACTCAAAGATGAGTCCAGAATTAAACCCTCACAAAAATTATGCCAGCTATTGCACAACTGTGGAGCTACATCAATATCTCAGAAACAGGAACTGTTCTGAAACGTAACGTATCACTGGGCTGTCTCCTTTGGATGCAAAAGCCTACACTTGATATCAAGCACTTATGAAACTATTAGACCACTACAGGATGATTAAGACATTCAATGTTGGGGGAGCAGCAAGTAATCAGTAAAAAAAGGGAAAAAAATGCACTGCAGAAATGATGCAAAAGCATTCTGCATGTTAGCAATGAACACACAAACACGTTGGAGGGAGAGGTGGAGTCTGCCTGAAAACAAACTGGAATAGGTCAGCTTTTATAGAACTATCCCTCAAATAACAGTTGTGAGTTTATAGCTTGGTAACCAAAATAATCCAGAAAGGAAGAAAAAAAAATTTATAAGTTACAATTAAAAACCTAAAGCTTTAATATCCTTCTATTAAAGAAATTAGATAAGCAAGTACCAAGCTCATACATACTTGCTCTGTCAGCTCGGCAGCAGCCATTTTATGACTCCCACAGCTGTGCCTGCACAAAGCAGCTTTGTGTGGGGCTGAGGAGCTCAGATGTCTGTGTGTGACCCCACCAGGCACAACTTCTGGCCTCAATAAAGACCAAAAATAACTCAAGAAAGTGTCACCTCTGTGTCTCTGTCCCCCTTCCCCTCTCCCAGCGATGGGAAAAAGCAAAAAAACTGCCTCTTTCCTCCACTACCGAAAAGCAGGAAAGAGCAGGTAGTTTAAAATCCATTCGCAGGGAGAGCATCCAAAGATGCGTGAAAGACCGACTATTTGCGGATTGTTCCATTTGAAAGAAACTGGTTAACACTGAACTGACCTCTGTCACTCCCACAGCGACAGTTTAAACGCTTTCAGGACTCAAAATGGCAGCGCGACAGCGCTGGAGAGGGGCCACCATGATGCAGCGCTCAACAAAATGGCAGCAGCAGCAGCCGCTCCAACGCAGCCCTGCCGGGCTACTCACATCGTTCTCCGTAACCGTGATGGGCAGGCCACGCAACATGATGGTCTTGCTTTCCTTCTCATCGTTAATGTCGTTCCTGTAGTCGTGCTCTCCGTAGTCGCCATCGGAATGGTACCCATCCTCTGACTTGTCGCTGTTCCTGCGCTCCCGCTCCCTCTGGAAGGCAGAGCCCGGGATGAGACACCGCGACTGCCCGCAGTGCCACCCGCAGTGACACCCACCCCGACACCGACCCCGGCCCCGACCCCTTCGGCCCCGGGGCCAAACCCGCTCGCCCCACTCACCTCGGGGCTATCGTAATCGCGGCTGTCGTAGTCTCTATCATAGTCTCGGCTATCGCGACTGTCGTAGTCTCGGCAATCCCGGCTGTCGTAGTCCCTGCAGTCGTAGTCTCGGCTGTCCCGGCTGTCGTAGTCGCGGCAATCGCGGCTATCGTAGTCGCGGCAATCGCGGCTGTCGCGACTGTCGTAGTCCCGGCAGACCCGGCTGTCTCGGCTGTCGTAGTCCCGGCTGTCGTAGTCGCGGCAGTCTCGGCTATCGCGGCTGTCGTAGTCTCGGCTGTCGTAGTCCCGGCTGTCGTAGTCGCGATAGTCATCGTAGCGGTCACCGCGGCGCTCCTCACTGGACCTCTTGTAGTCATCCCTGCGCCGGCTGCGGGACTCCCGCTCGTCGCGGTCCTCCCTCTCTACGATGGAGCCGTAGCGGCCGCTCCGCTCCGTCCTGCTCACCCTGCGGCGCGACAGCGGGCCGAGCTCAGAGAGTGAAGCGCCCGCCGCAACCCCCACCTCCTGCCCGCCGCCCCCCCGCCTCCCCTCGCCCTCCGGCCGCTGCTCACCGCTTGTCCGAGCCCATGCCGCCGCCCAGGATCCGCAGGCACCCTGCGCAGCGCTGTCCGGCACCGCACACCGAGCGCACCCGCACAGCCCCTCTCGCTGCCTCGCCACAAAATGGCGCCCAGGGGACCGCCCGTCTTCTACCCAGCGGGCACCGCGCGCGCAGACTGGAAGCTTCCAGGCGGGCGCATGCGCAGCAGGCGGCGCGCCGCGGGGCACGCCGGGAGATGTAGTTCCGGTCCTCCGGGCCTGGCCGGGCCTCCCTCACGGCCCGCGGTGCTCGGAGCCCCGTCCGGCCTGGCCCGGCGCTGGGAAACGTGAGAAATAAAAGAATATGGTTTTATTACGAGTAAATAGTTCATTAACTCGGGAATTATTTTCTTTAGGCGCACTGTAGAAGTTGTGAGGCACCAGGTCCTGTCAGGGGCTGGTGCGAGGGACAATTTGCGTTCGGGAATGGGGAATTATGAAAGTAGGTAAAGATACGGCCACAACAAGCCCTTGCCATGTGGCAGGCCCTTTGTGTGCAGAGGAAAGGGGTCATTCTGACCAGGAGACTGCACAGGGGGCACATGAAACCCAATCAGAGGAAGAGGCCCATTCCTCTCATTATGCTAACAAGGTGGGACTCTTGGGACACATAAAAAGCATGATTTTTGGGGTGGGGGTGTGCTTTTCAGACCTTTGTGGCCGGGGCACACAGCACACAGTGAAATAGAAACTTTCCTTTTCCTGCTAAACTTCTTTATCTCACAGGTATTTGTATCTTAACTAAATTGAATGAAAGAGATTTTTCTCACAGGAAACACGTGCTAGTGCCTCACCACACTCACCACAGACATTTCTTCCTCATGGCCAGTCTAGCCCTGCCCTCTGTCAGTTTAAAACCCTTATCCCTTGTCCTGTCACTCCACAGCCCTGTCCCGAGTGCCTCTCCAGCTCTCTTGGAGCCCCTTTAGGCTCTGAGGTCTCCCTGGAGCCTTCTCTTCTCCATGGAGAACAACCCCAACTCCTCCAGCCTGTCAGTAATTAGTGGGCTGCAGCCCCTGGAGGGAGCACCATAGAACTAAACCACCCAGAGGAGCACAGGGAGCTGTGCCCCTGCCTGCTCTGCCTGGGCTGATGTGGCCAAGCCATGGAGTTTTTGGCCGCACAGCCTTGTCCCAGACAGCTCTGCCTCCTGCCTGCCACAGGGTCCCTGCTGCCCACACAGCCTGTCCTGGCTGGGCTGTGGGCAGTGGGGCAGCCAGGACTGAGAGCTCCCCCACGCCGCATTCAAATCCCCCCGGCACTCAGGGGTTTCTTCTCTGCCTGACCCTCAGCTCTGGTGGTTTGGTAGGGACCTAAGAAAACACATTTAACTCCCAGGATGACATGCCTGGTGTTATTAATTGTTTCAAGGCTATTTTCTTTGTCTCAGAGCATGTCTGGGGGTGGGCAGCCAGTGTCAGGGTCACCCCTTGCCCAGGGAGTACAGGCAGTGCAGGCAGCAGGCAGTACAGGCAGCACAGGCAGCAGGCAGCACAGGCAGTCTGCAGGCAGCATGCAGTGCAGGCAGCACAGGCAGTACAAGCAGCAGGCAGTACAGGCAGAAGGCAGTGCAGGCAGTACAGGCAGCACAGGCAATGCAGGCAGCACAGGCAACAGGCAGTACAGGCAGCTCAGGTAGTACAGGCAGCACAGGCAGCAGGCAGTGCAGGCAGCGCAGGCAGCGCAGACAGTGCAGGCAGCAGGCAGTGCAGGCAGTACAGGCAGCACAGGCAATGCAGGCAGCACAGGCAGCAGGCAGTGCAGGCAGTCTGCAGGCCTGCCACAGGGTGCATGCGCTACCCGGAGGCGTGACAGCTGTTTCCGCTGTCAACCCTGCCTGCTGCCTAGGGAAAAAGTTTCTCCTCTGGGCAAGCTGCCCGACCAGCCCAAAGGCTGTCAGAAGCTTCTCGGCAGGCAACCCTGGGCAGCAGGAGCAGGTAGGACATGGCTGCTCCCTGCTTTCCTGCCCCCTTTGCTGCCCTCACCACCAGCTGCTTGTCTGGGACAGGGGGAAAAGGAGACAGGGGCTATCTGAGCGCCCCCCTCCGGCTCCATGCCCAAATCAAAGCACTTCACTGGGCTTGGGAGGGACTGAAAGGCACTGCCTGTTTGAGGGGGTTGCATTGCATGCTTTCCTCTCCTGCATGGCCCTGGGGGCACAGAGCTGAGGGAGCTGTGGGGACACACTCCTGTGGGCTGGGGGTCCCTAGTGAGGGGAGGTGGGGGCTGGCAGGGCTTTCCCAACTCCCCCCACCTCTCCACTGGACTGTCATCCTCTTCCAGCTCTTCTGACACTAGTTTGCTGTGCAAGAAGCTGTGCCCCTCCTGTGCTCCCCCTCCGCTCTGTGTCACTGGGCTGTTTCCACTTTGAGGTCCTCAGGGGGCTCTCTCCCCCACCCCGAACAAGGGTGAGACAAGGCTGAGACATTTTGTGGGCAGATGTCCCATCCCCTCCTCCGGCCTGGCTGTGAGCTGGAGGCGTAGGGAAAGCAAACACAACCCAGCTGGACTTCCCTGCAAGGGCTTGGCATCTCTCACCTCCTGCCCTGCTCTCTCCAAGGACTTTGCTGGGGGATTAAGGCTGTGCTGACCCCGCAGGGTGGGGCTCAGTCATGGCTTCCAAGCGTCATGCGCCCTCCTTGAAGCAGCCAGACGGCAGGGAAAAGAAACCGAAAGGGGAAGAAGGGGATGACACCTGGAACTCCACCTTGGCAGCCCTGAAAACTGCTCCCAAGGAGAAGCCTCCTGCCACCATCGATGGGCTGTGCCCCCTGAGCACAGCACCAGGTGCCCAGGTGAGAGTGCTGCTGAGGTACTCAGAGCAGCTAGGATGGGGAGACATGGGCAGGAGGGGGAGTCTCAAGGCAGCCCCCTTCCGACACACAGGCAGCCCGAATTTTCCAGGCAGACTCCCTTGTGTCCCCGCTGGGACATCTCTGCACCCTCCCCACCCCCAAATGCTGCCCAGGTGCCAGTCCAGGCTATGCCACTCACTGTAGGTCTACGAGGACTACAACTGTACCCTGAACCAGACCAACATCAGTGCCAACAACAACAAGTTCTACATCATCCAGCTCCTCGAGCATGACGGTGCCTACAGTGTCTGGAACCGCTGGGGCCGTGTGGTGAGTCCACCCTGGCACCTATCACCCCCCCAACACAGCTGTCCCCACCCTGCCTTCAGACCCCCAAAGGTTTAGGATGAACTGGGTGACTCCCATCCCTTTTCCCTGGTCCCAGAGCAAGCAACCAAGTGCCCTGCTATAGCCCTTTGCTGGGGTGGGCTTGAAGGACCACACACAACGTGGTCAAGTCTGGCTGAGGCATATGACACCTGTAACTTTAGTGAATGTGAATGAGTCACTACAGCAAGGAGTCCTGGGGTGCCTTCCCAAGCTGGTGGTTCAGCATGTTCCTCCTCACTCCCCCCGAGCCCTGCCATCACAGCCCCCCCAAATGCTGCCTGCTCCCTCCAGCATGGAGCTGGTGCAGCAGGGATGCAGGGGAGGTCCTGAGCGCTGCTGTCCATGGCCAGGGGGAGGTGGGCCAGTCCAAGCTCACGCCCTGCGCCTCCCTGGAGGCTGCCAAGAAGGACTTTGAGAAGAAGTTTCGGGAGAAAACCAAGAACAGCTGGGCCTCAAAGGAAAACTTCGTTGCCCAGCCTGGGAAGTACACGCTCATCGAGGTGCAACCGGGCGCTGGGCAGGAGGTGGAAGTTGCCCTCAGGGTGAGTACACTGGGCAGCTGAGTTGTCACCACAGCGGGATAGTCCTCATATACCACAGGACATCCAAGATGGTCACCAGGATGGGGTGGGCTTTGAGGGTGGTCTGGGTGCATGCTTAAACAGCCCACCAGCAGAGATTTGGGGCTAATGAGTTGAAATCGAGTGGGAGGGCATCCTCAATGACAATCATGGGTATGTGGATGGCATCAGTCACAGAAAACAGAGGCAGCACCTGCCCATCACTCTGCTGCTCAGAGGCCAGGCCCTCCTCACCAGGCGGCCCAGGTGCTGTGCTCCTGCAGCCTCTCTCAGGCTCACAGGTGATGTTGGGGCTCTGCAGGTGGATGGTGTAGATGGAGACAAGGTCTGCAAGCAGCGGGTGCTGCCCTGCACCTTGGACAAAGCCACACAGGACCTGGTGTCCCTCATCTTCAGCAGTGACATGTTCCGGGATGCCATGCAGACCATGAATATCGGTAGGAGGTGATGTGTGGCATGGGCTGGCTCTGGGGGCTGCAGCTGGGGTGTGCAGGTAGAGGGGTGAATGGGGCAGAGGTGCCAATGGATTTTAGAGCATCCCCTCTAATATCCCAGCACCTGGTGGGACTGTGGACACCCTGTGCCGGGTGCCTGCATGTGCCCATAGTGATTCTGGAGGTTCTTGGAAGTAGCTGTGAGGGAAGTGGGGTGGATGGGTTCACCTTCAACCTCCCCTGATGCCCTCCAGATGTGAAGAAGATGCCGCTGGGGAAATTGAGCAAGCAGCAGATTGCGAGGGGCTTTGAGGCACTGGAGGAGCTGGAGGAAGCGCTGCAGGAGCAGCCCCCCCAGGCCACTCGCCTGGAGGAGCTCTCCTCCCGCTTCTACACCATCGTCCCCCACAACTTTGGGCGGGCACGGCCACCCCCCATCAACTCCCCTGAGCTGCTGCGTGCCAAGAAGGACATGCTGTTGGTGAGATGCCAGGGCACATGGTGGGTGGCATCCCTCCCCAAGGAGGGCTCCTGCCTGTGGGGCAGGGAGAGGCTGGCAGGAGACTGGGTTTGCCCTGGTACCCTGGCTCAGGGCCCAGCACTGGTGGTGAGGGTGTCTCTGGTCTGTTCCTGGCAGGTGCTGGCTGACATTGAGGTGGCACAGAGCCTCCAGGCACAGAAAGTAAAGGAGGAGGAGGAGGAGAAAGAAGTCCCCCATCCACTGGATCAGGATTATGCTCTGCTCTGCTGCCAGCTCTCCCTGCTGGACTCAGTTTCCCGGGAATACCAGGTGCTCCTTATGCCACAGTGTCCCATAATGGCAAGCAACTGTGCCAGGCCTGTGGGCACCCTAGAAGGTCCCCACTGTCCCAGGGGGACTGTGGGCATTACTGGGATGGCTGCCTGCAGTGACATTGTTTTCTTGCCTCCCTCTCTGGCAGCTAATACAAAACTACGTGACACAGACTGGACACAACCTCCACATCCTCAACATCTGGCAGGTGGCCCGAGATGGTGAGGTGAGGTGGAGATGATTTTCCCCATCTCACAGGGGGGAACCTTGGTTGCACCCCAGGATTGGGTAAGGGTTCTGGGCTTCTCCACCCAGGGGTGGCTTCAGCCCAGCTGACCGGGGCAAACAGGTACCTGCTCCCCTGCCCCTCCAGCTGGGCACTAGGGTGGGGCTGGAGGGGTGGGTGGCAGTCCTCCACCCCTGGGCATCCATGCCCCTCTCTGGGGACAGCCCTTAGCTATGTATCTCTCCAGGATGAGCGCTTCAAAGCCCACGACCTCCTGGAGCACCGGCGCCTGCTTTGGCACGGCACCAACGTGGCAGTGGTCGCGGCCATCCTGAAGAGCGGGCTGCGCATCATGCCCCACTCAGGCGGCCGTGTGGGCAAGGGCATCTACTTTGCCTCTGAGAACAGCAAATCAGCCTGCTACGGTGAGGGTCCTGAGATAGTCAAGGCTGCTTGGAATGCCTGTAGAGTCTGTGTGAGCCCAGCCACCTTCACATACTCCCTGCCAGGCAGCTGTGGGCAGGACAAGCCCCTTCCCTGCATGGCAACTGATCCATGTGTCCCAGCATGGCCCAGGCATAACAAGATGGGACACCAGGGATGGTGCTATCATCTCCATTCTTTTCTCCCATGTTAGTGGGCCGCACATCCAAGAATCTTGGCATCATGTTCCTGACAGAGGTGGCCTTGGGCAAGCCCTACCGCATCACCCGTGATGACCCCTCACTGTGTCAGCCACCTGCTGGCTATGACAGTGTCCTGGCCTGTGGTCGGACAGAGCCAGGTGAGCCTGGGGCAGGAGAGGTGTGGGGTTGGTGGGGCTGGGGTGGACATGGGACAGAGGGGAGAGAGGCAAGATATTGGCCTTGATGTGCTGGTGGGGGTGTCTTCTGGCCCAGACCCTGCACAGGATGAGGAGCTGCTGCTGGATGGCAAGAAGGTGCTGGTGTGCCAGGGCAAGCCCATCCCCATGCCTGCCTACAAGGACTCCCTCTTCAGCCAGAGCGAGTACCTCATCTACCAGGAAAGCCAGTGCCGGATCCGATACCTTGTCCAGCTCCGCTTCTGAGGGTGTCCAGGAACCCCGTGGCCCTGGCCCAGGACAGTGATCTGGACTCTCTGGCCACCCTACCTGGGGCTTGGCAAGGGACAGGCTGGTGTGGGGACAAAGCTTGCTTTGACTGTGAATAAAATCATTGTGCCTCATGTCAAATGGTACTCGTGCTTTCCTGCCCTCGGTGAGGGGCATGTGGTATAGGGAAGGGTGGTGCTGACTCCCAGAAGGGATGGCAGTGTGTGACTCTGGAGGGGCTACAGTCTTCAGAGAAGAAATCTGGTGGCTTTGAGAGCCAGCAAAATCTGGTGGCATTGAGAGCCAGCTGCCCTTGTCACATTAGCAAGGCACATGGCTCATGCCCATCACCACGGCATCAGAGCTACAGAGGACAAGCAAGATCTGCTGCCCTGCCTGGGCATGGAGGAACATCCTGAGGGTGAGTGTCTGCCCTCCCTCTATTGCCATGGTTGGTGCCATGCCTGTTTCCCTGCCCCAGCCTGGTGGGCATGCCGAGCCCCTTTCCATGCTCACGTGTGCCATTTGAGCATGTGTTCGAGTCCCCAGGGTTCCAGAGAAGGGCAGCTCCCAGCTGTGCTACCCTGATGCCCCACGAGCATCCAGTCACTGGTGGAGAGAAGCTGCTGCAGACCTGCCTGTGACTCTGACCCTCAAGCCCTGGTGACCTGGGGTCTGAGCTGCTCTTGTGGAAGGACCAGGTCTGGTGCAGTGGGTGACCACTTTGAGGGGGTGCAGGTCTCGGGGACCCTGGTCCCCCCTTCCTGAGCCCCTGCCGGCTGCTAGGACCCAGCAGCTGTCCCCATGGGACTGCCACGAGTGCAGGCAGAGCAGGCAGCGCCGGGAGTGACAGCTGGTGCCATCCGCAGCTGGCAGGCTGCAGGCAAACAGGATGACGAGCGGGTGACGGGAGCAGGGAAGGGGGAGCGTGGCCTCACACAGGGCCGGCAGCCCCTGTTCTGCTGCGGGACCGGCACCGGCAAGAGGGACCCTGGCAAGAAGAAGAGCATCACCCACCTCCCCAGGAGCAAAGGTGCGCTGAATCCCACCCACCCCGGAGTCCCCTGTGGCTGGAGCAAGAGAACTGGGGCAGACAGGTTGTGCTGTCCCTCCTTGGGACATGTTGGTGCTGTTGGGGCAGGGGGATGGGGTGCTAGCCTGCCATGGGTGTCTGGAGGTCTCAGCAGTGCTGTCTTTGGCCGTGTTGGGGACAGCCTGGGTCCCAGCTTTGGGAGAGGTGCCTGCTGTGACCTCACTGGCTACCTCTCCTTTCTCCAGCACATTGGAGGTGTGCTGGTTTTCTCTATGATTCTCTGTGGCTCTTCTTTGTTTTGGTTCTTTTGCTTCACACTCCACTCCCATTCCCAACAGGCAAGAAGATAGAGGCCATGGCTGTGGTGGGATTTCCCTCTATGGGATGCAGGAGAAGAACCATTGCTACCCAGGCACCGGAGCTGCTGGCTTAGCCCTTGAGGGGGATGGCGAGCCAAACAGGGCCAAACACCACAGAGAGCCTAGAGCTGCTCTCCGTCCCCGAGTACTCCATCGCCCAGGAGGTGGTGGGCCTCTTCTGCATGATCCTGCTCACCCTCACTGCTCTGGTGGCCAACATCGTGGTGATGGTCGTCATTCTCAAAACCCCCCTTTTCAGGAAGTTCATCTTTGTCTGCCACCTCTGTGTGGTTGATCTCCTCTCTGCCATTTTCCTCATGCCCCTGGGGATTATCTCCAGCTCCTCCTGCTTCAACAGGGTGATCTACAGCATTGCCGAGTGCAAGGCCTTGATATTCCTGAATATCTGTTTCATCAGTGCCTCCATTCTCACCATCGCCATCATCAGTGTGGAGCGGTACTACTACATCGTCCATCCCTTGAGGTATGAGGTCAAGATGACCATCAGGCTGGCAGTGGCTGGAGTGATCTTCATTTGGGTTAAGTCTGTTCTCATCACTATCTTGGCACTGGTGGGGTGGCCTCAAGGTAACGGGGCCACCAGTGCCAGCCGCTGCACAGTCTACTGGAGCCCTGGGGCCCACAAGAAGGTTTTTGTGATCCTCTTCAGCATCACCTGCTTTGTTCTGCCCACCATCATCATCCTGGCTGTCTACAGCAGTGTCTACCGTGTGGCCAGGACTGCATCCCTACAGCAGGCGCCTGTGCCAGTGTCAACACAGGTAGTGGCACCCCGACACCGATGCAACTCCATCGCCAGCCAAGTGACCATCATCACTGCCCGGATCCTGCCGCTACCCAAGCTGATCCAAGATCACCTTTTGGGAAGCAACAAGGCCATCCTCACCTTGGTCCTCATTGTGGGACAGTTCTTGTGCTGCTGGCTGCCCTTCTTTGCTTTCCACTTGCACTCCCCTGTTGCTGTTGGCACTCTGGGTGGTGGGCATGGGGAGATGGTGGTCACCTGGATTGCCTACTCCTCCTTCGCTATCAATCCCTTCTTCTATGGGCTGCTGAACCGCCAGATCCGTGAGGAGTTGGCCCGGCTCCGGCGCAGCTGTCTCAACCGGCCACTGGGTCAGGAGCTCTGTCTTTCCCTCTCAGAGGCTTCTGTCCAGGAAAACTTCTTGCAGTTCCTCCAGAGAGCGTCTTGCACGCTGGAGACCCACACCATCACCACCAGCTGCATCAGCCCCAGCCCCAGGAACAGGAACAGGCTGGACCAAGCCACAACAGGCTTCCCCATCCCAGGTCAAGTTCCTGAAGAGAGCAGCTGAGAAGCAGGAGGCTCTGTCCCAACGTGCTGGGTAGGAGGCCTGCAGGGACCCATCAGACTTGCTCAGATTCAGCCTCTTGGACTTGGAGGAGTCCTTGTTTGGGTTTTGCCTCTTCTCTGAGCTTACAGTTGAAGATGGTTTCTCTGCCAGAAGAAGGCAGCAGATCTGGCCCCACCTCTCTTCTGCAGGCTGGCTCCACCAGCACAGCCCAGTTGCATGAGTGGGCTCTCCTCAGGATGCAGGATGTCAAGGGGATCCTGAGAAGGGGCAGGGAGAGGGGCACATCCATCTCCATCACCCTACTGGGACGACTCATAGCCAACAGGGAGGGTAGATGTCCCTTGCACCCTACTCAGGAGAATATCCCAGCTAACACCACTAACACCAGTAACAGCAGGGCCCTGGGCACCCCACTGAGCCTGGATGGCAGGCATTGAGACCTCCATCCTTGGCTGTTAAACCCAAAACTAATGTCTGTGTGGAGGGGCTCCTGTTCCCTGCGTGATCAGGGGGACACACCCGTGGGGCTGGCTCTGGCTGTGTCACTGTTTGTCCTGCTGGCATGGCAGCATGCAATGCCAGTGGCCGTGCCTGGCTGTGACCTCTGTCCCCTCTGCCTGGCAGGGGTCACCCCTCTGCGGGGGGAACTAGCTGCCTGAGGGTCTGTGCCAGGCTGTTTATGGACACAGCTGCCCAGCTGAAGCCTGGCCAGTGGTGCCACGTGCCAGCCGAACTGGGCTTCTGGCCAGGGGCAGGCTGGGGGTGACATGGTGACACAGCGTGGCAGGGGGTGGCTGTGTGGGGTGGTCCCAGGCACCAGCAGCCAGAGGGGATTGGGAGCTGCTGTTCCCCTTTGGTCCCTTTGCTTCTGCAGGGCTTAGGGACCCTCCCATGGGGTCCCCAGGTCCAGAAAGAGGACTGGACCCTTTTAGGGGATGCTGCAGGAGTACATCAACCTCAGACCACTCACAAAGGTCCCAGGAATGGTGTTGGCATGGTGGGTTGGATATGTCCCTACCCCAGTAATAACTGGGGGCCTGAGGGAGAACTGCCCCATGGCCTCTCAAACTGCCCCCTGGCAAGGAAGAGGCTCCAGAAAGACCCCTGAAAGATGGGACTGAAGGCGACTACACCACCCCCCCAGACACAGGGATGCCCCTCCAGCCACCACCCCATGTCCCCAGAAGCTGGGGCTGCTCCTGCTGGGGAGGAAGTCTTCACCCAAGGTGGGGGATATTATTATTTTCTTGTAAATTTTATCTTTTTATTAAACCATTGATAAGTTACAAAGGAGGAAAAAATATACTTATATATACAGCATTTCCAAGCCAGAAGGGACTGGCTCTTGGATGGGGTTGCTGTGAGGCAATTGCCCCAGGGTGGCCTGGGGAGGGCCCCCCCCCAGAGCCAGGGGAAGACAGACTGCTGGAGAGGCCAGGCAGTCCCTCATCCAGTGGGACCTGGCTTTTGGTTGCCAGACAGACTGTGGGCAGCAGCAGGATGGCAGGGTAGGCAGGGTGAGGAAGAGGAGGCAGGGGTCCCCATGCTGGCACAGGGCACTGGGAGAAGGGACCCTAGGCCAGCAGGGATGGTCCCCCCACCCAATACCAGGATATGTGGTCTCTGTGCAGGAAAATCAGGGAGGAGGGCACAGTGCTGCTGGGGTGGGCAGCAGGCTAAGAAGCAGCCCCTTCCTCCATGGGCATTGCCACCAGGAAGACCCTTCCCTTCCCTGGAATGGGGGGCAAGGAAGTCCACCCTGGGCATGGGGCACCTGGCAGGGGCCATGTGGGTGGCAGGGAGGTATCCCTGGTACCAAGTGGCACCCTGGACCCCCTGGGCCTGGCCCAGCAGGGCTCAATAGGGTGAGAACTTCTGCCGGTCAGCTTTCTTGGTGCCATTGGCTGCTGAGATCTTGGTCGTGTAGGTGGCGGTGCCGCCGTTGGGACCCGCCACAGAGGACGGGGACAGTGCCAGGAAGGACACCGGCTTCAGGCCGATGAAGTTGGAGAGGGAGATGGCATAGGGGGTGCCCAGCAGGGCCGGAGGAGCTGGGGCGACGGCAGGAAGCGCTGCGCCAGAGCCCGGGGCAAGGGGCTGGGAGAAACCCATGCCGAGGTCCATGGAGCCAGGGCCTGGTGGCACCTGGGAGGTAGATTTAGCCGTCTCTAAGCTGGGGAAGCAAGCAAGAAGGATCAGATGGTGACTATGATGGTGACAGAATGGGTTTTCCACCGCAACCTGCCTGTCTTAGGGTGCAGGGACCACACGCCCCCTCCCTTCTGGCATAGGTCTCCATGGCACATCCTGGGTATCCTAATGAGCAGGATTAAAACCTGGGGCTCAAACCTGGTTGGTGTCAGATCCTGCACCTCAGAACCTCAAAGTACCACCTAGTTCATCCTTCTTGTGGATGCTGGGATAGGGGTGTCCCCCAGAAGCTGTCCTGGGGTGCTGGGAATGTGCCACCCCCCACTAGCATCCAGCATGTGTCCTCTCTGAGGCTGGCACTTACCAGGCTGTGATGAGGTACTGAGCCAGGGTGATGCTAACGGGGGTCCCTGTGATGGTCACGTGCCGCTCGTTGGAACCCTCGGTCTGGTTCCCAATCTTGATGTGGGCGCCTGACATCTGCCTGATCTCGCTGATCTTGCTGCCATGCCGGCCAATGATGCAGCCGATGAGCTGAAGGGGCAGGGACCAGGGTGAGCTGGGAGAAGCTGGGGCAGCCACGCCAAGCAGGGAGCTCCGAGGGGCTCACCCAGACACCTGCTACACCTGGAAAGGTTGGGGAAACTGCAGAATGCACCACGAGGGCAGGGCACTGTTTTCCTTGGGCAGACTCTGCTTTTTGATCTCACTCAAGCCCACCTTGCTGGCATTACTGGGCTGCCACATGCCAAGGCCCTTTCTTGGCATTAGCCAAGCCCTTTCCCCCCATCACATGCCTCAGTTTCCTTTTTCTTCTGCCCCAGCAGCCCTGCTCTTGAGCTCTGGCAGAGCCTCCTCTGTGAGGGGCAGTGGGTCCTGGCCCCTGCAAAGTGCTTGTGGGGAGGGATACATGAGTGGGGGCAGGTTCTGGCCCCCTCGCCATTCCCAGACCACTACATACGTCGTTGGGCACCAGGAACTCCTGGGAGCTGCTTTGGGAGCTGGCATCCAGGCCTGGAGAGAGAGACAGGGATGTTAGCAAAGAGGGGGCAGATCTCCAGTAGCTCCATGTCCCCTCCCCAGACCCATGCTTGGATAGTCAGCAGCCCTGTGGACAAACCTGGAGGATCTGTGGGGAGAGACACAGAGGACAGGATGTAGGCACCAGTGCTAGTGCTCTCCCACTGCAGGGTTGGGGGCTACTGGTGGGTGCAGGGACCCCAAGAAATCAGGGACAGGGTTGTGCTGGGGGCAGAAAGCCACGCGGGGGGGCTGGGACTGGAGTGGGTGCAGGGATTGGGGACCCCCTCATCACGGTCAGGTGTCTGGATAGGTCAGGAGAAGCACCCCGCACCCCCAGCCTTCGAGGGGAGCATGGGAAATGTCGCCTGGCAACTCACCTGGCATCATGGCAGGTGCATGGCCCAGGGAGGCAAAGGGGAGTGTGTGCCCTGATAGCTGCTGCAGCTTTGTCACCTGCACGGGCAGTGGGAGGAGGAAAGCAGTGTTAGGGGTGACAGCAGAGCATGCCCTGTGCCCCTGCTGGGGCTGGACACTGGCACCCAGTGCCTCACAGGATAGGAATCCCCAGCAGCACCTGTCCTGGCAGGCATGGACCTAGCACCCACAGAAACTACTGTGGGGACAGACTCACCTCTGCGGGGGAGACCCCACTGTACTGGCCCTGCATGGAGAAGCCCTAGAGGGGGGAAAAAGGGGTATCAGTTGGGGGCCAGGTGGGGGATCACTGTCTCAGCCGCCTGCCCACAGGGCAGAGAGACCACCGTGAGCCCACCAGAGTTGTCCCTTACTGGTAGAAGCTGCTCTGTCCCCCGGGGGCCTGTGGCCTCTTACCTGGTTGGCAGAGAGCAGGATGGTGCCCAGGGAGAGGCCAGGGTGGTAGGGTATGGTGGCCCCTTTCGGAGGCGACTGGAGACAGAAGGAAGGAGGTGGAGGAGATGAAAGATGAGGCTGAATGCCCTTACAGCCCCATGGACCCTCTGCCCCCTCACGCCCCCAGCAAGCTGGGTACAGTCCTTAGAACCACCAAGGCAGAGTGCTCCTATGGGCTTCCATACAGGGGGACTATGGTGTTTGGGTTCAGGTGGGCACAGGAAGCCTGGGGGAGGGGGAGGTGGGTATCATGTGCCCCTGGGCTGGGCATGGGGCTCAGCAGGTACCTCGAGGATGACGGCACAGATCTGCCTCACGCACTGGATGATGGTGTCGGGCACCCCTGAGACAGTGACAGCCCGTTCGGTGGAGTTGGGCAGCAGGTCACCGGCCACCTGCACCTGTGCTCCTGTGCTCTGGGGGGAACAACAGGAGACGCTGGCATCCTTCAGCCACTCCCAGCGAGGGCTCAGCACTTCACACCTCCCCTGCCCCCCTCCTGAGCTCCCAGGGACCATTGCAGGACCTGCAGGGTGATGCTCCTGCATCATCCACCTCATTTCACACAGCCCCTGTGGGACTGTGGCAGCTCCCGCACTGAGGGCTCTGTGTCCCCTGGGGCAAAATGGGATCCCACACCCAGGGCACCCTCAGCCTCACCTCTCGGATCTCCCGGATCTTAGTTCCTGCCTTGCCGATGAGGGAGCCACACTGGCTGGCTGGGATGACGAGGCGCAGGGTCACTGGTGCTCTGCCCGCTGCCACCCCATCACTCCCTGCTCCCAGGTCCTGTGAGAGAGGGGGGATGCAGGATCAGACCCCTAGGATCCCACAGGTGTGGGGGCACCCAGCAGGGTGTGGGAGGGCTACCTACCTCCTCCAGCTTGAAGGCAATCATGGAGACGGCTCGGAAGACAGCATCAGTGGAGCCAGTGATGGTGGTGATGCGCTCGGGGCAGGATCCTTCCGAGATGGTGATGCGTGCACTGCTCTGGGGACAAGTGTCACACACCCTTTAGGGATGCCACAGACCCTGTGCTCCATGACTTCTCCCAGGGACAGGCTCACCAGGGAAGATCAATGCCTTCAGATCTGAGCTTTCACCCTCCCACTCACCCCAGACAGCCTTCCCTGAGGTGCCAGTGTGTCTCCCCGTGGTTCCACCTGGGATTCAGGGGCCCAGGTACATGGAAGCCACCAGGTGCAGGCAGCACAGGCATCAGGACCTGGCAATCCCCCAGCATGTCCTTACCTGCTCTCGTATCCTCTTAACAGTCTCTCCTTTCTGCGGGGAGAGGAAGAGGATGGGTGTCAGGTCCAGAGGAGCCCTGGGCTGGCGTTGCCCTGGACCCCAGATCTTACCTTGCCAATGATGCTGCCAATCTCCTGCAAAGTCAGAGATAAGAGAGGCCCTGTCAGCAAGCAGTTCCCTGCCTGCCACACGCCTCCTCTGCCCACAGCCTGGCACACCTGCAACAGACCATGCCCCGGGGACACTAGGACATTTGGTGGCTTAACTGGTGACACCGGAGCATGGGAACCCCTCTGGGACTTAGGATGGGGAAAGAAATCTTCCTGGGAATGCTGTTCCCAGGGGAAATTGGGAACAGGGGAGGAAAATAGCATGGCAAGGAGCTGGAGCTCCAGCATGGCCCGTAACCCCAGGCATTGCTATCCCCCTAGAAGCACCAAGCCCCCTGCCATTACCTTGCCATGCATGAGCATGCGGAGGGTCAGGGTGATGCTGAGCTCTGTCTCCTCGGGGCTGCCACCCATGCCGCTGACTTCATCCGGCGATGCCATGACAGGAGAGCAAGCTGAGCCTGTGGGACACAGCAATCTTCAGAGGGATGGGAGGCACCAGATAACCCCCTTCCGTGAAATCTGTAGCTTGAAAATCCCATGGCTGGGAAATGAGGAAACTGAGGCAGGGGCAACACTGTGCCTTCCTCTGGCAGAGGAGGTCTGCATGGCTCCATGGCACCCCACAGGCACCCTGCTCTCCCGCCTGGTGCCCCCCAAAAGGGATCCACTCCTATGGGACCGCCAGAACTGCCTTCAGCCTGTCCTACATGAGACCAGGAACCGGATGGATTGAGGGGAAGGGGAAAAGTGTGGGGAGCATGGCAGCGGAATGCGGCTCAGTTTGCAGACACTTGCTGGGGTGAGGGGAGCAGAGGTGGCCTGGGTGGTCTTGCAGGATGTGTGCGCCTCCCTCTTCCTCCTCCTCCTCCCTTCCCCTTGCCCATGCGCAAAGTGCCAGGGGAAACCGAGGCAAAGCTCCCTGATGGGGATCACCAGCCCGACATGAGCCATGGCACGATGCCCGATGGTGTTGCACCCCCAAGAGCACCCCAGGGCTCTCGCAGACCCTGTGCCTGGGGGCGGTCAGGGCCCTGGGAAGGAGGACAATCGCCGTGTGTCCGGGCCCGGGTGGGCGGCTGCGGCACCGCTGGCTCCCGGCAAGGCGGGCGATGCCAAGCGGCTTTGAAACAAAGCACCCGTGTTGGGGCTGGGGCCGTGTCTTCGGGCATGGCCGGGCGGGGGCAGCTATTTTAAGGTGCTGGCAGGACTCGTCACCGCTATGGCACATCTCCTGCATCAGGGCGATGGCGGGGGAGGGGGGCAGGTTGGTCCCCTGTGCACCCTCGGGGTGGTTTGAACACCCCATCGAAACCCGCCTGTTTACAGTGGGATGGAGAAAGGGGGAAAGACTGAAGAAGGGGAATATCCCTATTCATGATGGAGGGGACCCTGAAGTGGGGTGGAGGGGGAGCGATGTACCCTGTCATAAGCCCCTGCCCGCAGCATCCGGAGCTGTGTGTGGGGCTGGCAGGGAGAGGGGACCCCCGTCCCCCCGGGGACAAACAGCAGCAGGGACAAAAGACCCCACGGAGGGGACAATGACGAGGCTGGCAGCGGGACGGGGGCAGGCAGCGAGGCCAGGGGTGTCCCCCCGCTGCCAGTGTGGGGGTCTGCGGGCAAGGGGCTGCTCTCCCCCAGGTGAGCCAGGCTGCCAGGGACACCCAGAGCCCCGGCGATGGGCACAGCCCACCTGCCAGGGCTGGCACCGGCACAGCCACGACGGTGGGCACCGCCCGCCCCTCGGGGCACCCCGGGCGGGGCCGGGGGACAGGAGGGAGCCCCCCCACCCCGTCCCACAGGGTCGCTGTGTCCGCTCGCCCCCCCGGCCGCCCCAAGCCCCCCCGGCCCCGCAGGAGCAGGGCCCGGCGGGTACCTTTCCGTGCGCCTCGTCCCTCCGCCGCCGGCCCCGCTCAGTGCCACATTGTCCCCGGCGGCGCCCAGTGGCACCCGGGGCACGAACAATGAGCCGCTTGACAGGCCAGGGCCAGGCTGGCAGCCCCGGCCCCCACCCCGGTCCACGCCAGGGCCCCCCTCGCTCTTCCCCTCTCCCACATCCCTCCCTCCGGGATCCTATTACAGCGGATAAGAGACACTAAAAGGAACAATGCACCCTGGGTAAGGCCATCTGCCACCGCTGGGGACATTCCTGGCCCCCCCCTTCCAGCCCCCCCCCATCCCCTTTGTCTCACACATCGCCACTCTTTGTAATTGCGTGGTTTTTTTTTTCCTGGAAGCGGATCAGCTGGCAGGGCTCGAGGGCTCAAGGACACCGGGGCGGGCAGGGATGGGGCAGCTGGCACCCCAGGGCCCGCTGGCACCCCAGGCTGGTGCTGGGAGGGGCAGGGGACACTCCTATACGGGGGAAGCAGGGATACAAGAGGGACCTGAACGAGTTGGAGGGTCAGGGATGCTCCACACAAGGGTCCTGGTGTAGGTAGGTACCTACACCAGGGTGGGTACCAGCTCCTGCACCCTTGGCACTGTCTTGTGCCCCCTTACATGGGCATCCTGGGCCCACATAAAAATGCCCCCCCTCCGCTACCTCCCCCACTAAATCCTCCTGGGCCCTGGCGTAAGCAGCTAAAGCCCAGGCAGGCTTGGGGAAGGCGGGGCAGTGGGGGGGGCACCCTGCTGCTGGCTCCATCTGTGCCCCCCAGAGCCCAGAGCAGCAGCCCCAAAGGGGGAGGAGGCAGGTGGCAGGCAGGGGTCTTGTCCCCCTGTCCGTCAAGCCCCACTGTCCGCCCCCTCATCTGTTCATGGCAGCCACTTCTTGAGTAAATCACCCCCCACCTCCCCGGGGCACTGGGCGGCTGCTGCTGTGGGCAGGAGCCTGACAGGGCTGGCAGGTCCCTTTTAAGCCCTTGTGGATTACCCTGGACTTGGGTCCATGCCAGGAGAGGTGGGAGGAGGAAGAAGAGGCCAGGTGGCTGGGGACACGGCTGTCACTACCTTGGGGGACCTACCTGTCTCTGAACACAGGCCCAAGGGTCCCTGGGCACCCTCTCAGGCTCATGGGGGTCCTGCCAGAAGTGATGGGTGGGCTTCAGTGGGGCTGGCATTCACCCACCCACAGGGCAATGATTCCCGAAGGTACCACTCCTTACTGGCTGCACCTTCCCTGCTGTCACCCCCCAAAACCTGCATGGGACAGTGGCCACAGAAGTGGGGAACCAGGAAAGGAGGTGGGAAGGGTGGGAAGAAGCAGGATGAAGGTGGCAGGAAAGCAGTGGCAGAGATTGGGGTTTTATTTGGTCCCAAGGCAGGTGGGTGCCAGTATAGGCTAGTGCAGTGTGAATCCCAGGCGAGCAGCTGGGCTGGCATGAAGGTGCATGTGCAGGCAGAGGGATGGGTGGGCTGGACACATTCTCCTGCCCCGTGGTCCCATCCTGCTCACAACTGCTGCAGGAAGGCCAGGAGCCCACGGTGCCACTCATTGGGCTTGTCCAGGTAGCAGGGGTGTCCAGCACCCTGCAGCATCAGCACCTGGTGCTCAGGGAGGTGCCGCAGATTGTTCAGGCTGGTCTCCCCCATTTCCACGTCCTGGTCCCCATACACAATCAGCGTGGGGGTCTGCAGAGGGAGAATGCAGAGGCGGAGCCTGTGAGTGGCATCCAGGCACCCTAGCACTCGCTCCTCCTGGCCAGGGACACCCTGGAGGGGAGACACACTTGCCCTTCTACCCCACTCATCCTGACAAGGGGAAACAGAGGCTTGGACGCCTGGGTTTCCTAATGCCCCCTCTTTCCCTCCTGCTACCCCGGAGGCATATTCCTTCATCACTATGTTCCCCTTTTCCAGTGGCAACAGGGTTTCTGGCCTGTTTGATCTTTCCCCCACTCAACCCCAGTGCCAGAGTCCCCTCTTCACCATCCCCTCCCAGCTCCCTGAACTCCCTGAGTGCCCCTCCAGGCCGTACTTTGATCCGGGCATACTGCTCCGCAGTGAACTTATCAGTGCAGATGGGTGCCACAGGTACGTATGCCTTGACCAGGTCGCTGTGCTCTAAGAGGAAGGGCAGGGAGTACATGCCGCTGAGCGATGGGCTGATCACCACGGCTGGACCCAGGCACAGAGCCTCCGAAACCGCCTTCAGGAACTCCGCCGGCGCCGGCTGGCCCACAGGTGCTGGGGCCACGGCATCCTTCGAGCGCCCCAGTCCTGAGCCACGGGAGACACGAGTGGCCCTGTCAGGCTCCCCGCTGCCTCAGTGAGCAGGACAAGCTGGCACGGCACAGCACAGTAGGATGCCAGGGGTTGCCATCCTGGCACCACAAACCCAGTGGCTGCCTCAGTCCCAGCTGGGTCCGCATGGGCTCACCCATCACACCTTACCCGGCAGGTCGATGGCCACGGCTCGGTAGCCGTTCTCGGCCAGCGTGGCGAGCGTCCCCACCTGCAGCCAGGTGTCGGAGGAGAAGCGGATGCCGTGCAGCAGCAGCACCGTCAGCCTCGGCGTCGCCTGGGCTGGCTCAGCTCGGCGGTAGAAGAGGGTCTGTCCTTGCACGGTGACAGTGCTCTCGGAGAGCCGCGGGGTGGCCATGCCTGGGTCGGGGGGCTGTTCCTGGGGGTGAGGGGTGGCAGTGGGAGGGGGGACACGCCTTGCCCAGGCACAGGTGGCAGGAGGGGTCACACCGGCATCACCCTCACTGCGGGGGCATCGCCGGGGCCGCTGATGTGCCGGGCGGGCTCACGGGACCGCCCCTGCCTCAGTTTCCCCGTCCAGCCCTTACCTGCTGCTCCGTGCCCGGGACCGGCCGCGCTCGTCTCCTCCGCGCTCCGCGGGCTGGGGGAGCCGCGCCCCGGGACAAAGGGCGGCGGGGCGTGGGGACAGCGGAGCGGCGGCACCGCCTCACCCAGCGCAAGGTCCGGGGCGGCCCCGGGACCGGCGGCGGTGCCGACGGGACGGGACGGGACGGGCTGAGCCGAGCCCTGCCGAGCGCACCTGAGCTGTACCCGAGCTCAACCCGAGCTGTACCGAGACAGGCAGAGCCCAACCCGAGCTCTGCCGAGCCCAACCCGGGTCCTGCCGGGCCAAACCCGGGTCCTGGCGAGCCCAACCCGAGCTTTGCCGAGCCCAACACGAGCTTTGCTGAACCCACACAGGACTATGCCGAGCCCAACCCGAGCTTAGCCGAGCCCAACCCGAGCTTAGCCGAGCCCAACCCG
>JAWWEW010000023.1:14552965-14577296 GCA_035583185.1 Anabacerthia variegaticeps
GGTCCTGCCGAGCCCAACCCGAGCTTAGCCGAGCCCAACCCGAGTTTAGCCGAGCCCAACCCGGGTCCTGCCGAGCCAAACCCGAGCTTTGCCGAGCCCAAACCCGAGCTTTGCCGAGCTCTTCACGAACCTTGCCGAGCTTTGCCGAGCTCTTCCCGAACCCTACCGAGCGCGGCCGAGCTCTTCACGAACCCTGCCGAGCTTTGCCGAGCTCTTCCCGAACCTTGCCGAGCTTTGCCGAGCTCTTCACGAACCCTGCCGAGCTTTGCCGAGCTCTTCCCGAACCTTGCCGAGCTTTGCCGAGCTCTTCACGAACTCTGCCGAGCTTTGCCGAGCCCAACCCGAGCCTTGCCGAGTGCGGCCGAGCCCGATCCGAGCGCTGCCGAGCGCGGCCGAGCTCTTCCCGAACCGTGCCGAGCTTTGCCGAGCTCTTCACGAACCCTGCGGCAGTGCCGCGCGGTGCCGCCAGGCGGAGCCCCTAGGCGGGAAGAGATCGGGATCGGGATCGGGATCGGGATCGGGATCGGGATCGGGATCGGGACCGGGATCGGGATCGGGATCGGGCCCTGCCCGTCCCGCAGCGGTGGCGCTGGGGGCCCGCAGCCCCGCGCCCGCTCTCCTCCTCCATCGGGAGCGGCGATGCTGCTGGCCCGCGGCCGCCTGGGGCTGCTGCTCCTCGGGGCGCTCCTCGCCTTCCTCCTGTACCTCCTGCTGCCGGGCGCCCGGCACGGGCAGCGCTCCGGGCCGGCCGAGGGGCAGCGGGGCCAGAGGGCGGCCAACAACACGGCGAGGGCAGGGTTGGCTGCGGGAGAGCCCCCCGTCTTCTACAGGGAGGTTCCCGCGGCGACTGCCGGGCTCGGGAGGTGCGTCAGCCCGGCATCGGGTCTGCCGTCGGGGCTGCTATCGGGGCTGCCACCGGGGCTGTCACCGCCAGCCCTCCTGGCCGCTGGATGCTGCAGGCACGGCAGCCTCCCTGAACCCTTTCCCACCTGTCTTCCCCCCCGCAGGCCCGAGGTCCTGCTCCTGCACGGCCAGGCATTCACCTCCAAGACGTGGGAGGCCCTGGGCACGCTGGCGATGCTCGCTGGAGAAGGCTACCGTGCAGTCGCAATAGATCTGCCCGGTAGGACCATGGCACTGTGCTAAGCTGATGCCTCTGGGCAGCTCTGGCCCCTCGCCTCAGCCACTGCTGGGCTCGGGAGTGTTTTAGGGAGGGCTCTGGATGGGTAGCAGTGATCCCTGGGGCAATGTGCCTGGGTTTTGGCTCTGTTGTGGGGCATTAATCTCCATCACTTGGTGAAGCTGGTGTGTGGCTGGGGCTGTGCAGCCACAGGGGCTTGATCGGACGCCCATTTTTTGTCATTGAACCTTGGCAGGGGGAGAGCACTGGAGGCTGCACAATGCCCTCTGCCCACCCTGTGCCCTCTTCCCCATACCAGGCTATGGGGATTCGCCCTCGGCAGAGACGGTGGTGACGGCGCAGGGCCGAGTGGCTTTCCTGGACCATGTTCTCCAGAAGCTGGGCTTGCAGAGGCCCGTTCTCATCAGCCCCTCCATGAGCGGCCGCTTTGCCCTGCCCTTCCTCCTGGAGCAGGGGGACCGGCTGTCCGGCTTTGTGCCCATCGCACCCGTGGGCACCAAGGACTACACTGCTGAGCAGTACCGGCGTGTCCAGGTGAGGTGGGTTCTTGGGCTCCTGGGGGGCTCTCCTGGGGGCTGGCTGTAGGGAGGCATGGAGGGTGACCCTGTTTAGGAGGACCTGTGCCCCCCAGCTCACGGTGGAGCTGGCACCTGCCTCCCCTTGGCTTTGCAGCCCCCCATGGTGATGGATGGAGGTGGGCACAGCCCGGGGGGAAGCAAAGTGGCCATTTACCCCTCTGACAACCATTCTGTTTTTTCTCTCCCTACCAAGACGCCTACCCTGATCCTGTACGGTGACCATGACACAGGCCTGGCTCCCCAGGCCCTGCAGAACCTCCAGCACCTCCCTGAGCATCAAGTAGTTGTCCTGCCTGGTGCTGGCCATGCCTGCTACCTGGACAAGCCTGAGGACTTCCACCGCGCCCTGCTGGCCTTCCTGCGCCGGCTGAAGTGAGCACCGCTCCTCCCTGCCGGGCAGAGGGGCAGTGGCTGGGGCATCTGAGGAACTGGGAGGCACAGACAGCTGGTGGTGAGGGGCGCTGTCCCCTGTTGAGGGGCCCGCAGGGCGGCGGGGGTGGGGACCGGAGGTGTCCCTTGCTGGCAGGGCACGGTGTCGCCTGCCGGGAGGCCAATAAAGTGATGCTGCTCTGCTTCCCTGCGTGTGTCCCCGAGCGCCGCGGGGGCTGCACCGACCCCCACCTCCATCTCCCTGCCCCTGGTTTGGGGCTTTTCCTCGCCTGCAGCCCGCCCCCGGTACGCTGCCCTCCCCTCCCCGTCCCTCCCCTGCCCTCCCCGTCCCTCCCCGTCCGTCCCCGCGGGGCGGAGCGGAGCGGAGCGGAGCTGGAGCGGGGCCGGGCAGCGCCGGCGGCAGCAGCGCCGAGGTAGGGCCAGGGCGGCGGGGCCGAGCAGCGGGGTCGGGCAGCACCAGCGCCCGGCACCCCGCGGGTGGGTGCCCCGGTGCCTTCACCCCTCCCCCAGCCCGCTCCGGGGTACCCTGCGCCCCCGCCTTGCACCCCTTCTTTACCCTCCTGCACCGCCTTACCGCGGGGTTCTGCACCCCTAGCCGTGGTATCGTGCGCTCCCCTGCACCCCTAACCACAGTACCCAGCACCCCTGTGCCCTCTTGCCCGTGCTACCCCTGCACCCCAATCGTGCAGCTGCTGCATCCCTGACCACGGCACCCTGCACCCTCGTGCACCCCCATGCACTCCTAACCATAGCACCCTGTCCTCTGCTTCACCCCTCAGGCCTCCTAACCACACTGTTCCTGCTTCCCTACCCACGGAACCCTGCACTCCCGACAACTCTAATCACGGGGTCCCTGCTGCAGTACCAACTGCACTACCCCTGCACCCCACTGTGCCTCTGTCCTGCACCCCATCCGTGGTACCCCTGTACCTCACCTGTGCCCCTTTGCACCTCCAGCCACCCCTGCACCCCTAACTACAGTCTCACTGCACCTCTCATAGCTTCTCTGCACCCTCTGCTTCCATACTCCCCCAGTGTTCCTCTTCACCCCTCCTGTGCCCTCGTGTGCCCCTAAGCACCCCACATCCTCCTGCTCCTCCAGCCACTCATCACCTCTCAAACAGCTCCCCCAGTAGCCTGTCACCTTAGTGTGGTCCCCCAGACCCTCTGTCCTCTGTAAGCACTCAATTCCCTTTTACCACCCCCATTTTCCTGCACCTCCAGCACCTTTCCTTGTAGCTCTCCTGCACTGCTCAAGCAGGCAGTGTCCCCCTTTCCTTACCTGCACCTCCTTACACCAGCATTCTGCCTTCCCTGCCTGCACTCCTCAGCATCCCTGGCTAATCCCAACTACCACGTGCCCCTTGCCCTACGCACCCTTCTTGCCCCTATAGCCCCCTTCACCTAGTTGCTGCCTTTTCCTGGGTCTCAGCCCTGGCCTGGGCATCACAGCCTGCCCTGGCATTGTGTTTGGGGCAGGAACATGTGCTTTGGGGGAAGAATGACAGGACAGTATGGGGGGCACACCCCATCCAGCCCTGTCCCCGAGTGGGGGGGATTTCTTCCATGGTGGCAGCGTCCCAGGACTCGCATGGGGCAGACCTTTGCCCTGTCTCACTTCGGTTTCTGTGACGACCGAGCTTGCCGGCGGACTTTGGAGGGGCCGGTGGGTGATTAACCATCTTGTCACTCTTCCCCCAGAGCTTTGCAGCCCCAGTCCCAGACATGGCACCCGGGAAGCCCGGGAAGAGCGCGGGGGCCTCGGAGAACTCCTCAGTTACGCTTTTCCGGGAGTACCTGAGGATCGACACTGTCCACCCCAAACCTGACTATGGTGAGGATGAGAGGCAGGACGGGGAGCCACATGGGGATCTGGCAATGCGGGTTTGCAGCTCTGGTCTTTGGACCCAAGTGTCCAAGTCCTGTGCTGGGGCTGTTTTGATCATGGTGTTAAGGAGCAAACTCCTTTGTGCCTTATCTTTACTGGTGCCTTTGGTTGGGGCAGGGACGTCCCAAGTGCACCCAGAGCTGCTGTTTGCTCCCTCCAGCCCCATGCCCCTTGATCCCCCTTCCCATGCTGCCCTAGCTCTGAGACAGATCAACTCCTTCCATGTAGATCTCCTTTTGTTAACATTTATGTCCTCCCACTAAAGTACATCGAGATTTTTTTATTGGTAGGCTGTTCACAAAACTCCAGTGGAAGACCATTCCCCCAAACTCACCCACTTTATTTTTATTTTTTCCTATTCCCCAAGTCCTCACCCCAAAGGGATGGCAATGAGCTGTTCCTGTCCCTGCTCCTGGCCACCTCTTGTGCCCAGCACCTCCATCACCTGCCCTCTCTGGTCACCTCTTTCCTTGGCTGGGGACCCCCACAGAGCTTTGTGGACTCTGGGGAGTTTCAAGAAGAGGGGAAGGAGACCTCAATGTAACTCCAGGCATGCCCACTCTTCTCCAGATGCAGCTGTCCGGTTTCTAGAGCGAGTTGGCACCGACCTGGGCTTGGCCTGCCAAAAAGTGGAGGTGAGCAAGATGAAGAGTCACCTCCAGTCCAGCTGTCCATCCATCCGCCTGCACCTGGATCCTCAGTGAGCAGGCTGTTCCTCTGCCTGCACCCCAGAGCTGGGCAGGAGTGAATCCCCTCTGCCTGTAATCCTCTGCTGACCCAAGCCCTTCCTTAAGCCAGTATTCCGGCTGCTCCCTGCTGACCTTTGCAGCCGCCTGAGCTATGATTAGCTGGGGACCTGGCAGGGTTATGTTGGCTGGGGCTGTCCTTCCTGCTGGGCACCGGCTGTCCCAGGGGATTCCCGGGCACCAGGGGAAGATGCTGCGTTTGTCTTCCCTCCTCTGAATTGTAGCCAGGTCTGGCACCTGCAGCCAGACTCTGGCTGGCTGTGGGGATGCAGGCATGCCTGCTCCTGCTGCCTGCCCTCTCAGAGAAAGGGGTGACCTGCCAGGTGGCATGCAGAGATTTTTCCCAAGCTGATGCTTTTTGGCTCCAGTCCACCACTCCCAGCATCTCTGTCCCCATCCTGGACCCTGGTGACATTCTGTCTTCACCCCACAGGTGTGCCAGGGCCGCGTGGTGCTGATCCTGACCTGGCAGGGCACAAACCCCCGCCTGCGCTCCATCCTCCTCAACTCCCACACTGATGTTGTGCCTGTCTTTGAGGTGCTGGGACAGGGCGAGGGATGGGATGGGCATGGTGGGGAGGACAGGGTGGCAGGAGCTTGGGAGCTGGCACCTGCTGTGCCCCTCTGCTATCGTGGCTGCTCTCCCCCACAGGAGCACTGGACCTACCCACCCTTCGAGGCTGTTAAGGACTCACAAGGCAACATCTATGCTCGTGGTGCCCAGGACATGAAATGTGTCTCCATCCAGTGAGTGGATGACTCTGTGCCCACTGGCTGGGCACAGTTCTGGTGGTGCCTCTGAGTGATGCAGGACGGGATGCAGCCATCACCAGGGTTGCTGGGGCTGAGAGTGCCACCTCTTGACTCACCCTGAGGTGTCTCAGAGCACACAAACCCATCTCCTCCATGATGACCAGACATTACTTTTCCCCTGCAGGTATCTTGAGGCCATCCGGAGGCTGAAGGCAGAGGGAAAGTCTTTTGCCCGCACCATCCACCTCACCTTTGTGCCTGGTGAGTCCCCAGGCTGTCCCCTCTCGGGGGCACAGAAGGGGCTGGCAGCTGGGTGATGCTCTGGAGTCCCCTATGGTGTGGCAGCTGGGCACCCCCCATTCAGGATCTCCAGATTTTGAGATCTAGCTCAAGGCTGGAGAGGTTTCTATGTTCAAGGACATCTGATGGCACCCAAGCTGGCATGGAAGGAGGACTGGGAGGTGGTGGGCTGGGGGATGCCCCAGTTCCTTCCTCCATGCCAGGCTCTCCCCTGCAGACGAGGAGGTGGGCGGACACAAGGGCATGGAGATGTTCGTGCAGCGCCCCGAGTTCAAAGCACTCAACGTGGGCTTTGCCATGGATGAGGGTGAGTGGTGGTAGGGCTGGCACAGGGGTTTGTTTCCTCTTGGCACACACCCTGACATTATCCTCTGGGTACTGGCACACAACACACTTCCAGGCACCCCTGTGGGGGATCTTTCCCCTGGACAATGACCCATGTGGTGTCAGCCTGGAGAGGAAATGCTGCCAGGGCAGAGCAGAGGGGGACACATCATGGCACCCTTGTGCCCCACTGACCCCCTGTCTGTGCCCACCGTAGGTCTGGCCAGCCCATCTGACACCTTCAGTGTCTTCTATGGCGAGAGGAGCCCATGGTGTGAGTACCTGTGTGCCCAATGCCCCATCCCTGGCTCTGCTGGCTGCTGGGATGCTGGTGCTATCCTGGGCTTGCTGCTCAACACTTCCCTCTATCCCCACTGCTGCAGGGATAAAGGTGAAGTGCATGGGTAGCCCCGGGCATGGGTCCCGCTTCATCAGTAACACAGCGGCTGAGAAGATGGTAAGAGAGGGGGTACACCCTGTACAACCCCTGTGCCACTCCTGTGCCTACCCAGGCACCTGCCCACAGGGCTGGTCCTCACCTGCTGCCCTTCCTTCCCCAGCATAAAGTCATCAACTCCTTTCTGGCCTTCAGGGAGAGTGAGAAGCAGAGGTAGGAGATGGGTAGCAGTATGGCTGTAGCTTCAGTTTGGTCCATGAAGGGGGTCCTTAGGATCCCAAGCCAGGCTCTGATCCAGTGCTGCCACCCTGTGCCTCACTTTCCCCATTTGGGGATGGGGGGTGATGGTGGGGTGGGGGAGCACTTTTCTTCCTCTCCAAATGTCAGAGAGTGACTCTCCTTGGTGTCCCCCGAGGCTCAAGTCTGACTCAAGCCTGACCCTGGGGGATGTCACCTCGCTCAACATGACCATGCTGGAAGGAGGAGTCTCCTTCAATGTGGTGCCCTCTGAGATGGCTGCCAGCTTTGACATCCGTATCCCACCCACTGTGGACCTGAAGGTGGGCACCATGCCAGCCCCACTCAGGCAGGGAGCAGGATCAGGGATACCCTGCTCACAGCCCTCCTCTGATCTCTGCCTCAGGCCTTCGAGGAGCAGGTGGCCACATGGTGCCGGGGTGCTGGGGATGGTGTCACTTATGAGTTTCACCAGGTGAGGGGTCTCAAACACCTGGGCATGTTGTGCCAGTCCCTCCCCTGCTAAGTGCCCACCCACTTGTCCTTTACCTACCTTCTCCCTCCATCAGAAATGCATGGACCAACACATAACCTCCACTGATGAGTCGAACCCGTGGTGGAAGGCCTTCAGTGGGGTCTGTAGGGACATGTGAGTAGTGTTCCCAGGAAGAGCAGGACCCTTTGTGGGGACATCCTCTGGTGGGAGCCAGGTGGTCCCCAGGGGTCTCTGGGGTCATGGAGGGGTTGGGGTGGGGGGCCCTGTGCCGTGCCAAAGCATCTCCTTTGTGCCCCCCACCAAAAGGGATGGGATTGAGTGTCCTTCATGACTGAGGGACCTTCTGGGCACAGTCTCTTTGCCCATGGGGTGTCAGGGGGACAGGGGACCTGGCTGCCCCCATGCCCATGCTGACACATGGTCTCACTTGTCAGGAAACTGCAGCTGAAACTCGAGATCTTCCCAGCTGCCACTGACAGCCGCTACATCCGAGCCGTGAGTGCAATGCCCACCTGCCCATGGGTCCCCCATTCAGGGGGAGACCTGCAGCCCCAGCAGGAGCTTTGTCCAGGTGGAGAGGGAGCACCTCCAACCCTCACCCCATGCCTCCCCATCTCCAGGCTGGACATCCTGCTATTGGCTTCTCACCCATGAACCGCACCCCAGTGCTGCTCCATGACCACAACGAGTTCCTCAACGAGCAAGTCTTCCTGCGGGGCATCGAGATCTACGCCCGCCTCCTGACTGCCCTGGCCTCGGTGCCCCCACTGCCCACCGAGGGCTGAGTGCCTGGCGAGGGGCAGGACGGGGCGTGCCAAGCAGCAGGATGCAAGGCTTTAACAAGGGGGCAGGGGGTGGGCACAGCAAAAGCCTGCCAGGGTGCTGGGGATGCAGATGGCATCACGCCACTGTTGGCTGTGTTCAGGGCTGGCCTGAGGGTGGTGCCCGAGGGGTTGAGTCCCCCTTGCCCATGTGCCAGCAGAGCCTTTTGTCCAGGTGCCTCCAGCCAGTTTCCTGGTGTCGGCAGTGCCTCTCACTGTCCCTGTGCCACCTCTGGCTGCACTTGCTGGGTGGTGAGGGGCTGGCCAGTGCCCTGCTCTGCCTGCCTGCATCTTGTCCTGCCTCCCTGCCTGCTTGCCGGGGGAGCTGGGGCCAAGTGCCACCCGCCCGCCCTGTGCAAGTCAATAAATCTCCTTGGTAAGCACAACCAAGAGCGAGGTGGTCTGTCTGTCTGTCTGTCCATGGTGCTGCCTGGGGGGTCTCACCCTAGTGCCGCTGATTTCCTTGCGCAGTGGGGTCAGATGGGGTGCTCCTGTTCCCATGGGTTCATTGGGCTGGGGGGCAACAGTGCAGGCAGGATCCTGCCCAGGCAGGCTGTGGGGCCTCTGCTCCCAGTGAGCCTCAGGGGACTGGTGCTGGGCTTCATCCTGCTCCTTCCCTCCCACCCTCCATTAGCTCCTGCTGCCGTGCCGCTCCCCCAAGCCCTCGGGTCTGGGCAGGCAGTGTGCGGGTCTGGGCAGGCACCACTGCTTATCCACCAGAGCTGCCACTGGCTGCATCACCTCCCTGCTCATTCCCAACTCCACATAGTTCCCCAGCACCCAGGAGTGCAGGATCTGTCCCAGCCATGCTGTTCCTTGGGAAAACTGAGGGCTCACTGAGTGAATTGGGGTGGTTTTACGGTGTTTGGGGGACTTGCAGAGCTGCTTCATTACAAAAGGTCGGGGTGAGCCAGCGGCTCCCAAGCCTCCTGACATCCATTTTAATTAAAAAAGCTGCTGGAATCCTTGGGGGGGCTGACTTGTGCTGGCCTGGGAGAAGGGACGAGGCTGGTGGCAATGGAACACTGAGGGAGAAGCCGCCAGCAACTTCGCTCCTTCCTCTCTATCCAGCACAGGGGAAAATCCAAGGCTTTTGGGTGAGGCACACACCTCTCTGTCCACCGAAGCTCCCAGGGGAAGCCAGTGTGGATTCTCTGACCTCTCACAAGACGGTGTCCCCAGACCTTGCAGCCCTAGGGGAGGATGGCGTGGGAGTGGTGTGGGTACTGTGGGGGGTCCTTGCTGGCCAGGATCCCTGCTCAGGGTGTTGGCACCTTTGCAGGGACACAGTGGTGCATCCCCTGCCTTGTGGGTGCACCAGGGCTGCGTGTGGCACCCTGTGCCCCCCTCAATCCTGCTCAGCCCCCTTCCCCAATCGTCCTGCTGTCTCCAGCTTGCCCAGCACTGAGATGGGACCTCACAGCTGGGTGCTTTCTGGTGCTTGGAGATCACTCCACATTCAGCATCCTTCTTGAGGGGCACATCTGTGTCTTCTCTCCTACTTCTCCGGAAGGGCAATGCTGGGAGACCCCAGCTTCCCTCCCTTGCTCCTCATGCTCAGGGGCTGGCAGGGTCACCTTTTTGGGGAGGGGGCTGCAGTAAAGCCTAAAGCGCTGGTGACAGGGGACACTCTGGGGACGTGCGGAGTTCCCGGGGTCCCTCCGGGCGATGGGACCGTCCCCACGCGCATCCCCACGGGCCCTGGGGATGGGAGACGGCGGGGCGGGGGGGGGGGGGGCGGGGGCGGGCCGGGGGCGGTCGGATGCCGGCCCCATAAAAGCTCGGTGCCACCGACGACCCCGGGCGCGGCTGCGGCGGGATGCGGGCGGTGGTGGCGTTGGCGGTGTCGCTGTCGCTGTGCTGGCTGGGGGCGGCGGGGCACAGCCTGCCCCGGCTCCGCCTGTCCTACCGCGGTGAGCCGGGACGGGGGTACCTGCTGCGGGACGGGGGGCTGCCCACGGAGGGACTGCCCACGGAGGGACTGCCCACGGAGGGGTGTCCTCGGGGTCCTCTCTGCGGGGGCTTGCGGAGCCTCAGTTGCGGGCGCTGCGCCCTGAGTGCGGGTGTTTTTTTGGGTGGGGGGAGTTGGTGGGCACCTCGGGGCAGGGGACGCGGGGTGGGCTGGGGTTTCGGTGGATGGGTGGCTGTCCGGCACCGTTCCGCTCCCCACGCGGGACGTGGGGGGCCCCCGAGGAGAAGGAGGAGGAGGAGGAGGAAGGGGGGAGCCGGGTGATGGGGAGAGGGGATGTGCCGCCGGGCTCCGCGCCAGCTTCCCACGAGGGATCGTCCCCCACGTCGAGTGCGGGGATGCGGAGGCATGGCGCTGTCCCGGCCCCGACAGGCTCTGCCGTGGGTGTGCGGTGGGTGCTGCCGTCCGTGGGTGGTCCCCCAGCGTGGGCACCCCTTGGATATGCGCTCAGCATCCTGCCCTGGGAGGGGGGTCCCCGGGGTGCACCCTCTGAGCCCCGCCGTGCTGCGGTGCGGTGCCGGAGTGCCGGAGCCCCTCGGGGGGCTGCGGGGGCAGTGCTTGGTTTTAATTAAAACTCTGCCTGTGATCCTGCTCCGGCTCGCCACATCCCCCGCTCTGCCAGCCTAATCCGCGGGCTGCTCCAGCCAAACTTGACAGAGCCTGGGGCGCCCCACTCTCTTTCTGGCCTCAAAGCAATGAACCTGCTCGTAAAAAAATTAACATAAAATAAATTACATAATCCATAGCTTCCCCCTTCCCAGAGAGGGGAAAGGCTTGAGCAGTCCAGCGCTTGGAGAGCCCCGGGAGCTGCAGAGCAGCTCCTTGTACCAGGGAAAAGTGCTCCTGTGCTGCCTGGTCTGGGGGTTCCCAAGGCTGGCTCTGTCGTGGGGCACAGCAGGCGGCTCCAGGGGCTGCCTTCCTGCTAAAGGGGAAACGGAGGCACCCAGTGGCCCCTGCTCAGCCTGGGAGGCAGCATGAACGCAGGGTGCCTCATGGCTGTACCCGTGGTGGGATCCGGCGTCCTCAGGTTGTGCTTGGCAGCAGGGCAAGGAGCTTTGGGGTCCCAGCAGGGCTGGGTCGTGGGACTCAGTGTCTGGCTCTGTGTCTGATCCCACTCCAGCACAAAACCTGGATGTGCCGGGCCATTCCCCAGGTGTGAGGGGCTCCCCAGAGGAGGGCTTGGGGGGGCTCCTCAGCCTCTCACAGGGAGGAGCCACCTTTGGAAGCTTTTTTTTTTTTTTCCCCATTCTTAAACGGATTATTCCATTCGTCTTCCAAATTGGAAACAGAAACTGAAATTTCCCATGAAACAAATTCTGCCACCGCCTTCTCCCCGGAGGGGGGAAAGAAAAAGAAAATGAAAATTTCAATTAAAACCATTAGAGCCGCTGACATGAAAGGGGTGAGCTGAAGCTGTTTGTGCACAGCTCCGCGGTCTGGGCTCTGCGTTTCCAGTGGCTCTGGCTGCAGGGTGGCATTTGTGGGGTGACACAGACAGGCGTTGTGCCGTGGGTGCCAGGGGTGGCCGCGTCCCCAGCTCTCCCTCACACTTCAAGCCAGTCTTTTCCTTTTGTTTCGACTTCCAACAGTGGCTCATGTAAGAGGGGAAACAACCTTTTGGTGCCGTGTAGACCAGGAGCATTGCAACACAGCCCAGTGGTCTCCACTGTCTCTCCCGAGGGGCCCCCCAGTTGGGGGGTGGCTCCTGTGGGACCCCCACCCAGGGTTAAAGGGGTCCCATGGACCGATGGGGCCTGGCAGGGGGCTGCTCCCTGGGGAGATGAAGCCGGGGGAAGAGGAAGGGGACCTGGGCTGGTGTAACCCGAGGCGCAGGAGGAATTTGCCAGGTCTGTGGGAGAAGGGGAAGCCTGGCCTGAAACAATAAAAGGAGCCCAATGACTTTGCCAGTGTTATTCTGAGCTGGGAAAATATTATTGCTGGGCAAGAATAGAAGGAGACGACAGCATTTTCCTGTGCTGGACCAGGCGATATGGGAGGACCTGAGATGCTGTGGGGACACAGGGAGGAGGGTACCCCCAGGGAGACAGAGTGGAGGGGCTGCCAGTGCCTGGTGCCAGCTCTCCTTGCAGGCACAGGGGGCTTCCTGATGAGCATGGAGCCACTAGAGCTGTATCCTTCTGTGTCACTGGCATCACCTCTCAGGGCACTGGGACTGCCCTTGAGCAACCTGGCAGGGATGGGAGCTGTGTTATAGGGTGGAGGTGGCCATTGTCCCCCTCCAGGGTTGGACCTTGTCTCCTTTACAGGCCCAGAATATGCATTTCTCACCAGGATGGGGGCATTGCACTGCTTGCCACCTCCTCACTGGAGGTGACAAATGGGCCCCCAGCAAGAAAAGGGCTTGGTACCACAGTGTCCGGGGCTGCTGGCAACTGGGCTTATCTCAGCACCACCTCCCCTCTCATGGGGTCATGTGTGGGGGTTGCTCTTGTTGGGGGTTTCCCTGGGGTCAGCAGCAGTGGCTGGCAGTCTTCCAGGCTGGAGGGTGTTTGGGGACATGGCTGTGCTCATCAATGGTGCTTTGTCCTCCTCCTCCTCTGTCTGGTGGTCACAGTCGCCTGTCCCGGGTTCAGGGCAGTCTCTGGGATGGGTTTTCAGAGCTCTGTGAAGCTGAGACATTCCCTCTTGCTCTCTCCCTCTGTGGCAGCTGTGTGGGCGTCACTGTGCTGGCTTGCTGACCCTGAAAGTCATTTCCCACCAGCCATGCCACTTCCCCTGTGGTGTCATCACCATGAGGGTCCCCTTGGCATCCCACAAAATTCAGGTTTGGACCTGCTTTGGGGGCCTTGATATCAGACCCTGTTGCTTTGGGATGTGACATCCATCCCAGGGATGCAGAATCCCCACTCCAGTGCCTCTGCCCAAGTACCATCCCCATGCTGTGCTGTGGAGGAAACCTTCCTGGCAGTGAGGTCTGGTGGCAGTGGCAGCAGCAGGCTTTGTGTGCCATGGCACTGGCTGGGTGCCTGCTATTGTCTCCTCAGCTGGCACCCGGCAGGGACGGGACCTGTTTTCTGCCCACCCTGTGTCCGGTCTCACCACCCTCCTGTTCCTGCTTGAGCCCAGCCTGGGGCTGCTGGCACAGCTGTGTTAGGAGTCTGGAGAGGTTTGGCCAAGCCTTGCTGGGGGCAACAACCTTGCCTGGGACCCTCTGCCAGTTGGCTCTGCAGCTTTGTCCTTGGCTGGCAGGGAGAGCAGCGCTCCATCCAGGTTGAGGCTGGGATACCTGTACCTCTGGGAAGGGATGGTGATGGATGCTGCTATCCAGAGCGTCTGGGAGCAGCTTTTCTGGCTCCAGGACAGCTCTGTGATACTTAGAAGCAGCAGCTCGAAGGGACTCTTGGGACTGGGATGGCTCCTCCTAATGCTTCCTTGTTTTCTGGGCAGAGCTTTTGAGCACCAACCGCTCCATCCTCTTTCTTGGCCACCGTGGCTTCCTGGGCTTCCGCTCCCTCTACTTGGATGAGTACCGTGATCGGCTCTTCATCGGGGGAAAGGATGTGCTCTACTCCCTGCTCCTGGATGGGGCCAGTGCCGATGCCAAGGAGGTGAGCTGGGTCCTGCTGAGCACCCCGAGGCCTCTGTCCCTATGAATTCCTCACCCCTCTGAGCAAATGGTGCCCAACTGAGCCAGGCAAAGTCACCCTGAAACAAGAACTGCCCTGGGGGTGTCCCCATCTCAAGTGCCTTGAAATGATTCTGAAAACTTGTAGTGCCTGGCAAGGTTAGTCTGGCTGTGGTGGTTGGAGGGCCATTAGCCAGCAAGTTGTCATGATCAGCAGCCTAGGAGACTGGTGGTGCAGCCCACCAGTGATTCCTGTCTGCTGAGCAGTGGTTTGGACCCCACTCTTCCAAACACTGCCATTGGGAGAGTGAGTGTTGCTTATCCTCCCCTGGGCATCCCCTGCATGGGCCAAATACTGAGCTGAAAGCCTGCAGAGACAAGGAACTAAAGGCATCCATCACTGCAACAAGCTGTGCCAAGGCTCAGCTGGCACTGCCCCCAGACCTCTCCTGGCTCCTCAGTGGGAGAGGTGACAGACCAGAGAAATGGTGCTGGGTGGTCCTTCACCCTCTCCACTTTGACTTGCTGCTTTTCAAACAAGACTCTGGGCTGTTTCTAGCTGAAGAAAGGGGAAGAGGAAATGAAGTGCCCCTTGGTGTGTTGGGTCACTGTGATGGGGTCAAGGGCTTGTGTACCCAAGCTGCCCTTGGTCTGAGAGCCGCCAAAGGCTGAGGGGGGCATGGGCTCCATCACTCATGCTGTCATCTGGCACCCTTTCCCCAGGCAACCCACAACCCCACCCGCTGCCAGGCCAGCTCCAGCCATCCCCAGCATGACCACCCAAATCCAGTCTGGCCGTGGGCTATGAGTGCTGGGGTGCCTCTCCCCAGGAGGAAAGGTCCTGCCTGGCAGGAGCTGTGTGCTAGGTGGGCTCTGGGGAGCTGTGGTCCCTCTTTCTGTCCCTCTCACCATGCCTGGGGAAATGAATTTACAAGGCTGAATTTCTGCTGTCCCCACTCGCTGCTCCAACAGGTCCTTTGTGTTTCAGATCTACTGGCCACCCCTCCCGGGACAGACGGAGGAGTGTTTTCGGAAGGGGAAGGACCCAGAGGTGAGTGTCTCCCCATGCATGCTCTGCCCTGAGCTGGGGGGTCCCCTTGTGCCACACCGCTGCCCCTGCACTGGGACTGTGCCATGTCATCCTGCTGGGGGTGGCCCCATGGGGTTCACAGGCCAGTTAATGCCAGGGCAGAGCATGAGTAAAACTGAATTAGGGGGTCAGCAGCCAAACCTGGCCATGTGAGAAGCTCTCTCCAGGCTCTGTAAATCCTGTCTTCATGGCTCTGCTCAGCTCTGTGGCCACTGTGCCCCAGTGTGGCTGCGCTGAGCAGGCAGAGATAGCCGGTCTCTGGGACCCGAGGTTGGAGGCACCACAACCCCTATGCTGTGCTCCAGATCCCAGCAACACTGTCTGGCCCATCCTGACTGTCCCCAATAGTTGTAAATCTGTAATTCAGTCAGGTTCAGTAACCTCACTCCCCAAACCTCACCCCTCATTGCATTCCCCTGCCCTGATATGAAGCAGGACTATGGCAGGGAGAAAGTCCCCGAGGCTCCCCTGACCCAGATGAATTGCTCCTGGGAGTCCCCGTCCTGCTCTGTGTGTTTATTTTACAAGCTCTCACCGACAGATCCAGGCCAGGGCAAGCTCAACTTTTTATTTTTCTTGAACATATATTTTTTTTCTCTTGCTATTTTAGGGGCTCTTTGCAAAGGGAAAATAAACAGCAGGAGGCTGGGAACCCCTGGGGCAGCTCGACAGTGGTGTTCCCACCGATGAGGGGCCTCGTGTCCCGCCAGAGGGGGAGGGAAGGAGGGAGGGAACACAATGGGGGCAGGCAGGGCTGGTGCTGGCCAGGGGAAGCTACCAAGCAAATGGTGGGGAAGGATGGGAGCTCTTTTCCAGTGGGAACTGCCAGGAGAGAATGCACGAGTTCACAGGTGGCAGGTCTCCAGCCCTGGGAGTGTCATTGCTACTGTCCACCACAGAAGGGGACAATTCCAGACAGCAGCAATCAGGGCTGTTTTAGAGACAGCCCAAGACGCCTGTGGGTCTCTGTCTTTGGTGTTTCCTCCTTTTGTTTCATCCCTGGCGTGCGCAGGAACACGATGGGAAAGGATGTCCCTGCATCTGGTCACGTCCTGGGCGTCAGGGGTTTGGGGCTCGGTTTGGAGCTTGCTGGGCAGGTGACCTTGCTCCCCTGGCTTGGGCTGTGTGACAGGGTGAGAGCACAGGTGCTCAAGGGAAGGAGAGGCCCCAGTGCAGGCTGGAACCTATGTGGTTTCCAGGGAATGCTCTTGGTGGCAGGAGGACCAGTAAAAAGTGCTGTCCTTTTGCAATGGGCTGGGGACCACTCAGATGAAGGGCATGCAAACCCTGTCATTGGGTACAAGCTGCTGTCTCACACCCCTGGCACCCGGCTGGAGGCAGGGAGCTGGCACATCCTAGGGCCCCAGCAGAGGCAGGGAGCTGGGTGTGGGCAAAGCACCAATATCTTGTGACACTTCCTCTCTCCTGCTGTCCCCCAGACTGACTGTGCCAACTACGTCCGTGTGCTGCATCCCTACAACCGGACACACTTGCTGGCCTGTGGGACGGGTGCCTTCCACCCTGTCTGTGCCTTTGTCTACGTCGGGCCCCGTGGCGAGGTATGGTAGCACTGTGGAGGGTGCCCACCCTGAGCATCCATGGCAGGACACCCCTGGGAGGTAGATCCCCATCGTCTGCCTCCCTCCTGAGTGGCCTTTGGGACTGCATGGCGTGCTGGATGTGGTGTTTGCCCCATCCTAAATACTGAGGGGGGACGGTGTCAGGAAGCAGCTCGTCATTGTTCCTTTGTGCTTCTGCTGCCTCGTTCCCAGCTCACTTACCTGTCTGGGCTGCTATCCCCTTTCCAGACATGTCCCCAGGGGCTGTTGTCCTGCCGGGAGCTGAGGCGTGGGTGGCATTTCCTCCTCTCCCAGCTCACTGCTCATAAATTAAGTTGGCCAGGATGGAATGGCAGGGCTCCCTGTTCCCTCCTCCCAGCCCGGCACCGTGAGGGCAGCAGGAGTCCTGCCTGTACTGACTGATCAGGCTGACAGGCAAGCAGTGGGGCTGGCAGGTCCCTCCAACTGCTGCGCATCCTCATAGGATCAGCCTTGCCTTAAAAAGCATGAGTCCTGCTTCCAGACAGTCCCTTTGTGCGTGCTGATGCTGAGGATGCTTGCAGCAAAGTGCCTGTGAGCTGGGCAGGGACCAGAGCTGGGTGTGCATGCCCAGGCATAGCTCAGGGCTCACCTGCCTGCTCCCCCTCCCCAGCACACCTTCAGCCTGGACCCCACCAGCGTGGAGACTGGACGGGGCAGGTGCCCACACGAGCCCAGCCGTGCTTTCGCCAGCACCGTCATCGGTGGGTTGTCTTCCTTGGGACCTGGGAGCTGCTGGGGTGCAAGCCAGGGACGGTCCCTGTGCCAGCCAGCTGGGTGTGTTTGCAGGAGGGGAGCTGTATGCCGGCCTCACTGCGGATTTCTTGGGACGCGATCCCGGCGTGTTCCGCAGCATGGGGACCCGCTCCGCCCTGCGCACCGAGGTGGACCAGAGCCTGCTCCATGGTAACAGCTCCCCTCTGCCCCTTCTGCCCCCGTGGCTGGGCTGATGCTGGGGACCACGAGTCTGGCAGTGGCCATGGTGCAGTATCCCTAATGCTAGGTGTGAGCAGAGAAAGGCACCAGGACAGCAAGGTCTGGGGGTCTTCCTGGCTTGCATCCAGCCCCAGTGTGGTGTGGGGCTGCAGGTGGTGGCTATGCCCTCTAACCCCACCTGATGTGGCTGGCTCTTGCTTGTAGACCCCAAATTTGTGGCAGCCCACTTGATCCCAGACAACGATGACCGGGACAATGACAAAGCCTACTTCTTCTTCACGGAGAAGGTGGTGGAGGCAGACAGCAAGGAGCACACCATTGTCAGCCGTGTGGGACGTGTCTGTGTGGTAAGATGCTAGTGGGGACCATGGGGGACGGATGCACCAGTCACAGCAGTGGCCCTGATGCTTCCTGTCCCTGCAGAATGATGCTGGTGGCCAGAGGGTGCTGGTCAGCAGGTGGAGTACCTTCAACAAAGCCCGGCTGGTCTGCTCTGTCCCTGGCCCTGGTGGCATCGACACCTACTTTGATGAGCTGGGTAAGGGGTGCCTGGAGCTGTGCCTCACCAGGGCTAGTCCCTTAGTTAAGTGGCTTTGGGAAACCCCTGGGATTCCAGGAGAAACCCCATGCTTTCATCTCCAGAGGATGTCTTCTTGCTGAGGACGAAGGATGGGAAGAGCCCGGAGATATATGCCCTCTTCAGCACTGTCAGGTGGGTGGTCCATTCTCCAGCCTCAGGGGACATCCAGCTGCAGCCACCCATGACCTGCCCTGTCACTGTCACCAGGGGTGGCTGGCTGCTCCCAACTCTGCTCTGGTCTGTATGGGGATGTCAGTGCTCCCATGAGCCCCACTGCCATGGGCACCAGGCATGGCTCTGCTCATCCCATTCTCTGTCCCCTTTCAGCCACGTCTTCCGGGGCTCTGCTGTCTGTGTGTACCGCATGGCCGACATCCGTGAGGTCTTCAATGGGCCCTTTGCCCACCGGGAGAGCCCACACCACCGGTGGGGTGCCTACGAGGGCAGGGTGCCCTACCCACGGCCGGGTGTGGTGAGTGCCTCTCTGCAGCTCCAGGCCCTCTCTGCTCCTCCAGCTGCTCTTCCTGGGTGGTGGTGATGCTATCCCCCATCTTCTCACCTGCTGGGCTGGGCTTCACCCAGTCATCTGGAAACCAAGTCTGGCAGAGGGTTGGAGAAGATGGGTTCCAAATTGGAGGGGCCCAAGCCAGCTGTGAGGGGCAATGACAGGGGAAGGAGAGATGGGTGCTGGTGCTGAGCTGGTCCCCTCTCATCCCCCCAGTGTCCCAGCAAGACCACCAACCAGCCCCGGCGGCAGTACGGCACCACCAAGGACTTCCCCGACGAGGTGCTGCACTTCGCCCGCGCTCACCCCCTCATGTACAGGGCTGTGTACCCCCGGCACCGCCGGCCCCTCCTGGTGAAGACTGACCTGCCCTACAGGCTGCACCAGATCGTGGTGGACCGGGTGGAGGCCGAGGATGGGCAGCATGACATCCTCTTCCTTGGGACGGGTGAGCAGCAGTATCAGCATGCAGGGAGGAGCCCCACTGCTGGGGCTGCTGCACCTCTGGGCTGTGGGATGGCCGGGTGCTCACACTTCCATCCTCCTCGGCCCGCAGATGCTGGCTCGGTGCTAAAGGTGGTGGTCCTGCAGAAGACAAATTCAGCCATGACTGAGGAAGTCATCCTGGAGGAGCTGCAGGTTTTTAAGGTGATGTGTGCTGCCCCATTTGCAAGGGAGGGGGCAGTGGGATGAGCTCAGGTTGGGAAAACACATGGGGATGGAGGCCCAGGGCTGTCACTGCAGTGTTGGGCACTGGAAAGTCTCACAGCTGTGAGGGTAGAGGGTGGCTGGGGGTGTTTTCACCCTTCCCAAAATGTTCCTGATGCCCTCCCAAGCCCTGGCATCTCTAAATGAGCCGGGTTGTCTCTGGCGAGGTTCAGCCAGCCTGACATCCTCTCTCCTCCCCTGCAGGTGCCTGTGCCCATCACCCAGATGGAGATCTCTGTCAAGCGTGTGAGTACAGACACAACTTGGCCATGGGGCTGGGGACTGAGGTGTGGTCACCAGCCTCTCAAAGCCACATGGTGCTTGCCCTGGGGGCGGCTCAGGCTGGGCCCCTGGGTGCTGTGCCCATGGGGGCTGCCAGCATCACCATCTTGGTGCTGTCCCTCCAGCAAACACTCTACGTGGGCTCCAGCCTGGGGGTGGCCCAGGTACGGCTGCACCGGTGCGAGTCCTATGGCTTGGCTTGTGCCGAATGCTGCCTGGCCAGGGATCCCTACTGCAGCTGGGATGGCACTGCCTGCACACACTACCAGCCCTCTGGCAAGCGCCGCTATCGCCGCCAGGACGCTCGTCATGGTAACCCTGCACACCAGTGTCTGGATCAGAACCTGACCGGTGAGAGACTGGGGGGCCCACAGGGCTGAGGGGCTCCTCCAGGTGCCCCAGGATGTCCTGACATCCACAGCCCTCAGCATGCAGAAGGGCTTGCGACCATCTGGGTGGGTTGGGGAACCCTCATCTCCCTGTCCCGTAGACCAAGGGATGCCCCAAGAGAAGGTGGGTGATGGTGGGGCTGGGGTCTGTTCCCAGGGAGAGAAGGGGGCTGGCAGGGGGGCAGGGAGAAGCCTGGCTCTGCCCTCCCAGTGAGCCTGTGCCTGTCTTTGCCCCAGTGGATGATTTTGAGAGCGTTGAAGAGAAGGTACTTTACGGGGCAGAGGACAATAGCACCTTCCTGGAGTGCGTGCCCCGGTCCCCACAGGCCACTGTGCAGTGGTTTGTCCAGAGGCCCCCCGACGAGCAGCGGGATGAGGTGAGGCTCCCCCTGCACCTGCTCCCCTTGTGGGGACACGGGAGGGACGTAGGGCCAGAGCTGGACGCCCCCAACCTCGTGATGGCTGACAGGTGAAGACTGACGAGCGGATCCTGCAGACGGAGCACGGGCTGCTGTTCCGCAAGCTGCACCGGCACGACGCCGGCACCTACTACTGCAAAACTCTGGAGCACGGCTTCACCCAGACCGTGGCCAAGACAGCCCTGCAAGTGATTGCCAGCGAGCAGCTGGCACACACCTTCCCCCGAGAGCGGGGGGACGAGCGCCTGCTCTGCTCCGAGCCCCGGCTGGTGTCACAGGCTCCCAAAACCTGGTTCAAGGACATCATGCACCTCATCAGCTCCCAGAACCTGCGACGGGTGGAGGAATACTGTGCCCGCCTCTGGTGTGGCGGCCGCCCCCTTCACCGCAAGGGCAAGCTGGCCCAAGCCAAGCTGGCTCTGGCTGGTGTGGATGTGAGCAAGAAGGGACGGGTGGCCAAACCCCATGGCGAGAGGAACCGTGTGCCCCGACAAGTGCCAGCCACTTAGAGAGGGCAGGGTGATGGACGTGGGGTGGCTGGGGGCGAGCACCAGCTCCCTGTGCTGCTGGCGGCCCTGGGGCCCTCCTGCCCTGGCAGTGCTGCCAGCCTGGTGCCCCTGGACAGAGTGGATGGACAGGTCCCTGTCACCGTCAGTGGCTGCAGGGTCACCTCCGAAATGGGTGGTGAGGTGGGATGCATTGGCCCCCCCTTGCTCCTGTTGGGTGCTGTGGCAGGCAGGGGCCGTGGTCCCATGGCGAGTCAGGGCTCAGCATGGTGGCACCACTGTGCTGTGACCCCAGGAGCTGGCTGGGTTCCTCTGCAAATAAAGGGGCTGAGCGTGGCACTGTGGGGAGCGGCTGATGGCTCCAGGCTCTTTGCACGCCAGCACAGAGCCTGGGGAAGATGATGCCTGCTCTTCTGGGGGGGAAAACTGAGCATCACCCCAAAAAGTCTGTGTGTCCAGGATGAGCCCTGTCACCTGCTGTACTTGGGGAGCTGGAGCCATGCTGTGCCATCCGGGGCATATCCTGGAGCACAGGGCTCCTTCTTACCTTCCCTTGGCACCAGGACTCACTTAACAGTGCCTGGGTGCAACTGCCCACTTCCCCTCTGTCCTCCCCCTCTGCACCTCAGTCAGTTTTAGGGCTGGACAGGATCAGGAAGAAAAGCAAACAGTTGTGGGCAGGTTAGACCTGTTCCTGGGTAAACACGGGAGAGGCACTGATGCCACCCCTGTCACTGTGCCCAGGTAGGGGCAGGGACAGGCAGAAGGCAGTCCCAGCACAGTTCATGGGCGCTGCACCACAGCTGGGGTGTGTTTCTGCTGGTTGGTGGCCCTGCAGAGCAGGGTGGGACAAGGCTGGTTTGGGTGGGCTCTTGCTGGCTGGTGGAGCTAAACCAGCACCTGGGGTCTCCCCCAAATGCAGGGGTTGGGGGTAGGTGCATGGCAAGGTGCTCCTTGCTTTCCTCCCCCGACATGAGCTCACTCCTGGTCAGCCTGGGGTGATAAAGATCTGCCCCTTCCTGAGGCAGGGCAGCCCCACACAATGGTGTGAACCACGGCCACGCCGGGACCAGCATTGTTCGGAGCTGGAGGAACGGGAAAGAAAATAATAATTAAAGGCCCTAAATAGCTCACACAAAGCCAGGTTGTGATATCATCTCTCCTCCCTGTGTGTGTGTGTGTGTGTGTTTGTGCTGCAGCACAGCTCACAGGGACCAAAGTACATTGGCAGCACTGCCCCATCCCACAGAGGGGCTGAGAGTCCTGTCTCCCTTCTCCAGCTCCCTGTCCCACCTCTTGCAAATCTCAGGTGCCTGCTCAGGGTGTCTCCTGGGATAGGAGAGCTGTGGTGGGGCTGGCAGGCCAGGACAGATCCTGCAGGGAGGAGAGCAGTGCTGGCAGCGCTGATTTATGGGGCCAGACTGAGCCAAGCACGTGAGTTTGGATAATCACAAGCCTGGGGGCACAGGAGAATGACAACCAACAAGTGGAGACAAGGAGGGATCTGGGTGTAAAGCCAGAAACGAGACAGGAGTCCGATTCCTCAGGGCCTGGATTAAACAGCTCTGCAGTGCCTGCACTGACCCGTGCTGGAATGCCTGCACCCCACTGCCTCTGAGTGACTCCCTGTACTCCACAGGGCAGGGGATGAGCTGCTCATTTGTGGGGAAGCAGCAAGAGGGGTCCTGAGGCCACACTGTGTGGGACCCGACCTTGAGGTGAGCTGTGAGAGGCTGGAGGTGACTGAGGCAACCTGGGTCCCTAGAAACTTCCAGGTGCTGAACGACCACAAACACACCCTCAGGCACCCAAGGGGTGGAAGGAGACACCACCCATAGGCAGGTGGTGCACCTGCAGCAAGGTCTCTCTGCCAGGGGAAGGAGCCCTACCTGGGGCTTGGTGCAGTCCCAGGAGCAGAGCGGGGTGGGGAGTGCTGGGGGACGGGGTGTGTGTGGGAACGGCTGCAGAACAAAGCCAGGGGAGGGGGGACAGGCACAACCACTCGTCCTGCTCCTATTTTTATCCCACTTCCTAAGGAAGTGCAGCACGGGGCTGCACGCTTGCCCTGGCAGCCTTCCAGTCTCCCGAGGTGGAGAAAGTGGAGCCGCTGGCCAGGTCAGGGCCGGCACGGGTGGCCCCAGCCTTGCCAGCTGCCTTCACACCTCAGCACAGAGTCACTGGGTCAGCTGGGTTGGGAAGGACCCCTGAGATCATCGAGTCCAACCTGTGACCACACACCACATCAACCACATCATGGCACTGAGCGCCACGTCCAGTCTCTCCTCAAACACCTCCAGGGACAGTGACTCCACCACCTCCCTGGGCAGCCCATTCTGATGTCTAATCACCCTTTCTGTGAGGAAGTTCTTCCTAAGGTCCAACCTTAATGTCCTCTGGTGCATCTTAAGACTGTGTGTGCTCTTGTGCTATTGCTGGCTGCCTGAGAGAAGAGGCTGGGCAGCACAGCCCCTCCCCAGAGCCCCTCAGCACAGGGCAGCCCAGGGTGCCAAGCCCAAGCCCCACCATCATCACCAGCCATCTTTTGAAAGGAAAGCTCCTTTCCTCAAAGCAGGAGCATCTTCCAGGTTTGAACTTCAGGAGCTGGTTTCAAGCTGTGAATTCAAACTGGAGAATATTGTTCAAAAAGTACAGAATATCGGTTCACAAGCCTAAAAAAACCCAAGAAACAACTCCAAAACCAAACCAAACAACAACAAAACCCTCAACCCAGCAGGCAGATGCACCCACATTATCATGCCTGGTATTTCTTTCCACTCAACATGCACGTTTTCAGGGACCTTGTTGTGAGCACTGGTCAGGGGGTCCATCCAGCAGTCTGGGATGTTGCAGGCTCTGGTAGAGGCCCATACCCTCAGCAGTGCTGTCAAGTGTTGCAATAAGCAGATCCTCCTGGGAGGCACAGGAGCAGAACTAAAAGTAGAGCAGTATCACAGCATGCAGAGAATGACAGGAATAAAGTTCAGCAACAACTGCTATAAACTAAATTCCTCAATAGAATTAAATTTTAAAATTATTTAAATTAATTCGTAAAAATTAATACTTATTGTCTACTTATTACGGATAATAAGTAGAAGTAGCAGCACAGAGCGAGGAAGGGGAGAGAAGAAAGGATGTCAATCACTCGGCAGAGAACACTGAGGAGCGAGGCGTAACACAGCCTGTTGTTTTAAATTCAACAAACTAAACATCCATCCGTGTGGCAGGAAGAAAAACAGTGGCGTTTTTTAGGCGAACAGTTTTCCAGGGAACCTCAAATCCCGATCCCAGTCGGTCCCGATCCCAATCGGTCCCGATCCCAGTCGGTGTCAGTGTCGGTCCCGATCCCAGCCGATCCCGATCCCAGCCGACCACTAGCCCGATCCCGATCCCTATCCCGATCTCGATCCCTTTAAGGCTCCGCCGCGCCCTCGGGACCCACGTGGCATCACGGGGCCCACGCGTCGCGGCCCGCGTGACGTCACCCCACGTCGCGCGGCGATGACGCACGGGGGCGAGCGACGGCAGGTCCCGTAGCGGGGCCGGACATGGCGGCGCGGCCCGGCCCGCGGGAAGATGAATAAGGGCTGGCTGGAGCTGGAGAGCGATCCCGGTGAGCGGGGCAGGCTGCGGGGCGGCCGGGGGCGCCGCCACACACGGGCCGGGCCGGCCAGGGGGCTCTGAGGGGCGCGCCG
>JAWWEW010000023.1:14577714-14663450 GCA_035583185.1 Anabacerthia variegaticeps
TAGGGGGAGGGGTGGGATGTACAGGGTGTTTTTTGTGGGGCTGGCTGGGGGCGTGGGGTGCGTAGGGAGAGTTATGGGGTGCAGCTTCAGAGTAGGAGGGCAGGAGTTGTGGGAGGGGATGGAATGGGAACAAAGGGTGGGAGGGGAAAGCTGCCAAGGGGGTGCCTGGGGATGCGGGTGAGGGGCTGGGAAGGGAGGTGAGGGTGTAGGGGGCGTGGGGTCTGGAGGGGTCAGAGAGGGGGGACAGAGCCCATGGGTGGTCAGGGAGAGGCTGTGGGGTTGCAGGGGGTGGGGTGAACAGAGCTTGGGGAGCATTGTGAAGGCTCAGAGTGGGGCCTGGGTTCTGGGGGCACCTGGACACAGGGCCTTTGTGTGCAGAGGGGCTGATAACCCCGGGGGTCTCTGTGGAAAACATCTGAAATACCATAAGCTGCAGCAGGAGGCATTCCCATTGTTTGCAAACACACCCTGGAATATCACTGAAACAGGCAGAGGGGGGCGTGTGAGATGCCCTGTGCTGCAGGAACAGCTCTGGCTGGAGATTTCAGGGCACTGGGGACAACCTGTGTCCCATGGAGCACATGAGGGAGTGTCCCCATCCTGTGTGTCACACCCTGTGTGGCTGTGCAGGGTCACACCCTCTCCCCCAGGGAGTCCAAGAAAGGTGCTGCAGAGCCCACAGGGAGCAGAAGGATCCCAGGCATCCCCTTCCTACTGTGTTGGAGAAGGTGGATTCTGTGGTGGAGTCCTGGAGGTGTTTCACAGGCTGGGATTTGGGGGCCAGAGCTGGTTTTGGCCGGGGTATCATCTGAGCATCATTTTAGTACTTCTGAGTTGCTGCAGTGGGAGCTGCTCTGGAGGATGGGGTGGCGAGGTTTTGAGGCTGTGGGTGAGGAAATGGGACCTCTGGAATTGCACTCATCTCCTGTGCTCAGCAAAGGGTTCTGTCTGCTGTCAATCTCACAGTCACCCTGGGTTTTGCTGCTCTTTATCCTCTTGACTGGTACTCGGGAACTGCTGAAATCATTCCCATCCACTCCTTCTTCATCACAGCAATGCTGAAGACAGGACTTGGTTTAGATTCTCATAGCTGGGAGGGAAGGGTGTTTACTTGGGAGATACTCTAGGCCGAGGCAGGTTTCATTTGGGTATGTGGGAGTTGGGCTGCAGATGTGGCAGCTGGGACAGCTGTTGGGAGTGACCCATGTGCTGCTCTTAGCCTTCAGCACATCCCTGCAGCTGCCTGGCCCTCACCACTGGGCTTGGGGTCAGGATATTTGGGTGCTTTTCTGGTCAGGAAGGGTTGGGACATCCAGGTTTGGATGGAGAAGAGAGTCTTGGGACCATCCAGGCTGCTGGTGTTTGTTGTGTGTGCTTGTGGATACCAGAATGTGTCCCAGACACCCCAAATAATTTGGGATGGGAATTTGGGTGCTCCAGGAGTGATGGCAGCAACAGGACTGTGCCTTTCAGGGATGCTGAGGTAACACAATTGAAGAAGGCGGCAGGGTGGGAAGGGACCAGGAAGGTGCCAGGTGTGGTGTAATGGTGTGGCACGGTGAACAGGCTCTCACTGGTTTGAAGCACATTATTCCTGCAGCATATTTCTTCCTACGGACCATTTTGTAAGAAATACGATGTTTTCTGCTAAATTAAGGAAGACTTTTTGCTTCCAGAAGTTTCCTCCCTGTTTTAATCATTTTAACCTTGGTGTGGGAGCCTGTTGGGCTCCTGTCTTCTTAACTGAGCCGCTTACTTCAGGGTTCTTAAATCCGTTGCTTACAGGGATGTTTCTCAGGATTTAATCCTTCTTATTGGTATTCCCTGGACTTCCTCCCAGGCTTTTAGCAGCCTTTATGTGGAAGCTAAAGAAACAGTTTTGTTATTCCAGTCTCGAGCTCGCTAACTCCACGTGCAGGGTGATTGCCTGGAAATTGGGCTGACTGCTTTGCTTTGGCATCACAGTGGCAGCTGCTGCATGCTGCATGCTGATGTCTGGTAATCCTTTGGTCTCCTTGCTGTTGTCTCTGTATCCCTGGTTACGTCCTTCTGTACAGGAGACAGTGTAATCACTGGAGACAGGTCCAGTGATTTGGTCCTCTAAGAAAGAGGGAGATGAAGATGAACCTTTTGGCCCTTGGACTTCCCTACAGCCCTGTTGCTGTAAGCTGCTTTCTCTTCACTGTCTGTCTTTTGCTAACAAGAACAGAAATTATCTTTTAAAATGTCTTGTGATCCATTAAGCCATTTTCCCCTCTTGTTGAAGTGTGTGTGTTGCTCAGGTGCTCCCAGCTGCTGCTCACAGTGGGGATTTACTTCTTGGCAGGTCATCTGCAGTGGGTCAGGGTCTGTAGGTGGTTCTGGCTGCACTGGGCTCTAGCAGGAGAGGACTAGTTCAGGTCCTCTCAAGGAAGAGGATAATGAATTGGGATGGAGGAATGAAGGTAGTCAAAGCACCTCTGTAGCAAGCCAGGACTCAGTGTCTCAGCTGCTGCCACTCAGTGTGATCCTGGTGCCATTTTGCTGTGAGTTTTTTGGCTGTGCCATGGCCTGGGACTGTGTGGGACCTTCAGGGGATGGTGGCAGCTGGTTTCCTCTCTGCTTTCTTCAGATCAAAGTAACTTGTTAGTTTTGTTCTTTTCCAGGTCTTTTCACACTCCTGGTGGAAGATTTTGGTGAGTCCAAGACACCTTTCTTTGAAATCAATTTTGTGCCTGATGTTACCCCATCCTTTCTGGTGGGCTTTACACCACCTTCTGCCCTTTGTCTGCAGGGGTGAAGGGAGTGCAGGTTGAAGAGATTTATGATCTGCAGAGCAAATGCCAAGGGTAAGTCAGAGGCCTGAGAGTGTGATTTTTTTGTTTTGTTTGTGGACTTGGGAACTCATTACCAGGTGTTCAGAGGGGCCTGTGTGAGGTCATGTGAGTCATGGAGATCAGCGCTGTACATGATGGACTAGGAGGGCTTTGACAGCTTTGGGGCAGATGGGAGACATATTTCAAGGGATTCATCTCCCTCTCCTCATGGAGAGGTGCAGTGCCCGCCAGTGTTCTTACAGCGTGGGATTTCCACCTGTGTCCCAGTGCTGTGAAATGGATTTGAGGCTGTTGCTTCTTAAAAGCCATTGCTGAACTCTTGAGAGTGAATACAAGGTAGGTGTAAAAGGGGAGATCATTTGGTGACTGTTCTGCACGTTGGTCAGTGTCCAGAGGGGAATTTCCCATTTCTCTGCCTTCAGCCTCTTAAGACTTGTCAAACCCCAAAGTTTTCAAGCTTGATTGTTGGCTGAGTCTGGAGCATCAGCACAGGAGAGTGTCCTGAGTAATGCAGGGCTAAGGGGGTTGTTCCAGGGGTGGTCACCTCCATGAAGGTGGGGCTGGTGGTTCTGCTTTTCCTCTCTGCCTGTGGTTTGAAACAGAAGGTTTCTGGCACTGGGCAGTGCAGCCCCAGTGGTGTGGTTGGTCCAGGATGCTGCAGCTGGCAACTTCTCTCCTCAGGCCTGTGTATGGGTTCATCTTCCTGTTCAAGTGGATTGAGGAGCGCAGATCCCGCCGGAAGGTCTCCACGCTGGTGGATGAGACGTCAGTGATCGATGATGACATCGTTAATAACATGTTCTTTGCTCACCAGGTAGGCTGGAGGTGAGGGAAAAGTGTGTGTGGGAGTGCCTCCTGTGGCATCTCAGGAAAGCAGCATGGTACTGAGGGGCTGCAATGCTCTTGCTGGTTATGGGGCAGCCCCTCTTCCCTGGGAGTGTCTTCCCTGAGCTCCAGGTTGGAGGGAATGCAGTGAGGGCTGGGAGGCTGTGGCCTGCACTGTGGGCTGGTGCTCATGGGGCACGGTGTGGCTCCCTAAGCAGGACTGACCACCTTCCTTCCATCCAGAGCCAAGGTCGGGTTGCTGTTCTCACACGTGGTTCTTGTGCCAGTACTTTTCAATTGATATCAGTGCTGAGGGGTTGTTGAAGGGCTGTGTTGTTCCTGCTGGTTAAGCTGGTCCTTGTGTCACCCTCCAGCTGATCCCCAATTCCTGTGCCACCCATGCCCTGCTGAGCGTCCTCCTGAACTGCAACAATGTTGACCTGGGCCCCACGCTGAGCCGCATGAAGGATTTCACCAAAGGCTTTAGCCCTGAGGTAGGGGTGGGGCTGTGCATGGGTGGTGCATGTGATTCTGCCTCTCATTCCCCTCTCTGTGTGATGCTCTAATGAGCTGCTCCTTGCCTGCCCTCCGTGGCTGCATGCTGCAGCAGGATTGCCTCTTCTCTCTCATCTCCCTGCCTTACCTTGCTCACAGCCTTGGTCCCATTAGGCTGGGCACAGTTCTGAGCCTTCTGTTGTGTTATTCCCTGTGATCAAAAGTCCTCTCTCCTCCCTTCAGACCTATTACAAAGTCAGTGTTTCTCTCTAGTTGTAATTTCTTCAGTAGAAATTGTGTGTTCTTTCCGCCTTGGGCTTTACCTGTAACTCAGAAGAGCAGAGCATATGCCTGAATGTGTATGGATAAAGGGAGGGAGTGGGGAGGTGGTGGATGAAGCATTTTGTTTGTTTCCTGTCACTTCTCAGCTGTTCTCTCTTGCTGTTGGCTGTAGAGCAAAGGTTATGCCATCGGCAATGCCCCGGAGCTGGCCAAGGCCCACAACAGCCATGCCAGGTGAGTGAGGGGTGCCTTCAGATCCCTCTCACTGCAGGAGCCAGACTCTCCTCTGAGCTCCCACCTCTTGCCCTCACAGGCCGGAGCCACGGCACCTGCCAGAGAAGCAGAATGGGATCAGTGCTGTGCGGACCATGGAGGCTTTTCACTTTGTCAGTTACGTCCCCATCAAGGGGCGGCTGTTTGAGCTGGACGGGCTGAAGGTCTATCCCATTGACCACGGTAAGAGCCCACCTGGCCCTGCTCACTGACACGGGTGAACACCCTGGTGTGCCCAAATGTGTTGTTTTTCATTGCCACTTAGTGTCAGCTGATGTTAGTGGAGAATCATTCTCACGGCTCCCAGATTTGTCCTGAGTTTTCACAATTCGTTTTGGAGCCTGTGCACAGTGTTGGGAACTGTGCCTGGATGCAGTTATTTCTAAATACATTGCATTGCTTTTTCCAGCCTTGCTGCTTTTCTCCCCATTTGCTCAGGGTCACAAGGTACTTCTGCAGCTCTGAAATAACATGGTATCAGAAGGACAATTTGTCTCTTCCTCACTCTCTCCTTGTGCCAAATAACCACTGTGTGTTGAGGCACCAGGTCCCAACACAGATCCTAGTGAGCTGCCCAGGTTGCTCCCTTTTTTTACAACTTGATTTCTCAATTCTGCCTTTCAGGCACTTATTTATTCTAGCCAGGACTTAGTTTCTCTCTGTCAGGTCCTTTGGTAAGGTACCACTTTGTGTCCTGAGCTTACTTAAGCATGGCACCAGATCCAGTGGCAGGTGGATCCCTGCAGGAGCAAGATTTCCTTTGACTTTGTGAGCCTGAGCCTGTGAATTCCTTGTGGTCTGTAGGGTTCACAGCTCACCTCTCTGTCCTGCAGGGACACTTTCTCTGTTCAGAAGGCAGAGGGTCCACCTACGGGCTGACACGTGGTGCTTCTGCCTCCTGGGCCCCTTGTTGAATTGCCCCTTTGTCTGTAAGGGAGCCATGGGATTGCCTCTAGTGGGGTTGGTAGGATCTGCTCTGGAGTCTGAAGCAGGAGCCTCAGCCTGTTTTGCTAAGTTCAGCTTTGTCTTGCTATCACAGGGCCGTGGGCTGAGGATGAGGAATGGACGGACAAAGCCAGGAGAGTAATCATGGAGCGCATCGGCCTGGCCACTGCAGGGTAATGTCCTGGGCCATGCAGCAGGCACTGGCCCCCTCCTGTTTTCCCCTGAATTATTTCTGAGCAGCAAGTTGTGCACATAGGGGTGGAGAATGTTGTCTGTGCAGAGGTGCTGGTGCTCTGCCTCGTTGCCTTCTCTTGCCTGTAGAGCACACAGAGAAGCTGCATTCTCTGCTTTTGGTCCTTCTGGTCCTGAGATGAGCCTTTTGAATGCTTGGGCATGAGTGACTGAGCATTTGCACAGGTTGCCCAGAGATGTTGTGGAATCTCCAGCCTTGGAGATACAAAAAAGCTGTCTGGTTGTGGTTCTGGTCACAAGCTCTGGGTGATCCTGCTGGAGCAGATGACTTCCTCAGGTCCCTTTTCACCTTAAGCAGCCAGCAACTGTGAGAGGTGTTTTGTGTGGTGGCTGAAGCAACCTTGCTCTGCTTCATCAGCCAGTGTGAGGTTTGACTTGGTTTTGGGGAGAAGCTTTGGGTGCATTGGTGTTCAACACCCAGGCAGGAGGTGGGGCTGGCAACCTGCTCACCCTGTGCTGGCGGCCAGGCTGTCCCTGTGGCCCACAGCCGAGCCCACTGGCCCTTCCTGCAGGGAGCCCTACCACGACATCCGCTTCAACCTGATGGCTGTGGTGCCCGACCGGAGGATGAAGTACGAGTCCAAACTGCACATCCTGAAGATGAACCGCCAGACTGTGTTGGAGGCCTTGCAGCAGGTAGGACAGCCCAGGCCCTGAGGGAGTGAGCCTGGCATGGGAATAGGCTGTTTTTAGGGCATCTCCCTGTGTTACCGGGACCCTGAATGGTGGGGTTTTGTTTGGCCTTGGGAAATGTGTTCTGGGAAGAGGAGATAAGTAGCCTTGCTGCTTGGCCTGTTGCTGCTCATATGGGAGTTGGCTCAGGCATGGCACTGTCACCTCTGCACCTGGACGCTCAGTGTTGGCTCCCCCTCACAAGGTCTGCAGTGCTTGAATGGGAGGAATGTGATTTGGGTCACTCCAATCCAGCACTCAGTTTCTGTCTGTCATTTGCCTTCAAGCTTATCCGAGTAACTCAGCCTGAGCTGATACAGACCCAGAAGTCTCAGGAGTCTCAGCCTCCTGAAGAGGCAAAGCCAGCCAGCAGCAAGACTATGACTCCAGAGAGCACCCACCCAGGTAGGACCCCATCCCAGCAGAGCTTGAAAGTGGGAGGCTTAAGCTTGGGGACAATGGTGACAGCAGGAGGTGGGTGTGATGGTCTGGTGGAGCGTAAGAGCTCTTCTCTTACGTGGGGTGGGCAAGGGCTGGCAAGGGGACATGGAATAAAAGGTGACACTGCTGGTGACGAAAGACTGTGCTGTGCTTGTGTGGCAGATGGCACCGATGAGCCCACCACCCAGGGCCACCCCGTGGCCACACAGAGCCCACCCAACAAATCCAAACTGATGCCAAAGACGTCAGCGAGTGGCATCAATGGGGCACCTCCAGGGAACCCCAACCCCATCGTGCAGAGGCTGCCAGCCTTCCTGGATAACCACAACTACGCCAAGTCCCCCATGCAGGTAGGCTGGAGCTCCAGGCCAGCAGCATGCCTGACTAGAGCTGAGCTGTTTGCTTCCAGTCCCTCACCTCTGTGTGGTTGTCAGCTGGCCTAAGCCTGGCCCAGCCTTGCAGCCTGCCTGCCCTGACACTAACCCATGCTGGAAGGGGAGAGGGTCAATAAACACTGACCTGGCAAAGGAGATTAGCATTAATGTGGGTCAACTGAGCGAGCACGGGGAAGGGTCCCTGCCTCCTCTCAAAAGGGATGAGTCCTGCAGTTGGCTGGACCATGAAGGTGTCCACTGGGCTCTTCCTTGTGGCCCCACTGCTGGCAGGCCTTCAGCAATGGTGTTTTGCAGGAGGAGGAAGACCTTGCAGCAGGAGTGGGTCGTAACCGGGTCCCAGTGCGGCAGCACCAGCAGTACTCGGACGATGAGGATGACTATGACGATGATGATGAGGAGGAAGTTCGTAACACCAACTCAGCCATCAGGTGACAGTTTGAGCTGAGGGCAGGGGGCAGGGAGCTGACATTAGCAGAACTGCCTGCAGGGACTTCCAGATCTCTTTCCTGAGCACTGAAAGTTGTGTCCTCCCCTTCACCTGCTATTTCACTGCTCAGTTACTGGATTTTGTCAAGCCCTTCTATAGCCCTTCACAACCAGCCCTGAATTTCAGCTGCCCTGAGTGTAACTATGTGTGGGCAGCAGGCTCTGGGGCTTTGAGGAACCTCGGTTCCCCAGTGCAGATTGCCAGTTCATCTGGTGGCAGTGTTGCTGTGCTCAGACTGCTCTGAAGGCCAGGAAGGTGGGGTCACAGCAAGGGTGCTTGTGGGGCTTTGAAAGAAGAGCAGGGATATGCAGACCCTGTACCCCCCAGCTGTGTAGAGGTCTCTGGGACTGAGGAGTTCAGTGGTGTTGGCAGCGCTGGGGGTGAGCTAGAAATATTTCAGGCCTTGTTTCATCCCAGCAGGCAGCCTGTAATGCTGAGTGCAGAGCTAGGAGTGGCTGTACTGGGCCCCCACCTCCTTCTGCCAGCTTCTCACCTTCCCTGCTGTGTTCCTGGGCAGGTACAAGAGGAAAGGACAGGTGAAGCAAGAGCATGTGGCGGGGGCCTCGGATGGCCAGCTGTCTGTCCTCCAGCCCAACACCATCAACGTCCTTGCTGAGAAGCTGAAGGAATCTCAAAAGGATCTTTCCATTCCCCTGTCCATCAAGACAACGAGTGGGGGTGCTGCCGTGGCCGTGGTCACCCACTCCCAGCCCTCTCCCACCCCCAGCAACGAGAGCACAGACACCGCCTCCGAGATCGGCAGCGCCTTCAACTCCCCGCTGCGCTCCCCCATCCGCTCGGCCAACCCCACGCGTCCCTCCAGCCCCGTCACCTCCCACATCTCCAAGGTGCTCTTTGGGGAGGAGGATGGGCTGCTGCGCATCGACTGCATGCGCTACAACAGGGCTGTCAGGGACCTGGGGCCCATCGTCAGCTCTGGGCTGCTGCACCTCACAGAGGATGGCGTGTTCTGCCCACTGGCTGCTGCAGGTAGGTGCCTGCCAGCCTTTGGAGGCTGGCATCTCCCCTGCAGTGACAGGAAGGTGTCCTTTGTTTTCAAGAGTGGATGCCAGTTCTTTGCTCCTAACACTTCGTTTCTCTCTGTGCAGACGGGGGGAAAAGCTCCCCCTCTTCCATCAAACCCGGTGAAGAGGCCCCGGTTGCGATCAAACTGGAGGAGAAGGAGGGCAGTGAGGCCAGTGACAGCAAAGAGAAGGTGGGACTTGGCAGGACCAGTGATCACCCTGGGGGGGAAAAGTATTCTCCCAAGGTGAGTTTTGTGCTGCGACAGCCCCGGGAGCGTGGAGCTCACCCGGAGGTGCAGCGGCGCTGGCAGTGACTGAACCGCATGTGCACGCTGTCCCACTCGCGTGTCGTCGCAGCCGTGCCTCGGGGCACAGGGCAGTGCAGGTTTTGTGCCTTGCGTCGTCTCGGGGACCTTTGCCTCGGCAGTGGGCACAGCCCCTGTCTCTCTGCAGCTGAGACGTTCAGCCTGCTGTGCTCTCCTCTGGGCCAGGGGCTGGTGAGACCCTGCAGCCCCAAATCCCAGCCTGCTGGGAACCTCATGGCCTGTCTGTGCCCTCCAGCCAGGGACAGGAATAGGCTCAGGCAGTGCAGGTTTGTCAAAGGAAGACAGCTGGTTAGAAATGGCTACTCAAAAGGGAAGTCCTTGAATTTTGTTTTTGAGGGGAAGCAGGCCCTGGATGTTTCTTAGCCCTTCCCCTTGTCCCAGAACCAGGTACAACTGGGCTGAAGCAGAACCCAGCTGCCCTGGGGCTGGCTGTAGTGAATTCCCTACAATAAACTGATCTCTTTCTTTGTTTTCCCCTGAGGAGTGTTTCTCCTTTGAATCCTCCTTTTCCTAGTGCAGAGAGGAACACCTGCCAGCTCACCCTGCTGGCTCCTGGGCTGTGGCTGTGCTTGTGCTCAGGTTTTGTCTACTTGATCCCTGTAGGAGCTGCTGGCACTGCTGAAGTGCGTGGAGGCAGAGATTGCAAACTATGAGGCCTGCCTGAAGGAGGAGGTGGAGAAGAGGAAGAAATTCAAGGTGTGTTGATGGCTTGTTTGTGTTGCTGATTTAGTTCACCAAAGGTTTCTGTCTGAGTTGTTTTTATGTAAAAATAGAGGGAGAGTGGTTCAGCTGAGAACAGCCATGGGGAGCATTCAGAATCCCTTCCTCCTTACCAAACAGCCCAGCGGGGCAGAGCTCCAACCAGGGCACACTACAGCCCCAGAGCAGCACTCAGGAGGATGGTGAAATGTTCGGCTGGGCCACAGCTGAACATCAGCACTGCCCCAAGGCCTGGGAGGATTCTTCCACTGCCCACCCTTGCCTCTTCCCAGCTGCCCTTTATGGAAAATGCTGGTATTTGAACTAGGATAGAGACAGTCCCAGTCGTGCAGTGGCCCGGGCTAGGCTGGGAGGTGGGTCCCTTCCTGTTCTGGTCTCCTTGGCCTGTGGTCTAGGCCAGGCAGGCCAGTTCTTTGCCCTGTTAGCCTTGAATTCTCCCTTCTCCCTGTCACCTGCATATGGATTATTTGTAGATTTGTCTCTTTGTAGATTGATGACCAGAGGAGAACCCACAACTATGATGAGTTCATCTGTACCTTCATCTCCATGCTGGCCCAGGAAGGTGAGCTGTGCTGTGCAGCTAAGGGGATGGGTGGGAGGGTTTGGGTTCAGCTGGGAGCCTGGGAAGCTCACCCTGCCTGGCTCCTTGTTTCTACCAGGCCTGGGGTACCAGAGTAGTGCTCACTCCAGGGAGCCAGGTCTCCACTGTGTGTCCTTCTGATTCATAGTCTCAGGAGGTGCCTAGTGATGGGTTTTGAGTGAGAGAAGGAGGTAATTCCAGTATTCCATATCCATACCTGTCTGCTCTGCCTTGCAGGCATGCTGGCCAGCCTCGTGGAGCAGAACATTTCTGTCCGCAGGCGGCAGGGAGTCAGCATCGGCCGCCTGCACAAGCAGAGGAAGCCAGACCGCCGGAAACGCTCCCGCCCGTACAAAGCCAAGCGGCAGTAGCTGGGGAGCCAGGACTGTGAGAAACAGCAGCTGGGCTTTGTATTGCCTCTGGGCAATGAACTTGGATCTGTTACCCTTTGCCCACGGAAGAGGGACCACAGTGACAAGCCCTTGGCCAAGGTGGACCCTGGGGACAAATGGAAATGGGGTTTCCCTCTGTGCCTGAGCTGTGAAAGGCAGGAACATGTCTTGAGGAGTCCCTGCAGCAGAAGGCAATCCAGAGTGTCCCAGCTGCCTGACCATGCCATGGCAGTGCCCAGACACTGTGGGGCTGTGTCTCAGCGCCATGGCTGAGGACTGTGATAGGAAGGAAAGAGCCCACCCAGCTGGTCATGGGTCTGGTGGTGGGGGAATGCTGGGAATGCCCAGCTGGGGCTGTGCTGGCCACAGCTGGCTGTGGCTTGTGTCCTCCTGCATCCAGGCCTTCAGCTCTGTGTTTCCCTGGGACATTCATGTCTGTGTTTTCTATCCTTCTCCCTCCCTTCCCCAAACTCATTTTTGGTCCTAACCCAGGCTTTGGCCATTCCTGAGCAAGGTGGCTCTGGGACAGAGCCCCTTCTGTCCCCACCCCGCACTGCAGTGCCCCAGTGCCCAGTGCTGCCTGGGCTCCTGGGGATGGTGACACCCCCGCAGTGGGCCATGGTAGGTCTGTTGCTCAATGAGGGTGGGTGGGCTCCTCCCTGGAGCTGGGCCTTGGGGTGGTGGTGGGGGTGGCCCGTGGCTCTGCTGCCATGGGTGCTTTCCTTGGGACCAGCTCTGTGGCCCTGGCAGTGCCTGTGGGTCATGTGGAGTTGCTCCAGGCCCAGTCCCCAGAGAAAACCCCATGAATTATGAACAGACCAGATTTTTAGGGTGGCCTCAATGCTGCTAGGCACAGTGCTGGGCTGGATGCTGGATGTGGCTCAGTGAAGCCTCTCAGCAGGGGGAGAGGTGGCTGGTTGCTGCAATGGTGGAGGTGGTGGCAGGTGGAAGCAGCGGAGGGAGCCTCCAGCTCCTCCTGCCCAAGCCCCTTGCTGGTTGCTAACTAGAGCTTGCTGGTGCAGCCGGGCTGCCTCTTTCCCCTGCCTTCTGCCAGCACTCTGCATATGCTCTTGTGCCCGACTGCAGCAGCCTGGCAGAAATCTGATGTGCCAGAGTTGAGCACCACCCTCCTTAGATGTCCTGTGGCAGAGCTGCCCCAGGAGAGGACAATTTTTCAAAATGTGTACGGATCTTGACTATGGAATGAAACAGTTTTTTTTTGTATTTGTTGAAGGAAACAAAATCCTTCTGTCTCTTGCTGTGTCTAATATCAAGTGCTGTAAATAGTGGATCTGTCTGAAGGAATAAAGCTATCCTGTAACAGCCAGCCAAGGGAGGGGTGCGTGTGTGGCTAGGAGCACTGTTTACCCTGCTGGCAGCTCTTCTGTGGTGTAGAGTTGAGGCAGTCATGCAGAGTGCAACACCACCAGGTGCCTGTGCTCCTGGTGGAGTCAGGCTCAGTTTATTGACACACCTTAATAGGAGGAAGGCAGGAGGAGGGGGGAGCAGTGGCCCAGCATACCTCAACAGGAGGAGGATAGGACTCACCTCAACAGGAGGAGAGGAGGGCAGGGGCCTGGCTGAGACCCTCAGCTGCAGTGGGTTCCTGGGCTGGCTGACTGGGTGGGTTTCCTGGCTAGAAGTCCAGGGCACAGATCAAGGCTGTGCCCCGTTTGATCCAGTGCTTCTGTGGTTTATCTGTAGGGATCTCCACAGCAATCACATAGTTGGTGGAGTGCCCCGTTGTTGACAGTGTGCCTGTAATGGGGGAAGCAAGGGCAAGAGGGTGGTGGTGCTGCACTCTGAGAGGGGAGCCCCTGTCCCCACCCTGAGCGAGGTGACAGGCTTAGCAGGGCTTGGGGAAACACACTTGTGGGCTTGAGGGGAGCCTGGCCAGGGGCACTACTGCATAGCCACAGTGCCTGGCTGCTCCATCTCCAGAACCACAGCAGAAGAAATCTGTGTTCCCTGGATGGCGTCAGCCAACAGTGCCTCAATCCATGCCCGCGTATGGCAGGAGGAACTCCTATAGCCTCTCCCAGGCTGCCCCTCCTAGCTCTTCCTGCAGCTCCTGTGCTTCTGGAGATCTGCCTTTAGGGCACCTACCTGCACGGGTGAGAGTCTTGTAGATGGGGCACAGGTAGGAGCCGGACTCTGGAGGTTTGCGGTTGGGCTCAGGCAGCAGCCAGATGACAGCCATCTCCGTGTAGAGCTCCTTGGGGCGGGACTCTGCCAGCTGATATGCAGCAGGGTCCCAGCGGGCGCCTTCCAGGAACAAGCCGTAGATGTAGCAGCCCACATCAGGCTGGTTCTTCAGTTCCTTCACTGACTCCTTCATGACCTGCCAGGGGAGCACCCATGGAGGCCTTGGTCAAGGTGTGTCCCTGGGGGCTCAGCCATAAGAAGCCTTGCAAGCTGCTCTTAATTAAGCCCGTGTAGCCAAAGGGGAGCCTGCCCCAGCTCTCAGAGGAGTAGAGCTGTGTTTCTTGGCAGGTCACATCGCATGGGGCAGCCTGTGACAGAGGTGGTGGAGGAGGTTGTGAACAGGTCTGGAGAGGCAGAGAAGCCTCTGCCAGCCTTGGGGAGGTGTCTGGCAGTGTGGGTGGGTGTATCCAAGCACAACGGGGATGATGGGTCCATGGGCAGCTGTGAAGCTGGTGGCTTCACCTCTTGGGCAGGTCAGGGTTAGAACTGCTGTCTTTGTGGCCTTCAAGTAGCAGATTCCAAAAAATTCCAGAGCCTCCACCTGATTTACTGACCTGGAAGCCAAATGAGATGGTGTCAATGGAGATGACAGACTTCCTGGCGAAGTTCTGCAGTGTCCCTGTGAGGAAGGCCTGGGGGAAGAAGAATCCACTGATCCAGAACACAGAGGGGATCCCGTGGCTGATCCAGTTCTGCAGGAATTCAATGCGCTGCACCAAGTCGTTCACCCAGGATGCCAAAGGCTTCAGCGATGGATAGGCCTGTGGGGCACCCACACAGGGAGGTGCTGAGTGCAGTCAAGGACAGCCTAGACCTTGTGCTTCAGTTGCTGACAACTGCCCAGAGCCCAGGGGCACACCTGGGGGCTGCACTAAGCAGGAGATGTCTCCATACCAGGGGAGCAAGAGCCAGGACCACGTGAAACAGTCCAGTGGTGGCTGATGGCCCATTCCCCTGGTTTGGTGGGCTCTGGTGGGCAGCTGGGTTGGCTGGGCCACGTACCTTGGCATTCCACAACTCAGGAACAGTGTTGTTGTACAAGCTGCCGGCCATCAGCTCCAGTTGAGAGGACATCACGACCAAGCCCTTGAGAGCTTTCAGCAAATTTTTCAGAGACTGAGCAACCTCCTCCAGGAGTTTATTGTACCTACAGGGAAAGAGCAGAGGGGCAGAGGACTGTGCAGTAGTTTATCACCTGTGTCTGCCCAGAGAGGGTATGGGTATCTCTGTACATGAGTGAAGCTCCTCTGTGTAGCCCCTCCAGCCCTATTCCTCCTCACTGGGGTCTCATAGCTGTGTCCCCAGCCCTGAATTGTTGACAGTAGCAGATGGAGACACAGATCAATCCCCACAGGAGAGGCTCAAGGTCCCAGCTTGCAAAACATAGTTTTTAGTGTGGCTGCCAACCCCACTGCCATGTCCAGCACATCTATGCTGTTCCCACAGGTTTTACCTGATCACCTCCTGTGCCAGCACTGTGTTCATGGACTCTTCGTAGAGCAGCGGGTATTTGCGGATCACCTCCTGCAGGTTCATGGGGGCAGGCAGCTTTGCCAAGATGTCCCTGGAGGTCTCCTCCACTATCTGGAAGGAAGGCAGCAAGTGGGTGAGCATCTTCTACTCCAGCTCCATGGCTGCCAAGAAGGTGTGGAGCTAACCCTAGGATGGCAGTGCCATTGCTGGTACCCAGCAGGCAGGATGGCCTCTGCTTGAGAGCTGGTGTTCATGGTCACTGCCCTCACTGGGCACTGGCTGCCAGAGCACTGATGGGATCAGGGCACCCACCTCTTCCCTGCTACAGCCTCCCATTGTGATGGTCTTTGGTTGCAGCTGTGCAATGGCCCCCAGCAGAGCAAAGGTCTCGTTCTGAGCAAAGGTGATGTCAGCATTGTCATGCAAACCAAAGAGCTCTGGGCTGTCGTTGAGCGGCAGGCCCTTGACATATTGGAGGTAGCCCTGGAGAGGAATCCACAGACTGTGAGGCCAAGAGCAGCTGAAGATTCCCAGGTTCTCACAAACTTATATTCCGCAGGGAACTGGAAATGCACTGGGTTTCAGGGAGGAGAGATCCCCTTTGCACTATGATGATCCCCCTGGATTTATGAGCTGCAATTTGTGACTTGAGCACTTACATTGAGGTCAGAAGAGGTACTGATCTGCTTGTAGATGCCCGATTCTGAATAGGCAAAGTCAGGATTTAAAACCTCAGGCTTGTAGAAATCTTCCAAAATGTTCATGATGCAGCGCCGGTCCCAGTCGTCGGTCACACGGCCGCCATAGTTGATCTCCCCAGCTGTGTACTTGAGAACCTGTGAGGGACCCCAGCATGGCTTTCCAACCCACTCATGCATAATGAGCCTCTTCCCTCACTGGAGGGGCAGCTCTTACCTTGTAGGGGATATCTGCATACTCGTTCAAGAACATCTGCAGCTGACTGATGCAGATGCGGAGGTCTCCATCTGTGAATTCATAGGGGATGTTGAACCCCAGAGGCCCAAACTTTCTCCTCTCCAACATGTTCCCATGGAAGAAGCAAAGTGACAGCAACAAGGATTTAAACTCTGTGACCTGTGGGCGGGGAAGCAGGGAAAGGAGTTTCTCAGCTTCGGAGGAGACATCCTTGGTTAGAGTCAGGAACTGATGGCACCTGGCAGAGGAGATGTGCCAATTCAGCAGTGTCAACTAGAGCTTGGAGACAGGGGGAAACCTCAGTCAGGCTGCTGTGCTGGGGAAGGCCATGGCCTTCTCCTTGCTTTAAGAGAGCTGCAAGTGCTTTATGCCAGGCCTCTACAAACCTGTTGCTTCTGTTTCTCAAAGTAAAACTTCCAAGTGGCTCATGACAGAGTAGGTATGAGTTTGAGAAATACCTCCAGCCTTTCTGTAGACGTGGGTGCTCTAATGAGGAGAAAGATCTATGCATGGAGAGGAGCAACATCCAGGTGCAGAGCACACACTGGAGCAGGCATGGAGGGGGGACAGCAAACCAAAGCATGACACTGGTCTCACCTTAGAGCAAGAATTCAAGAAGTCATCACTGAAACTAATGTAGGACTTGAGCAGGTTGGCCTTGACCCCACGGGGGGGCTCAATGGTCATCTTGGAGCCATTCTGGAGGATGGCCACAGGGAAGTGGTTACTTGGTAGACTGGTGAGCCAGACACGAAAGTCAGGATGCACCTGGAAATACAGAAGGCAGCAAGTGCTCAAAGGGTGCAGGCACAGCCCCTGCAGCTGCTCCTGCACTGACCTCTCTGTCCTACAGGGACCCTGTGGATGGGACTGAACTAGATCTGGGCTCCTCCCAGGGCTTCAGCCTGCTGCCTGTTACCCTCAGAGCGGGCATCTGCTCAGTAAAACAGCTCACCTTGGTGGGGTCAATGCCCTCGATGAGTCTGTCCAGTGAGGGCATCCAGCTGGGGGCCAGGTGGCAGTTCTGGAAGAAGACCCAGTTGCCCTGCTCCATGGCACTGTGCAACATGGCTTCAGCACGGGGGCCCTGTGGAGGCAGAGAGAAAGAGCTCAGAAACCCAGGCCCATGGTGGGCTATGCCCTCCTGAGCCAGACAGGGAGGCAGCAGCTGGGTGGAAGGACCACTGTCCAGAGCTAGGATCTGGCTTTGCCCTCATGGCTCAGCTGGATCTTTGCTGTCTGATGGCACAGCAAAGATTTTGGACAGCTTTTCTAAGCCTGTGAGGGAGGGTTGAGGGAATGAAAGAACTGTGGATGGATTTGGGAAGTTAGAGGGCACTGCAGTGGGGACTGCTGCAGTCCGCCCCCCTAAACTGGCTCCTTCTGCTAGCAGGCTGGTGAGAAAGTGCCTAACAGCAGGGGGATGTTCCTGCCGTGCTGCCAAGGGAGTTTGACCTACTTGGAGCTTGGTGAGATCAATGGGAGTGCCAGCAGGACACTTCCTCCACGTGTGCAGCAGCAGCTTACCTGTCCTTGGCCCAGAGAAATGGCAGAGAGCTTTTGTGTGAACTGCATTTCTTCAGCAAACTTGTAGAGGTCGGCAGCAGGGTCAGTGCCTGGAGACAGCACAAACACCAGGGGGGTGGTGGCAGTGGAATCCTTGAAGACTACTGAGAGGTCAGTGGTCTGCAATACAGAGAATTGGTCAGAGGGGAGAAGCCATAGTGGTCCCACACAGCACCTCCTCACCCTGCCTGGCCTCCAGCTCCCCTCCCAAGCACCAGCGTGTTCTTGGGTGCCAAGGCTAGAAACGAGTTCAGTAAGGACCAAGTACATCTCTCCTCTGGCTGTATTAGGGTCAGGGCAGAAACCACTTTCCCCTTTGTCATTCAAACTCTTCCCTTGTACATCTGCACTATCTGCCCACTCCCAGTGTGGTTTAACTGGAGGACATTAGGAAGGATACCCCTCAACTAAGACAGGCATTTCCCCAGTGTAGGAAGAACACTGCAGCTGCAGAGAGGTGCAAGCACCCTCACTACAATTGGAAAATGCTGATGGCCCATTTACCACAAGCTGAAGGCTTCCTGCTCCACCCCAGTCCCCAGCAGTGCTTCCTCTTGGCTGGTTACCTGGGGCTCAATGAAGCGCTGATCCAGGTTCAGCACCACAAAGTCCTGCATGGCATTGGTTATCTTATCTCCCCGCAGACACCGCAGAACCAGCAGCTTCTGGAAGGCATCAAGGCCATCTTCCCACTTCCCAGGCAGGGGCTCTCTGCAAAGCAATTAGGTGCATTCTGGGGGGATGTGCCAGATCATGCAGCTCCACAAGAAGTAACCAAGCTGCCTGCAGGCATCCACTAGGGTTTCAGAAGGGACAAGGACCTTCCATTCCCTTGGGTGAGGTTGTCTGTAGCTCTGAAACCATTCAAGCCAGAGCTGCTTCCACTGGAGAAGAACCAGATACTCCTGGAGTAAGGCATTGTGTGGCCCTTGGTCAAGCAAGGGTCACCCCTGAGGAGACAAGGCTGTGCCTCATCCTCTTCCTTGCATGGCACTGCACTGGGAGCAAAGCTGGCACTGTGGCTGTATTGGCTCCTCTTGCTCTCCCAGGATGCCATCACTGCCAGGTGCAGTAGAGCTAAGCTGACAAAGTAGGGGACACTTGCCTGTGAGGCTTGGGGCTGTCAAAAATGGCCCTGAACCCTTCAAGGTTGGCTGCAAAATCACTGTCGAAGTCAGAGAAATTTTTCAGGCCACTCAAAGCCAGGATGTCTCCCCATGCTCTCTCGTTCACCCAGGATGGAGCTGGGTTGTCCTTCATCTCCTTTATGGTGCCTCCTGACAGCAGGTACCGCCACTCATCCTGGGAACAGGATAGGATGTGGTCATGGATTATAGCCTACCTGCCTGAATCTGAGGCATGTGGTTTTCTGCCATATTCGATTAAAATCATGTAGTATCTTTCTGGCTGCTCTCCTGCCTGGTGTGTGTGTCAAGGAGTAAGTGAACTGGAAGGTCTGGTGAGATCAACATAGTGACTGTTCAGCTGCCACTCTGCTAAACCCTACCTCCTCCCTCTGAACTCGCAGACCTTTGCAGCAGTTTGGCAGCAAACTGGTAAAAAGCTGCATGTGATTCAGGATAGGCAGCTCTGCACGTAGATACAGGGAACAGTTTGAGAGCTGAGTGAAGACAGAGGCCCTGTGTTAGCCCACCAAGCCTGTCCCCAGCCCCAGGGAACAAGGAACCTTTTCCACCTAACACACTATTCTAGGCTGGGCTTGAGCTGCCCTGATGGGATCCCATCAAGGTCTAAGGTGACTTGCTCACCATATTGATCTTCCCATCATTCATCAGAATCCGGGCGCTGACCAGGAAGGCAAACATGAGCTTGTGTTTCTCAAAGAGACTACGGCACACGTTGCAGTAGAGACTGAAGGTGATGTAGTTGTTGATGTTCGTGACCCGCTCCGGCAGCGTCTCTGAAAAAAAAGGCAACAACCAGTCAAGGGTGGTGGGTGTCACATGTGACATGGAGTGTGCTGTGCACATCAGCTATCAGCTCCAGGTCACAGGGGCACACCCACATGCTGCCCAGAAAGAACAGATGCTGCTCTCAAACACAGACTTGGTGCAGAAACCTCAGTGAAAGCACAGGGCTGTGATTCAGTGCCCTGGCACTGGGAGGGAGCCCACACTCCACCATGGCAGCTGCACAGCCACCACCCCCGGCTGACACACACTGCTGGGCAGGGAAAGTTGTCCCACGGACTGTGCTGGAGGCAGCTTGATGACAATCAGAGCCACATGAAGACTGGAACGGCACGTACCTTGCCAGTGCCCTGCACCAACACCCCTCCCACCTGGCCAGACAGGGCAGCAGCAAAGTAGTGGGAAGGGAATGGACAGTGGGCTGTGACCATATCTTCACTTGCTGTGTGAACATAAACAGGCAGCTCTGGACCATATCGAGAGCCAATGCAAGTGGCCACATTTGCCTTCACTCTGCAGGTGTCCAAGTTTCTACTGCTGCTAAACCAGGAAAGTGGGGTGAGGGAGAGGATAGGAAGGGGCTGTTCTGGGCAGGCACCTGCTTTCTCGGAGTTACGGATCCCCATTAGGAAGATGTTGAGGAACCACTCGAGTGAGTACTGGTACATGGGGTCCACATTGGACAGGTCTGAGACACAGAAGTAGAGGATCTGTGAGCGGACAGCTACAGGCACATACTCCATGCGGGTAATATTGATGTCCTTTTCTGTCTGCTCTGCCACTGCGACCTTGGCCTGGGGGACAGAAGAGATGCCATGGTTAGTGCAGTGCCAGCAGGAGATGTACAGCTGCAGGGGGAGAGCACCTCCACTTCTGACCTTGATCTCTCCTGCCTTCAGCTTGGATGCCTCCAACACTTTGATGAGCTCCAAGTCATCTACAGGGTTTCCTTCAGAAGTGCTCAGCCGATACAGGATCTGGTCTTCTATCTCCTTCAGTTCCTGACGCATCTGGGCATTGCTAACAATCAGCTGGTTTCTATCTTCTTCCAAGTCAGGCCGCTCTGCAGCCACCACTTCTCCCAACAGTTGGTCTTCCAAACCACTACAACAAAAGGCATGGAAAGGATGGTGGGGGCAACAGGCTCACGTCTCTGAAGACTGCAAGGAATGAGGCTGAGCAGCATAGGCAGACAAGAGGGTAAACAGGTACCTGGGTGAGAGGGTAAAGTTGATAAGGGTGAGCTTTGTAGAGATCTCGGGGCTGTAGTGTGGGTTGGGCAGTTTGGTGGTGATATACATCTTGAAATCGTCATGGTAGGGGACCACTGAATCCCCCAGCTTCAGCACGGTGTTGCCTTGCTGTTTGAAGGTCTGTACCAGAGAGGAACAAACAGAGGAAGGGATGGCTACCTCTTGTGAGGGAAGGCATCCTGCTCTGCCCTTGACTCTGCAGTGAGGAGAGAGTGTGAAGGCTCTCAGGACGGAGACTTTCAAAGCCACCTAGCAGACCTGAAGGTCTGAACCTAAATAAAGCAGCTGTATTCCATGGCCCTGCTTCCAAGGCAAAGATGCCTGGAAGAAGACCAGAGCAGGCAGAATGCTGTCAATGTGTTGGAGCTCTGGCCAAGACACAGGAGCATAGGATAAGCAGCATCCATGTGAGTTCTGCCTGCCCAGGGAGACTTACAAACCCACCACATCCCAGGGCACCCTGGCCAGATGCCCCCTTACATCGCAGCCAGGTCCCCACTGCCCCTTCTTGCCAAGGTGGGATACAGGACCTCTTTCAGAAGGACAGGCTCAAGGACTGGATCCAGCTCTTCACCAACATTCTCCAGCAGGAAGGGCTTCCCAAAGGTAATAGCATTTTCCAGAGTGTTGAGGAAGTCCCGGTCACTCAGCTTGGACACCTCCAGGCTGTTTTCCTTCTCCTGAAAGGCAGTAGGGGAGGGCAATGTCTCTGTGGTGTCCTGCTTACCTGCACATCCAGCTCTGGTCATTGGTACACCTCTCACTGGGCTGATTTAGCTCCCTGGAGCAGTGAAAATAATCAGTTTTCTTCCTTGGCTAGACTTTGGCTATTTTGGCAAGTTTAGCTCATATCTGCAGGCACTAGAGCCAGCTCAACAAGGCAGCAAAAAAGTTTTGGAACACAGAGAATCTCTTTTATAGAGCCATATCCCTCTGAAGCCCCACACTGATAACTCAGAGGTCATTTGCCTGCAAGTGAGAGCAGGTGGGTGGTAAAAGTCCTCAGGGAGCAAAACAGGAGCAGCTGCCTGAGCTTCCTGCCTGATCCTTCAAAAGGGTAGTGAGCGCCTCTCTGGAGAAGAGCTGCCTAAGCTTCCTGCCTGATCCTTCAAAAGGGTAGTGAGCATCTCTCTGGAGAAGAGGTGGTGGTTAGTGTTCTCAAAACTTTGGCAGCAGTGACTGGGTTTGCTAGTCAGGTAATGCTTTGCTTCTGTTCTAGGAATCTGAAAGACCATTATGGGAGATGCTGGTGTTGTTCTGAGAGTGGGAATATAATGCCTCACTTGCTTATACCAGGGCTCTTCCTGCCCTGTGCTGCTTTCCCCAAGAAGGGAAACACCTGGGGTTAATGTGGATGTGCAGTCTGTCTGGTGCTGGGGAGGTTGGGCTAGGAAAGTGTGGGGTTTTGCAGCTCTAGAGCCTGAAGCCTGGGATTGCTCTGCACAGCTCCTGACAGAAATCTGCTTCCCCTATCCTGTCAGACCTGGATTTTCTCCCCACAGCTCTTACCAGATTCTTGATCCATTTGTTTGCTTGTCCTTGGGGGTCTATGAAGTGAGTCCAGCGCAGAGAGAATCGGGTTATTACCCCATTCTCCACAGACAGGTTGTCATTTGGTAAACCAGCAATCTAATGGGGTAGAAAAAGCTGTTGAGACACCTGGCAGCAGCATAACACAGGTGACAGAGAAGCCCTTGCTGTCCTGTCCTGCTCCTAGGAGGGTGGACAGGGCATGGTGGTGAGGATACCTCCTCCAGCAGCTGGACCCAGAGCTGCAGCTCTGCCCACAGCAGCTGAGCTCTGGGATGGAGTTGTGCTGCAAGGTCAGGCTTGGGCTAGCTACGGCCAGGGCTTGGCTCTGGGCTTAGGTTTGTAAAGGGAAAGCCTTACAGGTCAAGGCTGATGCCTTCATTGCTGCTGTTTGCTGTGGCCCAGGTCCTGCTCTTTGTGCAAGGAGCCCAGCAGCAATTCCAGATCTGCAGTATGGAGCTGCTTGGTCATTATCCAGCTGTTCAGTCTGGGGCCTGTCCTTTGGTACAGGTGATGCTACTGAGTAGTGAGCCGAGTGTTTTAGACTTTGCCTGAGGCCCCTGCAGCCTCAGGTGCTGGGTTTTTCTGCAACTTGCCTGCCAGGAGCGGATTTCCACGGGGTCTCCAAGGGTGCTGATGAGGTTTGCCTCTGAGCTGTGTGGGATGCTGTTTTCTGCCAGCTCCTTCATCCACTCTGTGGACAGTGCCATGCGGTAGTCTCCCTGCCATGAGAAACACCATCATAGCCTTTCTTTGCAGCTAATCTGCTGAAAGCATCTAAATTCAATTCAAATTTATATTCCCATTCAAATGAGGCCTTGTGCAGCCTCTGGCACAAATAGAAAGAGATCCAGGAGGAATCTTGCACCCTTGTGTCCTATTCCTTTCTCCCTGGCATGGATAGCAGAGCTGCTAACCATGTGCCTCACAGGTAGCACTGCACACTTACTGTGAAGGGGCCCAGGTAGGCCACAAAGCCAGCTGCAAAGAGCACATCCCCAGTGCTGTTGTTGATCTTGTCATCCAGGCTCTCCACGGTCTCCTGCCAGCGCACCTTCTCATCAGCCAGGCTGTTTATGAGCTGTGGGATAAGTTGCACGTGTGAGAGCTGCTGTGTGGTCTAACCTTGTGTCCCAGACCTGCCACTCTCTGGGTAGTTCTGCAGGTGACTTCAGTGACCAGAGACTGGGGTGGCCCCTAACATATTCTGAATTCTATTTCCAGCTTTGAGCACCTCTGGGATTACTGGGCTGCTCTCAGCTGTCCTGAAGACCCACTGCTAGTTGAACAAGCTGAGCACAAGAGGACAGCAGCTTTTCACATCAGTGAAAAGCTTAGCTTCCCAGTCCTGTTGTGCTGCTGAGATCTGGCCAGGCAGTTCAACCTAGAATTGTTGTGAACTGCAGCCATATGTATGTTTTCACCACTGTGCTCCTTGATCTGAAATAAGGTTGCCTCATGCAAGCAGACAGAACCCAGCTCTGTCCCTTACCACATCAGCACGGCCCAGTCTCTGCTGACACAGCTCACACTTCATCTCCAGCTCCTCCTTGTTAGCTTTGCAGCTGTCATACTTGGCTTGCAGCAAGGCAATGCCATCTTCAACCTCCTTCAGGCGTTTCTTAGCTTCATCAAGGACCAGCTGTGTGGCACGCAGGTCCTCTTCTGCCTCCCGCAAGGCTTGCTGGGGAGATGCACAAGAAAACAGTGGGAATGTTGGGAGTGTGGTCAGGCTCTTCCCCCAAAAGCCAGAGACCTTGGAGCAAGAGTTGGTTTTCCATAAAAGTGCTTGCTGATAAGCGCTAGCTACTGGTATCTCAGTCAATCCAATCCCTGGATGACAAAGGTTGACCTGCCTAACTCTAGGAGACGGTCCTGCAAAACCCAGGACTAAAAGTAAGGGTGAGGAGGGCATTTCTGCATAGCTCCAAAAAGCCAAGAGCCTGTGTCAGTTTACACAAGCTCAGGATGTGGCCCACTGGTGAAGGGGAGGAAAGGTTCCTCTGCTTCTTTTAAACTTATAATAATGAAATAACCAGGCTTGGAGAGGATTACAGCTGAAACACTAGTGAGATGTGGGAAAGTTTCTGTAAGTACAGTTCATGCTGAGTCAGGAATGAAGCACTAAAAACAAAGTATTACTTCTGTCCCAGCATATTCTAGGCTGATTTTTCCTACTTTATCATGTTAATGGGGTTTGAGGCTTTGGCTCTGCTAAGGCTTGGTCTGAACATTATGTCCTGACTTGCAGAACATGTTGATTCCCAGCATCTCCTGCAGAAGGGAGCTGTTAGTACTGTGCTCCCAAAAACCTAAAGCAACTGGGTCACACGGTCTCTTACCCGCTTGGGCTCCACGACCTTGGACACAAAGTGGTACTTGTGCATGGCACGCACCCACTGGCACATGGAGGTACAGGCTTTGGAGACCTTGGCAATGGCAGCTGGCTGAAACTCCTCATTGTCTATGTAGGGCTGGATGGCCTTGATCACACTGTCTGAAATATTGTCCTGCAAGGAAGGGACAGTGATGAGCGTGCTAGAGATCTGATTAAGAAAAGTCTCAAACAGCTTTCCCCAGTGGCAGCAGCCTGCCCCAGGACCTGACAGGGTGGTTCATGTCTCACACTGGAGCAAGAGGAATCAAATTGCTGCATGTTCAGGCCTGGGAGGCACAGCTGTGGGATTGGGCAAATCCCTTCCCACTTTCATCCAGCTCTTCCACATGAAAGAGAAGAGGGGCAGAAGGGGAGGACCTGTGTCTCTGGGTCCCATTTCCCAGGGCAGTGAAGTGCAGCTGACATGAGGACTTTCAGGTGAAATATTCCCTCCTTCTCAGTGCTGCTGAAGGGCGTTGCCCACAAGAAGCTCTAAGCTTTATTGCATGAGAAGGATGTCCGTGAGGCAGTATCTGATCCCAGTCACAGCCTCCTTCTGCCACTGCTTACCTTATTGTACTCAGTCAGGCTGTTCAGGAACTGCATTGGGTCCTGGAGAAGGGACCTGCCTGGCTCCCAGTAATCATCCACCTTGGTACCAATCTTTTCTCCTGCCACCCTTTTGGGCTTTACTCCTTGCATTATACAGACAGCTTCAATCACTATCTTCACACCAAGGGGAGGCCGCTGCAGTGCTCGTACCTTCAAAAGCCAAACAGAAACAGTGAGTTGACCTGGTTCTCTGGGAAATGGGGTGCTCATCCCTCCCTCAGCTGGACCAGGGGACACTGGGCCCAGAGGCAGCACATTTAGAGGATACAATACACAGGCAGGAAGGACAGAGGTATTTGAAGGCAAAGCAGGTTATCAGAGAGATGGCTGTAGGTGTAAAGACCCTTGAGGATGACTCCTGTTTTTTCCCTTCTAGCGCTGACTATCCTTGCCATGTCCAGCCAGAGACACTCCCAGGCCTTGCCACTGGACACTGTGAACAGAGCAGCAGACTTTATGGCAACGCTGAGGCTGATCTACCCCCATGCAGACACCCTCTGTGAGAACGACTTTGAGTGGCTCTTTGACTGCCCTGAGACAAAGCAGTTCCTTGAGTGGTTCTGCAGCACAGTGAGTGAGGAGAACGTGCTGAGCACAGCTGAGGTGGAGGCCTACAATGCCCTGCTGGCTGCAGGAAAGCCCATCTTGGAGGGTGATGCCCTCGAGGAGGCACTGCAGATGTGCTGCCAGGTCCCACAGTCCCTGAGCATGATACCAGATGATGAGGGTCCCTCTCCAGAGGACCTGCAGCAGGAGCTTCAGGATTATCATAACCGTCAGCTCTGGAGGTACAGCAAGCTGCTGGCTTGGACAGATAGGCTGCAGAAGGAGCAGAGGTATTTGGAGGAGGAGGAGAAAGTGATGAAGCAGAGCTTGAAGATGGCTCAGAAGGACTTAGAAGTGAAGATCTTCCAAACCAGAGCTATCTTGAGCCAGGTCAGCAAGGGTGCAAAGCAGCTGACAGAGTGCCATGGGAGCATGGGGAAAGGCCAGCTGCCAGCACTGCTGTGCCAGATGGATCTTGGCCCTTACATGGAGCTGGAGCAACAGGCCACTGATGCATTTGAAAGGTTCATTCAGCAGGTCCTACCAGGGAGTGTCCAGGCTTCAGATGCTTGGGAAGCAAATGCACAGGGAGAGAGCAGCCAGAAGGAAGGGATGGAGTCTGGGACACAGATGGGCTCATACTGGGAAACATTAGAAGGAAGAAGAGGAGCTCCTAATCAAGAATGTGCAAAGACACCAAGTAGGGTGCCACCAGCAAGTCAGGGAATACTGGTCCAAGGATCAAGGGCAGAGCTGCTAGTGGAGGGAAGGAATGAGAGGGAGGTGTTGAGCATAGGGGGTGAGGAGAAAAGAGATGACAGCCAGGAAATCACAGATAAAATGAACACCAAGAAAACATCAATGCTGAAAAGCCTTGGGGCTGATGAAGACAAACCACTGGAGGACCAAGATAGCTACTGGAAGGAGCTGGGCCGAATAGAGACAGCACATATCTGTGCCCGGAGGGAGGTTATAGTCACGTCAGCAAAAGTGGAAGGCAGCCATGCTGCGCTGGAGTGGGCCCAGAGAACTCTGCAAGCTCTTGAGGATAACCAGGTAGGGCCAGTGCCCCCATTCCTCCACCACCCATTGTGGCAGGGTCTGCCTGTGCTGCATGCAGTCCCTCCTGCTGAATGCTGGAGCACAGCTGGCACATCAGGAAGGGGTGGCAGAGTCAGGCAGCACAGGGGTGCACCCTGACACCAGCCTGTCTTGTCTCCCCCCTGCACAGCATGCAGTCGAGGCAGAGCTCCAGGGTCAGGCTGATGTGCTTCAGAATCAGCTTTGTGCCCTGCACTTTGACATCACATAGGCTCTGACCCAGCAGCTGCCTCCCCTGCTGAAGGCAGAGGCCCGCCGTGCTTGCCTGCCTGTCCTGCACAGGCACCTCAGCCTGGATGTTGCCCACCTGCAGAACACTGCCAGGAGGCAGGAGGAGGCAGCTGCGTGGCTGTCCAGCCAACAGAGCCGCCTGGATCTGCTGGAGCTCCAGCTGAAACGTGAAAGAAAGGAGCTGGAACAGAAGGCTGCTTGGCTGGGGAAGATTGAAACCACCATGGGGGAAGTCCAGACCAGGCGGCAAGAGCAGCAGAAGTGCATCAAAGATGCCAGCTCCTCCCAAAAGGGTTGTCCACGCAAATGGATAGACCCCAAAGACCTCACTGCTGTACGGTAAGAGCCTGGGGTGGGGACCTGTGTGCATGAGGAACAAACTACATGTGGAGAAGGTGGCATGGGAATGGCTGAGGCAGGCAGCAGACACAAGCTACTAGGCAGTCTAGCAGTGCTCTTCTGCCAGTGCAGAGCCACCTTGACTCCATGGTGGTGTGAAATTCCTCAGAAGATGCCATCTGCTTCTTTCTGGCTGGCTAGGGCTGATGCAGCAAGAAAAAAAAAAAACCAACAACAAAAAAACCCTCAAAAAATGAGTATGGAGAACAGTTTTACTAGGATGTTAAAGTGGAGAGTCTAGAGGCAAGTCTTCAGCCATGGGGAAGAAGAGCAGGGCCATGGTGAAGCACAAGCTGCCTGGAGTAAAATCTTTCTTGGGCTAGGTGTTCTGCATTGACTGGGTCTTCTCAGTCTTCCCCACAGAGTTCTGGAGTAGCTGGTGCTGGTGTCTGCCAGAAAGGAGTCACAGACTGGCTCTTGAACCAGCCTGGTCCTTTATGGTGCTCTTCCCAAAGATCCATGACATGGGCTGCTCACTGGGAGTGGTTGTCTTCTCACTGTTGACCCACATCTGCTTGCATCCCAGTCTCACAGCACTCAATGACCTCTGAGCCCTGTTTGTCCTCAGTGCTGGCACTGTACCCACACCTGTGGCTGGCTGTTCCCTCCCACAGGCTCTGGGACATGCTGATGCACGATGATCAGAAGCAGCAGCGTTTCCACAGCTATGGGGCCATAGCAGCCAAGTACTCCCAGCTGGTTCAGGACAAGAGGGCATGGGAAGCCCAGCTGGCAGCTCCTATGCCCCAGGTATCTGCTCTGGAGTCCTCTATAGAGGCGCTCTACCGACGGCTGTACAACAGTTCCAACCAGCTGCAGCTCTCCTCGCCGGTAAGGAAGCACTCCTGCTCCCTAGGCCTTGCTGGGTGGCACAGGGCTGGCAGCCAGAGCCATCTGCCATCCTCCCTGGGCGCAGGGGGGAGAACTCACTGCCCTTCAGCCCACAGAAAGAGAGGAGGTTTGGGCTGATCCTTGCCTTATTCCAAAAGCTATCCAGTGACGCAGTGGTTGGCTGAGGGACAAAGGTGATTGTCACAGTGTCTCACATGTGCTGTTAAGTGTCAAGATCAGGGTGCCTTAGCCAAGGTGTTCCAGTAAGCTATTGCTGTTCCTTGGACTGGGAGTGTTTGGAGGCCAGAGCTGGGTGGGTAGTTTGTTTCTGGTGGGCTGAGCTGCTCCAGAGGTGTGAGGAAATCCCCCTCTTTCTGCATGTTCACATGACTTTGGGTTCTGCCCCTCAGGAGATCACCGAGCTGATGCAGCAACTGACCACCATGCAGGACAAACTCCACCAAATGCTGAGGGACCTGCAGAGGGATCTGCAGGTCAAGCGCAGATCTCTGAAGAACCCCATCCTGCAGACAGAGCGCAACCTTTATGTGTATTTTTACTGCAGTGAGGATTGGCTGAGACAGGTGGTGGAGAAGCTCGAGAAGCAGGCATCAGCTTCCTCCAAGGGATCCTTAATGGAGCTGCCTGATGCAAAGGAGTAGTTCAAAGGGATGCTTGCTCCCTGCTATAGTAGTGGTGCCTTCTTTTGGTTGGGCTGGGTCCTTAATCCTGGACTGGTAGAGAATTCTTATGGTCTCTGTTCCAGTGACAGGTTACTTGGGTCATGGCTCAGCAGCTGGGTTTAAAAGAAGTAGGGAGCTTATTCCTTAAATACAGAGTGTGCAAAAACTGGGTTAGATGATATGTAAGAAATGGATGCATCTTTTGGCATTGGAAGCTTTGGATAGACAAGACACTTCTCATGCCAACTCTACAAGAGGATGGCTGCTGCAGGCAAGTGGATTGATACTGTCTGTCTCCCACTTCCGGGGAAAAGGACTTTTGTATCCTTTGTGGGGAATAAAAACTTCTGTTATTCACAACTGCAGAGCAACAAGCTGTCCCTGTGTGGTGAAACCTTGTATTTACTGAGTGTGTGCTCTGTGCTACAGGCTGTGACACTTGCCAGGCTCAGAATCACCCTTCTTTCTCTAAGGAATCACCCTTATCCTATTTCAAGCCAGCATTCCTTGAATGCAGGCCCCACTGCCTCCTCTCTGCCTGTGTCTGATCCCCTTTCAAAGAGCCTGTGGATTCAGTGTCCACCTAGCTCTGTCCCTGTGATGTGCAGTCAGTACTTGGGGTTGCATAGTGGTACCTCCTGCCTACCCCCAAGGGGAGGCATTATGGGGTGAGACCTTCTCCACACCCTCTCCAGGACAAGTTGGAAACACCCAGGAGCCACTTACTGCCTCTTTCTTTTAATTTTCAGTGAAGGAGTGAAGGTGAGAAGCTGCATGGGCAACTGCTCAGACTGAGCCCAGGGGGATGGAGATGCTGGAAAAGGCTAGGGATGTTGCAAACCTATAGAAGGGGAATTGCTGCAAAGTGAGAGGCTGCCCTTGACCAAACCCAGTTCTTCTACCCTCTCCCTTGACACAGTTACCTCTGTAACATCGTTTCTGTTGAGGTTCTTCAGGCTGGCAAGAGCAGCATCCAGGGCTGGGAGGGCTTCATCCAAGTCCTTCTGAGCATCATCTGCAATGGCTTGGGCTTTCTGAGCTTTCTCATTGGCCTTTGACTCCTCAGCCTGCACAGCACTTCTTGTCTCTTCAGCCACAGCAGTGTCCACCTGCAATACCAGAGGCAGCCTCAGAAGCATGCAGGAGGCAGAGCACCCCATGGCTAGGTAAGGATCATGGCTGTCCTGGCAGCTTGTGTATATTCTTCCAGCAGAGACTGCAGGGACCTAACCGCTGGAGGGGATCCCCATCCTGCATCATACTGAAAGAAGGTTTTTGTCAGCTTGTATAAATCATCCATAAGCTCCAGCTCTGTCTGTGCCTGGAATGGTGTTAGTCTCGCAGGAATTAGCTACTCTACTCTTTTCCTATTGGCATGAGGAGAGGATACATAGGGGTGCAAGTATGTAGGGAGAAGGAGGAGTAAGAAGATATGCTTAGGGGTTTGTTTCTAAAACTGTCACTTCTGCCTACCCCCAGGGTTAAAACACTACCAAGAGGCATAAAGGAAATGTGGAATATAGCCAAACTCTGATCTCCTATGTGGGAACTTAGGAGATTGCAGACTATTTCCCTCTGCATGCAGAGCTGTATGATGTTAGTGTCTGTTCACTCTGTCCCAGCGTGGCCATCCCACAGGAGGAGATGGGCAGGGAGGAACACAAGGAGAGGAGGCAGTGACAGCCAACACAGCACTGTTCCCTATTCTGAAGTGGCATGACTGTGCAATGATCTTTGACATTTGGGCTAGCAGGGCCAGGCTGCAGCTGCTCCCTGGGGATGGGATGTAGGGGAGTGGTCCTATTCAGCAACACCAGTCTGGACTTAGAGCTGCTCAGGCCACCTGAGGACTGTGTTAGAAGAGTTGCTAGTCTGTGCTTGCAAGGGCCAGTGAGGAAAGGGAGCTGGTAGCTTGGCTGACTGACCCCTGGGTGGTGGTTTCACACAGGGGCATGCAAGCTACTGCTTCTGCCAGCAACTGGTCCCCACCAGCAGCAGAGCAGGACTCCAGCAAAAGGGAGTTCTTGCTGGCAATGCTGCTCTGCACAAATACCTGCTGTGTCAATTGGAAGCATTTCTACGATAGATCAAGCAGGACCACAATCCCTGCCAGGCCCCCCAGGCCCTGTGCCCAGTCCAGTCTGAGCAGTCACAGTTGGAAAGTGCAGGGCTGCCCAGCAGCGGTACCTTCAGCTGCTCGATGGTTGCCTCTGTGTCCTTGGCCGCCTGTGCCAGGAGAGGGCGGGCGGACTCCAGCTCCTCCTGCATCTTTGCTACATCCTCCGCTGTTCGCAGGAGCTGTGGAAGCAAAGCACAGTGAGAGTTGGGCAGCAGCCACGGAAAGCCCCAGGAAAGGGCTGTGCTGCCTTGTGGGTGCTCCCTGCCCAGTGCCAAGCTCTACAAAGCAGGGCTTGCCCTGGTCCCTGCTTAAACGACAATCTGACACTGTGGTGTGCTTATGAACAGTAGTGCCTAATGATGCCTGCACGTGTTGGGCATTACTTCATAAGCTCCTGGCAATCAGGCAGCAGAATAATGTTTCTTCTTCCCTTCCAATTAGAAGGTTAATAAGGAACATCCTGAGAAATGAACTACACAGAGGTCTGTGGTCCCCAAAGACTGGGGACCATTATTCTTTTAGAGCTGTTACAGACTTAGACCTTCAGAAAGATTGGCCCTGGCAGAAGGCATAGTTTTCACTTGCTTTAGCTTTTACAAAGGAGATGTGTAGAGCATCTCACTGCATCTCTGCAGCTACAAATACACTGCTCAGAGTGGTTAAAGTGTGGCTCCAAAGCTCTCCTGGGTGTGAGGAACAAACCTTGTCCAAGCCACCTTTCATCCTGTTTTTGGCAGTCTTCAGTTCCTGTTGCTTCCTTCCAACGAGGGAACTGAAGATGCTGAGGAACTCCAGGTAACTCTTGGGAGTGATATAATTGTGTCTTCCCAGCTCTGCTAGGTACAACTGGCTCTTTTTTGCCACACTCTCATGGATTGCTACACATACTTGAATCTATAAGGAGAAAGGAAAGAAACAACCTTATTCAGTACTGAACATGTGGTAGGCAAGTCTATGTGATGCCCAGAGAGAGCACAAAGGGCTTACAAAGAGCCAAAGTATACAGTCACAGCAGAGCTGATGTATGTGCGTAGGCTTCAGTGCCATAGAGGGGTGACAAGCAGCCATGCCTGTTTCAAGGCATACAAAAACTATCCAGTTCTGCATTTGAATGACCCTTCTCCAAAACATTTCAGCTGCAGGGTAGGACCTTTCTGCAGATGTGCCCTGCATCCATTTTCTTGATGTATCTAGAGACATGGCACACTGACCATACAAGAACAGTGTATTCTATTGAGTGTGGCACCTACCATCCCAGTGAGATCTTCATTACCAGTACCAAGAAGTGGGATTTCATTCAAGAAGGAGGAGGCAACACTCTGCAGGGCTTCAGCAGGCCACTGATTGAACCAGTCAATGGTACAGCAGTTCACAAGAGAGGGGAACTGCCTCAAGCGTGCGCGGAAGACTTCTCCAATCGGGCTGAGGGTAAGGCATGCAGAAAAAATGTGTTACAACCAGCTCTAAATACAAGGACAAAACAGCCTTCCTTGTTCCAGAACCACCCTGAAGTGGGAACAGAAGTGCAGAGTAAGAGGGACAGGAATATACCCAAGGAAGGAGGGAAAAGGGGAATGAAAGTTCAGGCAGTGAGCTGCTTGACCTAAGGTGCATAGCTCACTCCTTGGAAGTCCTTGGTATATTCTGGAAGTATTAAGATAATAGGAGGGTGATACTTTATGGGTCTCTCTCTAAGTAGGACACTTAAGGGGTAAGAAATTAATGTGGTCTGAAGTTTATTTCCAGCGGGTGAGTGCAGAGATCACATCACCAGACTAAAATTATGGCCCTGATTCTTCTATCTGTACTTGCACTGAGAATGCCCTGTACCTTCTGGTATCTTTCCTGCGAGCAAGCAAGCTGCTCACGGACTGTGCACTAGATTCATGGGTAAACATAGGGCAACTGAGCCACAAATTCAAGCAAGATGTTTTTGTAACAAATGGCTTAATGGTGCATGAAGGAGGAGGAAGCTTGTATTAAATCTGGATCACACAAAATCATATTCTTGCAATTTTCAAACTTCATCTTGAAACCAGCAAAGTGTAAAAAAAAACAAAAAAAAAAGTATCCAGTCCTGGGGGAAGGTGGTATGCAAACTATACCCATATTTCTTCTCCTCCTTCAAAGTCTGGGGTGTGGAAATAAAGATCCCATTGCAAAGTGATGAAAGGCAAAGGAGCAGGAGACAATAATTAACAGTAAAACCATGGAGTCCTAGGCCTGAACTGTACCTCATGCACAGGACCATGTGGATATTGCTGCGGACCCGTCCTATGTATGCAGCCATCAAATTGGCCTTGGTGGGCTGCTGCCCTAGATCTCGAACAACGGGCTTCATAGCTGTCATGATCTGTTCTAGGTCATCAGGATTGTAAATGTTGGGAACATCACCAGAGTTGAGCAAGTTGTTGATATCTTCAAGGAAGGATTCATTTTTAATCTAAGTAGATGAGAAAAAAAAAACACAGCAGTTTCCTAAGTCAGAAGATAGTTGTGTCTCACATGTCATGGAGATAATTTCTGAATAAATATAGCCCTCAGCCTCTGTTATAGGAAACCATTTATGTGATCACTTGGCTCCAGTAAAGCACACTGACTCTTGTCCAGCAGCAGTTCCAATTGAACAGCCATGTTCAGCCATTTCAGGGGTAGGGTTGTGTCTGAGAACAAACCTCCTTCTGCCCATTTGCTGCCTCCTTACAGACAAACTGAGCTCAGGCCCTCATTCCCTGCCTCGCAGTGACTCTGCAGTCACACCCCAGATACTTGGTTGCTCCGGGTCTTTGTTCCCTCACTACAGAACACTTCATTATTAAATATTAAGCTTATCAATGTGGGAGACAAAGTAATTGTAGGTATGTGTCACAATCTGTGGGACGATCTCCCTCCAGTGCTACACTCACCTCTCCACCTTTGCTAAATCAGAAATACATAGCATCCATCTCCTTGACTAAATGCACCCTCCTGTGCCCCTCTGCTCCCACATATGCTTCTCACTGCAGGGAAAAGGCTCCAAGAACAAACAGCATTTGACTGATGCTCATCTCACTGCTTAGGGCTCTGCCACAAGGGAATGGTTCCTATGATAATGAAGGCAGTAAAAAAGCCTATGGGGAACATAACTGTGAATTCCAGAAGTTGGCCCAGTCATTAGCAAATTACAGTTTACAGTTACAAGGCAACACTACTCTGTGGAACTAGCAGGTCCTAAACCTACTGGTACCTTTGAAAAGAAAAAGAACCGTGTTACTTGGGACTTCTAATATCAGTGACCACAGTGGTGCTGGGTCTAAAATCTTTGAACCCACCAAACCCTTGGATGGAGCTGGAAGAAGCTTCCTTGAGAAAGAGAACAATCAGCCTACTCACACACAGCTCTACAGTCCCCCTAGCAATAAATGTACCACCTCCAGTTTCCCTGGGGCTTTTTCATAAGATGATGAATGTAGGGTACTGAAGAAATACAAGTTATGTGTGGTTTGTATCGAGCTCCTCAATCCCTTCAGGGGAATTTACTGAGCTTAGAGATGTTTCTGTCTCCTTTTGAAATGGAATCTACCATGCTAATACTCCTGTACCTGTGTGTCTACAAATAGGAACGTCTTGGGTAGACTTTGAAGGCCCGCTTTCATCATGATCTTCCTCACGTCATCTCGCCATTCGGTCATACCATAATTTTTGGATAGTTCAATCTGGAAGCACTCATAATCTGCCCTAAAGGAAAGACAAGCCTGTGGAGTTACATCTAATTAAAATATCCTCTTCTGTCACTCCTGAGTGTGTGCTGTGGACTCAGGGGGAAAGGACTCAAGCAAGTTGTTTTCCTACAATGAGTCCTGAGCACGTGCCTGTCCTCGTGCATGTTCAGCCACCAACCCAGGAGCATGTTTTTCTCAAAGCAGAGATACCCGAGCTAGCTAGAAACCCAGTGAAGAGGTGCATGTTAACTGAGCCCTAACTCTTGACTCATTTGAGGAGTCAGCTGCCAGAAAAACGTGTAACGGGTAGTGGGAACGGCAGAAAAAGAGATTCTCTGAATGCAGCCCCAGTGGAGCTGCTCCACGATACATGCATAGGTGGGAGTGCATTACTTACATGTGAGATGCCAGTCTAGTGAGGGACTGTCTCCCACTTCCCCCAACACCCAGGAGAAGAGCATTCCCTGGAGCCTGCCGCAGAATCCGGCTGATTCGGCAGATGTGCTGTATTGCATCCATGAAAAGCACCAGCTTCAGCTCTGAGGTGTTGCTCTGATTGTACTCTTCCAGGTAATCCTCAATCACAACCTTCAGCTATGGGCAGAAACACTCAATTGTGGCTACTAGACAAAAGCAAGTGTACATGTGAGCTGATTGCACTGGGAGAGGGCACAGCCTGCTGCTTAGGGGGGTCTGGGAGCAACTCTCCTCCACGCTTTTATAGGAACTGCCATTGGACTGGGCTGAATTTAGTCCATGGTGGTGACAACAGCTGCTGAATGGTGACTTTAAACTAACTCAGGCAAATGACTAAGGTCTGCTGTTCCTAACTGTGCTGTTTGCCTGGAGAAACAGCAGGGTGTAGTTCAAAATAAAATAGCTTATGGCTGCCTGATCCATACAGCTCCAGGGCCTCCCTCTGGGATAGTTTCCTCGCTCTATAGCTGACTGCTGTCTGCTGCTGTGTCCTGTGGTTAGGATTCTGGCTGGAAAGGGCAGGTGCTGGAAGAAAACAACACTGGCTGTAGATGGGTAGAAGAGCACCCTCCTCTCCCAGTCCAGCTGTCACATGGAACTGTTGCAGGAGCAGTTTCTCCTGCCCTTTCCAGGGCTCTCTTCAACAACACCCTCAGGCCAGAAAAGGAGATGAAGCATGAAGACATCTGGGATTTGATCCTACCCCCTCAGCAATCTCACTGTGAACTTGGACAAGCAACAGCAGCTGGAATTCATACAGTGCTGGAATCCCTGCCTAGATACTAAAGTCCTGTGTGTGGCAGCCTGTAAGTCTGGCTGTCTCAGCTGCACTCACCTCGGTGGGGGACAGGCCTACCTACTTTGCAAAAGGGATTGGAAAGCTCAGTTAATTACCAGTCCTTGTCACACAGCTATCACAAGGGGAGAGACGACAGGATAATCATCTGTTTCTGATAATGAGTGCAAAACGCACTGCTCATTGCCTTTGCTTAATTACCACTACCGAAGTACTCGCAGTATCTCCTCCAACAGGGAATCTGGCAGTAACATTAATTACTTGCAAAGGTCAATTGTGAAGTCTTTAGTGGCAAAAGTGGTATTGTTTGGGGGTAATGTGCCATTTCTTTCCAGCAAATTTCACTTTTCAGTCCCAAGTGTGGCTCATTTTGGAGATTTGGCATAGCAGGCTGACTCCAGGACTGAAAAGCAAAGGCAGCCTCTTCCACGTCAATTTCCCATTGTACCAAATACAGCTTCTATCCATATATGGGGTAGGATTTCACAGGAGACCTCTGGAGGGGTTTGCAGTTCCAGACACCTTCAATTACAGAAGCTCCATCATTATAATTAATTGTTTTCCTTTGTGTACAAAAGACTTGGAAAATGTGAACACAGCTCACATGATGATTCCCAATGTCCTTACCTTTTCCTGGCTGTCAATTGCTTTGTATAGTCTGACGTTGGCACCGGGGTCCATGAAGTCCCCAAACAGAACCGGCTGGGAGGGGATGACCTCCTCAAAAGTAGTGCCAAACTCCTCCATCTTCGTCTTCATTAGGCTGTCAAACCAGGTCCGGTCCTCCTCATTGACCAAGCGATCACAGAAGACCCGGCAGCTCTCATGGTACCACAGTCTCAGCAGGTCCAGTTGGTCCTGGTAGGAAATCCCAGCAAAACAGCCCCCACGAGAGAAGTAGAGAAGTGTTATGAGCATCACTGTCAGGAAAGCTGGTTTCTGCCCAGCATGTGGCCAGCTCCACTCCTGCTAGAAGGCAGCTGGAGTAGAGAAAGAACTGGGCGGAGGAAGCTGCTTTCCCTGCTCCTCTCAAAATCAACTCTTGTCAAAACAGCTGCTTTGCAGAGAGCTCATTACAGCTTCAGCTAATCCCCCCTCTATTTGTCCATATGTTGGGCTTTTTTTGAAAGATTTAAATTTTATGTTCTTTGTTCTTATCTTTCCCCGGTTTGATTTAATTTTTACTGTTTCCTTATGTTTTTGGGGAAGACTCTTTTATTTGACTGGTAGCACAGAACTAGGGTCCTAAGTACTTCCTGTGATAGGTCAATCTCTAATGGCCAGGCTGGAGCCAGAGCAAGGTCCTCAGGAGAGCTGAAGGGGCAGAAACCTCCACTGACACAAGCAGGTAACAGGACAACACCTCCGCCCCTATGTGGCCCCCTGTGGCTCCATCCAGCCCTGAATAGGTTGGCTGTGCTGTACTGACTCACCTGCTTTCATGCCAGGGGCTGAGGTGAAAGGGAGGTCTGTTTACTACTGGTACCAGGCAATAACCAAAGTGGGGGGGGCCACTACATTCATTGAGCAATACCAAAATGCAGCTTCAGTGGGAAATTGTAGCCTGTTTGCAGGCCTGTCGACGCAAATGGAACATTTCTGGTCTTCCCCTGGGTGGCACAGCGTTGCTGATGGAAGGACTCACCTCCATCTTGCTGGGCTCAACCATGAGCATGCCCTGGAACACCTTGGAGAGGTCTCTCAGGTTGAAGGTGTAATGTGACTTTGCTGGTGTGGGCAGCAGCTGGGATGTGATGGTCAAATACACAGAGATAGTGGCATCGACCAAGGGCTCTTTCAAGTCTTTGACTGCAACTGCTCCTGCTGCAGAGATAGAGGAGGTTGGAGAGGATGTCAGTGTGGTGACTGAGCTGAGAAGGTCCTAGCAGAGCAGGAAGGTGGCACTGTATGGCAGAGAGGCTGGTTAGGACTTGGCCAGGAACATACTTTTGTCCGCTTTCATTTGCAGAGACTGTGAGGGACCTGACCAAGCACCTGCTCATTCAGCGGACAGTTTCCAATGAGTTTCTCAACTAATGTGAACCAGATCTGGAGATGGAAAAACTCATCACAATGATTCTGCAATGTAAAGACTTCATGCCCACCATGAGACACTGCCAGAAAGATAATTGATGTCCACCTGAAATACTCCAGAGAGGTTTTCCTTTTCCTTCCCTATACTCCCACAGTGGAATCTTAACTACTTTTAAGATAGAAGGTGTGAGTGCCCTCTTAGCTAAACCCTCTGCAAATCCTTATGCTCAGTAAATGCAAAGCCACTGAGGAAAAATTTCTTATGCAATAGTCTGGCAAGATTTAAACACAGCTGCCAGTTTTAGAGCATGTTTTTTTTCTCTCAATGAAGTTTATTACAAACACTCCTTGAGAAGTAGAGCCAAGTAGAGAACTTTTTTGCATTATTTCCAAAGTTGCTTAATTTCTCTTTAAATCACAGCAAGATGTTTCAGTGTGCCCCTGAGTTCATAGTCAGGTACTGGTACTTCTGAATATTGCAAGCAACCAGAAAGCTCTGCTTTGCTTCTCTCATAGCTGACTATTCTCATTCCTTTCTACTGGCAGATTTGCAGATGAGGGCACATTTGCAAAGATGATCCTAAATTCCCACCCTGTCAAATACAAGAGGACTCATTTCACTCCAAATTAACCCTTTTTTTCTGGGTGGCTGTAGCACCATGCTCAGATCCACCCTGCTCAGCTGTCCACAGGCTGCAGCAGATGGAGAGTAACAGAAGGCTCTGCTTCCACAGAAGTCTGTTGTCTGGGCAAGTAGTCTGTCTGCTGAAAACACAGGTAAGCTATGCCATGCTGTGCCCATCAGCTTGTTCTGTTCACGGTCTCTCTCATCTTTCTGCTCTTACTTACGCACTGGAGTTCTGTAACTTTTTTCTCCTAGGAGTCCATCTAGAAAAAGACAAAAAAACTGAGTTCCAGCTTTACCTGCTGAGGTGAAGGCTATCTGTATCATCCATTGCAAATGAAATTCTCTTTGAAAGGCCCAGGCTATATAGTACCTTATGAAACTGTGAAAGCTAAAGTTGAAGTTTGCTGATTTGCAACAGCAAAGTTTGGCCCTGAGACTAACAGTGTATGAGTTCTCTGCTAACATTCATACAACATACTCCCAAAAGCATCTTCAAGTGACTGCAAGTTCCAGCTTCCAACACTTTGATCAGACCATCAACATTAATCCCTCCCCTTCCAAACCCCATTATCAGCAGGTTGACTTGTGAGGAGAAGGTGGCAGTTGTCTGCAGGACTTACCCATCCAACTGCCAAGGATGTTGGAGAAGATAGTCTTCTTGCTGCTGTCATCCATCTCAGTGAAGGAGAGGTAGTTGAAGTGGCGAGTGAAGCGTGGAGTGACAGGATTCCTTCCCCCTCCAGGAGGTCCCATGGCACAGACAAAATTAATATCTACCAGATGCTTAAAAATACCTTGAAGAGTGCAAAATCAGAAATGAATGCTAAGTTGTAGCTGAAAACCCTCACCACAAATCTCCGCAGGAGGTGCACGTATCGAACAGGCCAACTTTTGCCAAGAGATCTGGGTCATACCGATCTGCTTCCTGTCGTACCAGCCACGGTGGTCCATCCACTGCCGCAGCAGCTCGATGGGTGGCTGAGCACCATACTGCTCCAGCATCGGCATGTTCATGTCATCAATAAAAAATATAAAGTACCGACCAACCGGAGGCCCAAACACACCCTTCCGCCTGTAAGGAGAGGACCCATGTAAGGATACAGGACAACTCCTACTGCAAAGGTACTTCTAACTTGATCCAAAAGCACTTTTTCTCCTCCAGACGCTTCCTGAGTTAACAGTTTCTTACACCTAATTTACTCCTTTATAAGGGCCTTTACATGGAAAAGATATGGAGCAATGTTTGAGGCACTGACTTCTTTCCAAACAAAAGTGAAATTTTGTCTACTTATGCACAATGTCAATGAATAAATGGGTGCAAATAAAAGCAAATTAATCTGTTGAAAACTTCAAACCAGTGGCTGACCAGGGGGTGAAATGGAAGCTGTTAACTGTGGGGAGTGGGATTGCGGGTGGGCAGCCACATTTTTTCCCTTCATCACTTTCTGTAAAGAACCCACACCAGGGTTTGCAAACACCTGTGCTGTGAAATGTAGTATTTCTGGAATAACTAGAATTGGAGCAACTTCTACAGACCCTCACTAATCCTTCTTACTTTCTTGCCATTATATCAAGCTTTTACTGGCTCCCACAATCACAGCTCAGATGTGCTGTGTGTCCTATTTGCTATCCACAACTGTACATGCTTGTGGCCCGTTCAGGTCTTGGGATGAAATTAAATGGCCATGTTGACAGAAACACTCAGCTGAGGGATACTGCCTTCACAAACACAGAAAGGAATCTTGCCTCTTATCCAGTTTGCTGTCAATGAGATCCTGGGTTTGGTTAGCAGAGGTGCGTGCAGAAAACATCAGAAAGTGGGTGATGTATTTGTTAGGCAAGTTCTTCAAAAGCTTGTCCGCAATTGTGAGAGTCTTCCCCGTGCCAGTGGGACCAATGCAGAGAACCTGGAAGCACAATCACCAATGCAGCATAACCACAGGTAAGCAGCCTGTGTTTCCCAGCACTCTGACACTTGCTGGAGGAAATGCAGGTTACTGATCACTTAGGAACTTAAAGATTGGGCTTGTTTCTTCAGTAAGGTCAGCTGCACAACAGATCTCTTGGTGTGGATGGATTCCAACCAGAGAAGTATGAAATGGAACGGTAGGAAACAGCTGAAAAGGGGTGGTGATGGGCTATCTAGCAATTGCTGCATTTTGATTAAACAAATGAGCATTGACATTGATTTGGGGACTGAATGGAAAACTCTTAGTGCTTAAGCACAGATTTTGAGCAGAGAAATATAAATCCATGGGAGTGGGAAATAATCTCAAAGTGTCAGGTAGCTGTTCTGACCGCATTAGGAGAGGAAAAGGTAGAATCAAAAATTCAAAGGCAAGTCTGGGCACATACTGGCTTATAGTTGGTGAGCAACAACTCCAGCAGATGCGCCATGCGGACTGTGTTCATTGTGGGCACAATAACATCACAGAAGTTGGTATCTGGAACCATGGTGAACTTTGCTGTAGGGTCCATCCACACCTCCCAGTGCACCTGAAAGATAAGTGTCTGCTTAGAGGGGGCAGTCACATCTACCCCTTACAGGAAAAGGAAAACTATTTCTGCTATTTTCCCTGTCACCACTCCTTGTGTATTACCTCGGATTTTGATAAGGAATACATGTTTCGAGCCCTTCTATCTAGTCTTACCACCCTTATCTTTCTGTATGGCAATTCTGTGAGTGTTTGACTCATTTCTTTTGAGAGGGACAGAGACCAAGAGTCAGAGGTTATTGCTCCAGCAGCAACACATTAGTCCTCCCTTCTGAGAACTCGGATCAAAGCAGGACAGAGTACTAGTGATATTTCTAAGGATGGGAATTCTGCCCATGTCAGGGGGCCAAAGAGGGCTTAGGTGGGATCCTGTCTTCACATTTGGTGCCATCAGCCACGTTGCACTCGGAGGCACATGAGGTTCTGTACTTGTACAAGATATGGGTGATTTCTGCCAGATTCAAGCCACAGACGAACCTCCCAGAGGCCACTATAGAAGTGAGATAGAGGTTCTGCCAGGGATATGCTGGAGAACACAGGAGAAAATCCGTGTTCCTGACCACACTGGAAGGTTCTGTTGAGTTTCTAATGCTCATGTAGGTCTCTTTTCTTTGACTTCAGGAAGGGGAAAAATTTTCCCTCTTTTTTCACTTCCTTTCAGCCCAGAGGCTGGTGACTATCAGTCAATATGGCCCTGACATGCCCTACTACTGTCTCCTGTGAAAAAAATGGCATATTTGTCTGCCTTGCTGCTGCTTCAGACTCTGCTGTACACAGCTCTTCTGCTGTTGTGCACTGCTTTCTAACATAGGCAGACCTACCCACCTGAGCTTCAGCTTGTCCCTCTCCAGCAGTAAACCTCTAGTGCCCTCTCATTTTCCTGAGCACTGACAGAGGCACTCATGTCTCAATTGACCAGCCCTTGGCTCAGATATGGAAGATCTAGTTCACAACCCTGAGGGCAAGTAACTGCCTTCTTGATTCAGCAAAAGGCTTAATTTTGATTTAAACATTCCTGTTTGGTTCCTATAGGCCTTTCTTATTTCCCCTCGATGAGAGAATCCTACCAAATCTTGCAGTACTTTGCTGCTTCCTGGTCCCTTCCCACAGATTACCCAGCTTGGAGGTGAAATATTTTACCTCTTTAACGACGTCTTCATCCAGATCCTCTTCAGTACTGCTAAGCCCAGCATCATCCAGTTTATAGTCATAAACCAGTCCTTCTTCTGGGAAAAGTAACTCGATCTGTGAGAATAAGGCTCTGGTGAACCCGATTGCCATTCAGTTGAATTCACAGAAGGATCTGCACTACTTCAAGGAAGATTTTACTACTGGGATGCTGCCCAGGCCAGGGGCCTCAGGTCTCTCCCAGAACTTCCAGCTCCAGAGGTCTCTTTAAGTTTGAGGCAGTGGTATACCAGATGCCAAGAGGAAGTCCATCCAAAGCCTCCAGGCACTCAAGAAGCTGTGAGCCCCATCCCTCATTACTAATTCCTCTATAATGAGAGAGGATCTGGTTTTCCTTTACTCACCTTTTCCTTTGCCATCTTCTGTCTGAGCCATGAGCTGAAGGCCTCGCGACCTTGGGAATCTCCAGTAGCACCCACACTCCAGATCAAGGCAAATATAAACCAGGGTTCAATCAGCTCTCCCATACGAGCAATCTTCTCCCGGGGAACAGTCCTAATTCCCTTAGAACCAGAGACAAGCAGAACAAAAGTTCTCAGGCATCGTTAAGGCACACAAACCCCAGACTCTTCTTAATTAGGTTGTAATTCTATTCAGCTTCCATGTAGCTTTTCGTAGCCAGCTTTTCACAGGCCTTGTTAATATATTCTGTGGATTAAAATTTGTTGTTTTATTGGTGTACTTGAGAGACTCCCTTTGCTGAACTAACGTCACTCAACAGGAGCTGGGAGAAGAATTTAGTCTTAGGTTTTTAATTTGAAAATTGTCCAGCCTTCTTCAATACTAACTCTCAAAGGACTTGCAATCTGAAGTGCATCACTGCTCAGCTCTGATCTCCACTTTCCACTTATTCTCCAATTCCCCCTGCTATAAATAAAAGTGAACCTCTGCCCTCTAGCCTGGTAGGCATGGAGCTTATCTTTTGTTCCTTCAGTAGGCAGAGCATAATCCTTCCAGGTTTACCTGCGCTTCGCAGAATGTTGTATTATTTCTGCCACACAGATGAGCTACAGCATGACCTTTCTGCACCAAGATCTCGTTCTCTGGTGACTAACCCTCTGCATGACTTGGTGTCCTTAAGAGTTACAGGCACAAATGATAGTGACAGAGGTAGCAAAATCCTACCTTAATGGGAATGAAAGGCTGAAACAAACATTCCAAGAGCACGAGGAGGCTCCTTGTGAGGTTACCATCTGTTGAGGTAATTATCTCCTTCACAGAGCTCCGGACAAAGTCAATGGCCTCCTGTAAGAAAAGGCAGGAACAGCTCAGTGTCACCAACACAGTTGTCTTCAGTTCTACCTTCTTGTTCTGGTTTCTCCTCGCCCCCCCTCATGCAATGTTTAGCAGGGAGAGTGTGATTGATAACAATGTCATTTCCAACTGCATCCCAAGAGTCACTGTTTTGACTGGAGAAAAGCCAGTCAACCCCCTGGGTTCAGTTTTAACCCCAAGAAACCTCTGGGCCTGCCTTTTGGTTCTGTGCAACAGTGATGTGCATCTTGTGCCACCACTCCTGTTAAATGGTTTGCTCCTTTCAGATCTTTCCTTTGCATCTCTAGGTTATTCATTACAATAATGGCTTAGCAGCAGAGTAGAAATAACAAGACTTGTTCATACAATTTTCTCCCTGGAGTTACTCCACTGTAAGCAGTGGAGTTGCACGTGGGATGATTTTGTCCAGAAGATAATTTTAAAACGAAATAAAATTATAATGACCAATGAGACTAAGTCACATCTACAGGGATCAGTGAGTAACCTCTATTAAACCCAGAAAATTCACAGAGCAGTTTGTATGCTGGTAGTCTGAACTGTTCCCACAATGGCATTTAAATCCAGGCCCTGTCAAGTCTAGGATGGTTGATATCCAAGATGACAAGCTTGAAGCCCTGGAAAGGCTGGAATGGCATGGTAGCTCACCTTGAGGAATCTCTGGAAGAGAGATTCTAGTTTCTCTGAGAAGCGCTGCATGACTTCTGGTATATTTTTCAGCCAGCATTCAGTGAAGGGCTCCAGCCCCAAGATGCTGGGTTCCAGGTAAACCATGCCACAGCGGGAGACAGTGGCTGGGGAAGCAACAGCTAGATCTTGGACTTCAAACATCATGGTCATGCTCTGGAAATTGTAAAAGAAAAGGAAGGATAAGGACTTGTTCACTTTTGATACGTCTTTCAGTGCAAGGAGGAAGGCGTACAGCCAACAGGGAGCAAAAGCAAGAGGGATGAGTTACCTCTGTCATCTTGATGATTTCCCCTGAGCTGAGGCACAGCTTCTTATTGTCATCTAGCACTGTGTTCATGTTCTCAATCCACAAAGCATCAACTGGCCCATCAAACATATACCACTTCTTGTTGGTGTCAGAGGCCACAGTTCCCTGGCGGATGAGTGTGGAAAAGATCCCATCTGTCCTGAAAGGTGGGAGGAAGGCAGGGCTTAGCCCATTCTGGTTTTCGTGAAATCAATGGCAAAGTTCCCACCATATGAGACAATAGAGGCAGAATCTTACCCTGGTTCATCTGCCTCAGGATACCTGTGTCTCCCTTGTTGATGAGCTGCATAAAGGTCCACTGCACTCCATTTTTTACTGAGACAAACATCTCAGCCTGAGTGACACCATGAAACAATTTCTTTGGGCATTAGAATCTGGAATTCATGTCATTTAACTATAAAATATCAAGCTTCCCTTTAACATCTATGCCCTCAATGAAGAGTAAAGGGGCCTTGCTAACACCCAGTTCAGGTCATAAGCATGCTATGTGCTCTCTGGAGGTGTCTCTCTTTCTCTGCCAAGTGTAAAGGCAGACTCAGGGTACAAGGATAAATGCAGGCTAAAGAGCATGACCCCACCCTCTTTAAAACTGAAGTTCCCCACCCTCAACTGCCTGTGAACCTGGGTAGTGCTGGAGCTGGTGAACCGGAGAGCAGACACGAGGAATGATGGCTGACACCAAGAACTTCATCTATACATGGAAACCTGGAGGGCAATTGGATAGACTCTACTCCTGCTATTAAATAATTATTTGTTATTTTTATAATGCTAGTGAATTCCAGGGTATTGTTACTGAGATCAAGGGAAAACAGTCTGTTCTAAAGCTCAGCTGATTAAAACAGATGGATTTGTCTGTAAATATATTTTACATGGCTGCTGTATTTTTCCTTTTGTCATGTTGATGTGCCTGCATGCTGCCCTTGTGTAGAGTCACATCATAAATAAACTGTTAAGCTTAATTGGAACATCCTATAAAATGTCCTTCAGTAAATACACGCCAGATCCTAAGTTGGGAAGCTCTAGTCTCAGAATCATTAATGTTTACTTGCTTGTTCTTTTCCTAGGGGTAGTTAAATTCGTATATATATTTTGTTTCCCTCATTTTACAGAACATGATCTTTAGCTTTGCCCCTAAGCAAGTGCTGGCTGACAGGGCCAAAGGGAGATTCACACTGCTTCTCACACCTTAGATTCTGGATAAAGTGAGCTGCAAAGTCAACCTCAGGTCACATATGAAAACATAAGCAGTAGGACCTGGCTACAAAGAGGGCAAATGGGCTATTGGTTCTTGTTTCCAAACCATGCAAACAAGCAGGAGCCCTGGTAACAGGAATGAAATGCCTCTTTATGCCTGAAAGTCATTCCTCATCATTCAAGGCTACCAGGGCATTTATACAGAACAATTGAAGTTCACAGTACAGAGGTCACTTTTCTTCAGAAGCAAAGCAAATGTTTTTAAGCCGCTGTATCTTAGAGCAGGGGCATGTGCTCCAAAGCTATTGAATTATTGTTATGTAGTTAATGCTGCGAGCTGAGCTGCAGGAACTGTCTGGGCATGTGCTGGCAGACAGGCCAAGCGCACAATAAAAGATGTCAGCTTAAATCTCTGTGACTGGCTATTGTAGCTTGGTGAGGATAAGGACTTGGTTGCTTCTGGTTTTATGCCACCACCCTAAATGGTTCTCAGCCTTGAAGAGAAGACGCTCAAGACCAGAAAAGTGTTTTCCATCTGGAAGGGAGGAAAGAAGGTTTTGTACTTTACCACTCATGCGTTAGCAAGTTGAACTCTCCATAAAGCTGGCCCATTGTGATGGATTTGGGATTCAGCACAAAGTAGTTGACTGCTTCGTAATTCCCACCACTGGCTGCAGGCTGACCTTTCAGTGATGTCATTGCAGCTGCCAGGACTTCATAACTCTGCAAAAGCAGAACAGCCAGAGAGTTAACTGCCATGGCTCCAGAACAACATCACCTCTTGCTCTCACAGCAACTGCCTTCCAAAGGCAGTGAGAAAGGAGACTTAGTGAAGGGTAACATCATAGTAAGAAGATGCCCAGCTGAAATAAAAGCACAGAAGTAAAGCATTCTACATGTAGGGGAGGAGGAAGTTAGATCTCCCGTGCAAGAGGCCTGAAGCACCTCAAGATGTCATAGTATGTCTTAGCCTTAGAAATCTGCAGCAGAGCTAACAAGCCTCAGTGTAATCTCACAACTCAAAAAGTGAACCAGTAATATACTTCCCCATGGCTATCTAAATCATTACTAACAGGCAGCATCTTTGTGCCCTGATTTCTATCTGAGAGAAGCTGGAAATGCCAAAATGTCAGTCTTCTGTGAAACTTCACCCTCTGCATCACTAAGATGGTTTGCTGGGGCCAGCACAGTGCCTCATCTGTACCTTTGTCTTCCCAGAACCTGTTGGTCCCACCAGCATAAGGCCATGACGAACCACAGTGGTCTCATACAGCTGGATGCACTTAGTCACAAAACCTGTAGAGGAAGATGATGCACAGTGGGTCTGGGAACATGTTTCTTTCCTAGGACAGCACACTGGACTGAAAGCCCAGGCCTAGAAGGAGCTTGTGGAGAGCCTTTTCTCTCACCATCAACATCCTTCAGGTTCGCTTGGAGGCAGGATTTGCGGATGGCTTCTTCAAGGATGCCGTAATCAACAGGTGTTTCTTTGATGTTTGGAAATAAATCTGAGACAATACCATTGAAGAGCTTGAGGTCATCTTGCAGGAATTTGGGTATGTTGGCATCCCTAATAGCCCGCAGGCAGATAAGCTCCTGCAAGGATTAAAGGACTCAGAACTTCAGAGACCCTTCCTCTCTTATGAGGCTGCAGAAAAGGCCACATTAGTCTATGGCAGTGTGAAATACATTTACCTCATCCATATCAGGATTCTCTCTTTTGAGGTTGCCAGCTGTTGAGATGACAGTCTTCACAGCTCTCATCCCAAAGTCATAGTGATCCTGGAAAAGGTACAGAGGAAACAATGTCATCAGACAGAGGAACATCAGCTAAAAAAAAAGAAAATCTGTGTATGCACTCAGCGAGTAAGAAAAGAAAAATGAGAGAGATATGACTTTAGAACAACTACAAGACTGCTATCAGGATCCTTCAAACAAGTAACTAGTCCTCACTTGTACAGACTACAAGTGAAGAAGACAAGAATAACTGCATGATGAAAAATCCTAGACGGAAGGAAAAGCAGGCAGGGCTGCTTGGCTCAACTCTTCTGACACTGTAATCCTATCTAGGACTTGAGGTGAATGGAAGTCCAGCCACAGGTGCAGAAACGAGAATTACAAAGGAGGGAGGAAGATGAAGAATGGGTATGGTGATCTTTTTGAGATACGCTATCACAAGGCACCAAGAGAACCATCCAGGCACTTTGTGCCTAGGCTGAGAAAGCTTCACATTTCAAAAAACATTCATGGACATTTAGGCATCTACCTGGGAGCTGAGCTGCTCTGACAATAGTTTGAATGTTGTGGTGATCTTCTTTGCAAGGACTTTGGCTTCATTAAACCCAAAGGAGTAGAGTGAGATCTCAGCAATCATGGAGTAATCTGGGACCATCATAGCCACAGGACGAAAGAGAGCCTGAAACATACAGATGCAACACAAGATCAAAACACTAATTTCTTGCTTTTTTTACAGAAACTGGAAAGGCTGAGTATCTATCCCAGACTGTTCAGAGGTCACAGCATGAGTGTGTCTGGTACCTGTCAGCAGACTGCAGTCTGAGGAGTGCCATTTGCTTACACATGTGTTTCAAATCTCAAAGTGATCCTAGAAACTTTCCCAAAATGTCACACATCCTAACCCCTGTCACAGACACACTGGTGGGTCCAGGTAGCATGCAGCACCTGTACTGCCCCTCTGCTTTCTGTCCACGCAGCCTGCCCTCCTCACCTTCAGGTTATCAGGCAGTTCAGTACGCCCAGCATACCCTGGGTTCATTGTGATGAAGACTGCACAGGATGGCACCAGTGGGATCTCTGTGCCCTCAAATATGAAGGACTCCACCTGGAAAATTACAAATATGAACATCCTCAAAGAACAGAGTCTGATCTGCAAATTAAATAATGTAGTAGAACCTTCAAAGAAGATAACAACAGGTTTTAGTAGTTAAATTATCAAGCAAAAACACACAGAGCTGCCCACAACTGCAGTGACTCAATCTGGTCCCACTGCAGGAATCCAGTATTACCAGCAATATTTTTCCCTGTATAAGAAACTGGGCTCATGGAAGATTTACTGATAGGATAAACTTTTTTTCTGACTCTTGAACAGACTCCTATTTCTCCAGCTGTAAGCAAACATCTTTCCATTTATTTTGCAGTAGAGATCAGACCTGAATTAATTTGTGGCAAAAAGGGCAAAGAGAAACCTAAATCCTTTTTAAAGCTGGGTAGGTAGTAATTTCAGATGAGGGATAAAGTAATGCAGAAGAATTTACAGAGAGCAAGTTACTAATTCCAAGCCAAAATCAAGGAGATTCAGGTCTTAACCCTTCTGAGCCTCCAGAGAACAAAGCAGAGACTGGCTGCTAGACTGGCTGACAGCTGAGTCTCCATTAAAGCCAACAATTCACTTTCCAATGCAACTCTGTGTGAGCACGAATATGCATTTTTCTGCACGTACTGGGTTTTGTGAATCCACCAAAGCCTGGATAACACATTTAGACAAATTGGGTGCTGTTCATGGCAGAACACTGGCTGCCTTTATCTCAGCTCCAATTTTTATCAGCTCAGTGGATCTGTATCAGAGTGTCTCCCACACCAAAGTCTGCTGGCACTGCAGCTCAAGCTGAGAGATACTTCAGCCCATGAGAGTGTGGGCAACTCTGGCAGCACACACTAGGGTTACAAACCCCACTCCCCAGCATGCTGACTATGTAATGGTCTGATATGATGCACCACAGCCAGGACATTGCTCAAACCTCTACCAAGCTTAAAGATATCTGTCTGAGTCACCTCTGAGCAGTGAAGCCAGTCCTCCATGAAGGTGTGTGCAGGGACAAGGACTTGCCTGAACTAGCTCAAGGTGGAGACTTTTTTGTCTGCCTTTGCATCCACATGCTCCTTACATACCCTCTGCTGCTGTGCTTTCTGGATGGTTGTGATCTGCTGGGCCACCACAGAGAGCACCTCAACATCGATGCGGTTGAACTCATCAAAGCAAGCCCAAGCGCCGGAGCTGGAGGATAAAAAGGAGTCAGGAACACCACAGAGGAGCAAACTTGCAGTCAAAAGTTCACCGAGATCCAGAAATTACAAACCCACATATGGGGTAGGCAAAACAGAGACTAGAAGTGAACCTAAAGGCCCCTAACATCCCAGGGCAGGCAGTGACACAGCCACAGTGTCCTGGGACACTGGAAGGGGCTGTAGACCTTCACCCTGACTTTGCCTCCCAGGCCATGTGATGAGTGACCATGGCAGTATCTGACCCTCTAGCCTGGGACAAATTCTGCATGTTATAGATTTGAGATTTAAAGAGGAGTCATATTGAATTCCTGGTTTGTACTTGAGCTATAAGGGTAGCAGATAAAATTTAGACAACTCTTCTGTCCATTTTTCAGAATTTGGAAGACTGTGTATAAAGCTGAAAGCATGCATATGAGGAAGGTGATCTTCCCACAAGGTATAGCTTAAGAAAGAAGTTAAATTACTTACAAAGAAAACATCTGAGAAAAGAGTATCGCTTTTGTTGGAGTAACTAATTCAGATTCACCAGTGTGCAACAGACTAATTGGACCAGCTCTGTTTGAAATGTAGAGAAGAGAGAAGTCTCTCTGAGAGGGATTCCTCAGGGCTTAGAGCAGTCTCTCTTGGCTGCTCAATTTTGAATATTCTCAGCAGATTGTCTTCTTACGATTAAGCAGCTTGTGGGCTGAATCTCAGTTCAACACGTATGATATTGAAATAAAAGCCAAAGCTGGAAACATTTGCACAGGTGGATTAGTGCATTGTGGATTAGTGCAAAGCATTTTAATTTTGCCTTAAATGAACAGGATCTCCTTTTATCCTTTTTATTTTTTTTTCCTATTGGATCAATTTTCCCTCCTTTCTGGCTAGAATTTTGTAATCTTGCTTATTCTGGAACTCATTAACCCCCTTACTAGGGTTTTGCTTGTTCTTTTGGGCTGCTGTGAAAAATACCCACCAATTCCCAGTGGCCAGCATCCCTGTATCCTACCCACTCCTCAATAATGACATGCAGCATTTCATTGTACCTGGCTAGTCCCTTAAAAAACTTTCCCATTGCCATAAAGTCGAGTTGGTCAGAGCAGTTGAATACTACAGTTTGGATTGCTAGTGCTTTGCCCAGGTCTTTTGTTGTCTCTGTTTTGCCTGTTCCTGCTGGTCCTGCAGGTGCTCCTCCAAATTTCAGGTGCAGAGCTCCTGTAAGTGTCAGATAACACCTACGACAGAGATCACATGATGAAAAAAAGCATTTGTACTACTGATTTCAGTACAGGAGACATATGATCTATCCATCTGGAGACAAGGAGGAATCCATCATTCATTATTCTGCAAAATTGCTTTGATACGCAGCATTCTGCAAAGGAGTTAGCTATGTGGCCTTGATTAATATTCATGGAAGCCTGTATGGATAAATCCTTCTGCCACTGGCTACAAATTCACTCTCCAGAAAAAGGACAGTTACAAAAGGGTAAAACTATTATTTCTGCTGCATATCCTAGAGTACTAGATGCTATCTACTGGTTTCTAGAAGAGCTCCTTAGCTATCAGGTGGGCATTTTATATGAGTCAGAGCACTACATTAAGAATTAGGAGAGTGAAAGCAATCAGTCTGAGCACTGATCACTATGAATACCGTGGTAACCAATGCCAGGGTGTTCTTATGCCCTCATCTCACACAGTCCTTTACTGTACAGATGGTTTCTATTTACATACATTAAACAGTAGGACCTGCACGGTCAGATCCTTGGTTTAAACCTGTTCACCCAGAAGAAAAAAAAAAAAAAGAGAAAAGAGATAAAAGATACACTTATTACCCAGAAAACAATCTCATTACCTGTCAGTGAGGGGTGTGATAACCAGACGGCCAGTGTTCCCCAGGTACTCGTAGCCATAGATAAATTCAGCATTGACTGCCCTAATGTACAGGTCCTCCCTTGTCCAGTAGTATCTAATGATGAATGAACATGACAGCAGAAAGATAAACATTGGCTGCCAGACAAAGCAGTAGCTCATGAGGCTAGAGCTTGCAGGTTTGGAGACCTGCACTTCAAAGGATTTTCCTCTCAAGAATAGAAGGGATAAGGTAACACAACAGGGTGGACAGAAGTTTTCACAGGACCTGAGAACAAGCACTGCACTCCTTGGGCAGGAGGATGCCCTTTCACAGTGAAACATCACGGTAGGGGTTAGTCTATACTGCCAAAGTGGATGCCATCAAAACTAGGTCTATCTCAGATGCCTTAGAACTGGCATCTGTAACAGACTTCAATCCCACTCCTCACAAAGCAATTCAGGACTACTGCTTACAGACTGTGCAAACTCCTACTCCCATTTGTCATGGACACAGTGGGTGGGTAATGAGAACAAAGACTGACCAGGGAGGCCAGGTGAGGTTCAACAGCAATGCTGTCTAACCTGAGCTGGGAGATCCACTCAAAATCATTCATGCTTGTTACATTCTCCTCAATCAGCTTTGCTGCAACATCCTTGGCATGGACCTCAATCACAATAAGAGCTGACAACACTGCTCGCTGCATCTTGGACAGTTTTCCACGGACCAGGGCAACCAAATCACCCAGCTGGGGAAGGAAAAGAAAGTACTCTGAAGCAATACATTCAAAAATCCAAGCTGTACTAACACAATGCAATCAAACTTATGGCATGCTAAGACTCAGTTCACAGGCTGTGTTCAGGCACCTTCTGCCTCTTGTCAGAGATACCAGTGATTGCTCAGAAAGCAAATACTGCTCAGGGCTGGCTCAGACCTGGCTTTTGCCTACATCAATACCATAATCAGGTGTTAAAAGAGAGTTAGAGACACCATGAGGCCCAGAGCTAATAACTCCCAGGTATTAGGTGTGACTGGATGCATGGAACAGATATGAAGGATGCAGTTTTGTCCATTGTCCCTTGCTTCCATTCTCCTTCACCTTGGACTTCTTGGGTGACCCTGGAGAAATTACTTTTCACCTTGTTATTGTCTTCAGGTAGTGATCATATTATCAGTCCTGTACAGTATCTGATGTTTATAATGACAAATATCCTAATGGTTGAAAAGATAAGAACCCGTTTTTTCACCTGTTTTGAACTGTGTTATGCAAAACTGTGTCTCTGTTTGCCCTACAGTATTGCCCTGGCTGTATTTATAACTTATCTAAGGTCTGATGATTCAAAAGTCTCCATTTGGCAAAATCTTACCCTGCCATTCACTTTCATACCTGAGTGCTCAGCTGTGGGTAAAGCCTGTCAGACAAATCTCCAGCTTCCAGAGCTTCAGACACTTCCTTTGTCCAGAAAATCTGGCAGCCAGCAATGACCACTTGGCCAGGCCATTCCAAGACCCATGTAGTACGTGGAGTCTTAGAAAAAAATAAGGGAAGAAAAGGGGAGAAAATGGCGGTAAGACAACGGTCCATTGATTGACTGATTGATTGATTTCTATGTTTCCTGCTCTGAGATGCATGATTAACAAATAAGAACCAAGTTCTTGTGTAAGAAGCTTTCTTTTTTTCCCCTCCAATTGCTGTGAGGAAATCTTCAGGTTCAGGCTCTCTGGACACTGGGTACAGCAGGCACCTTTTCTCCACTATGCCACCACAGTAACCAACAGTAACCAACACCAGAGGAAGAGCAGGAAATTTTAAGACCCAAAAGAATGTTTCCCTTTCTCTGTCCTGTTCTAACTTTTCTACTTTCAAATTTTCACTCTGAATTAAAATCAGTAACAGAAATGTCTGAGGCCTTTTTATTTTTCAACCTTTCTCCCTCCTTAGACCCAACAAATCAGAAATTTAGATTTTATACCAGCATAGCTTTTATAGAGAAACCAGAGTCAAGATGCATCCCTTATGCACTGACTGAAACCAACAACTGCCTTAGTTACTTTTACCAGCCCCTAGCACACTGTGTGAGACATGAGAGCTGAAGCAGAAGATCCTTATAGAGAGGAAGTCATTTGGAGAGATGAATAGATATGGATTCACACAGGGTTGTTTTTATGCTATTGGGAAGCATTCTGTGGCTGTGAGGGAGCGTGCAGGGTTTGCATTCTTCTGGACCATTAGCTTCTTGCTCAGCTACTCATTCTGCAGTTGACTGACACACAATTGGATTAAAGGCTGTATTTTGAAACTCAAATAGAATAGAATATTCTAGTAGAATATACCAAGTTTATCAGCCCCATCACTGGCCACCTCTATGGCAAGTCTGGAAACAAGACATCAGAGACCTGCCAGTCTGTGATAAAACTCTTACCTCTGGATAGACAGCAATTGATTTTTCTATATTGTCCCGAACACTGGCCTTCATAGTTTTCTCCACTTCCAGCAGCCAGTCTTCCACATTTTCAGAGGGAAGGATGGGAGCAAACAGCTTCACCTCTTCTCCTTCAGCAGAGTACATGTATGTGATGTGTAGGTCCTCCTCGAACTTCAGCTAATGGAAGAAGCACAACAGGAGATGTGAGCAGAGGATTTCCTTTCTATCCCTGCCTCCTGCCCCTGGGGGACAGCCAGCCGGTACCAGTGTTTGCTCATTATAAACCTGGTGCCAAACTTGGTTGTCAGCAGCAATAACAAAAGCGTGCGACAGTCGTGCAAAATGACCTCTCCAAATAATGGAAGATGATTGTATGAAAACAAGAGATTCACATCGCTGGTTTGACTTGAGTGAAGCAAATCAAATTATAGGTAGGATGAACATTTCTCATTGCCTGTCTAGGATTCAAACCCTTGACTCCTGTTCAATTCTGTAGATTCAAATCATTTCCCTTGAGGTCACAGTGCCTGGTTTTAAGAGTAAAATTTTAACAGCTTCTCCGGTGCCCCAGCATATCACTGAAAGTCCCCTTATTTATTCCAATGGCTTTGCACCAGGTTTCCAGTTCAATTTCCTTTCTATTTTTCCAAACTAATGACTAGGAGATTGGTTTTACTGTCTGAGTATTGTGGTGGTGCGAGCTGTGACTAGCTATGGAGTCTGAAGTCTATTAGGAATAACAAAGAGGAAAAATAGCCAGGTTAACTCCAGCTCCTAAGTAGGGGTGGAGGCAGAAACTTAATTCAGTTCAGTCTCGTTCACTCTTTCTCCCTTCTGAGGCTGTCAGCAAAAGTGGGATTCTGTCCTAACAAGGTGCCTGCAAGTAGACAGCTAAGTCAGAGCTATTTCTCTTGGCCTCCATGGTGGGATGGACAGACATCTCCAAAGGGAGCGTCCTCCTGAGACAGATAACTAACTGGCTTTCTCTAAGTCGCCCTTTGCAGATGCCTATTTTCCCTCCATTTTCTGAAGGACAACTATGGGTGCCCTGTTCACAGGTGGCTTTGAAACATCTAAAGTGAGGTTGATTGAATCCCACTCCAGGAAGGCAGCACCTTGCAATGCCTACATACAGTTACAGGTTCCCAGGAGATACATTTCCATATAGCAGAACATAAATACTGCTCCAGAGCTCAGAAAGCCTCCAAGTTCTGTGGCACCAGCTTTCCAAAGGTGGGCCAGGCCACTGGAGTGCTTGCTTTGCCTACCCGTGCAATGTTCTCGAAGCATTTGTGGAGGTGAGGTTGTACAGCAGTGGGATCTTTTGTCTGAGACAGTATTTCCAGCAGCTCATCATCCGAAAGGAAGTAAAACCTACAAACACAGAGAAAGGCATGAGGGGAGGCTCTCTTTACTGCAGCATCAGAGGCTCAATCCTGGCAAGCTGGAGAACAAGCCTTTTGCTAAAGACACTGTTTCTGACTGCTCACTGATCTCTTTGTATTTGTGCAGGAGATAAGCAGCCACAGTCCAGCCATCTCCCTTTCTGTAGAGACAGATTTCTCCCTCTGCACAAATCAGTTAGTCTCAAGCAAAGAGGCTTTAAATGAGTATCAAAAAATAGAAGTCTTCCTTCAGGAATAAGAGACAGTTACCCAGAGGTTTTCATTTTACCCTATCTTTTCTACACAAATTATGAGGCACAGATATGCAATAGTGCTACCAGACTGCCCTTAACTCAGCACATTTGTGCGTGCCTGTTTTCTCCCCATCAGATGGCAGCATTGAAAGGCACAGCCCTGCTTATGTTTTGCAGCCTCATGAGTACCTTCTAAGCTTACATGGTTTTGCTCTCTCTTGGCAAAGTGGAGTGAGCCTCTCCTTTCATATTTTCTGAAGAAGGGAGTGATCCAGCCCACTGAAATTTGGGGTTACCTGGGAAAAGAGCTTCTCTTTGTCTCCAGATATTCACTCAGCCCTTTCTGCACAAGTTCGAGTAGTTTGTTACAATTTTGCAGCTTCTCTAGTAGCGCTGGGTCAGGGCACAAAGAAATCACCTGTAACAGAATGGAGAATAGAGGAAGCATCAGCATTCTGAGCATGTGGGAGATAAGGCAGTGGAGATAACTGGGTTGCCCACTGATGTTACTGATAGGATTTAAATGACTCATGCACAGGAACACTTTCACAGGGGTCTGGAGAGGTGTGAGCTTTGTGGGCAAGGAGGGGAAACAGCTCTTGTGGATGTGACAAGCACATTTCTGGGTTCCCCTAAATACCAACACTTGTAATAAGGAATGTAAGTGGTGATGGAGTCCTGGGAAGTGGAGGCTGGAGAACAGAAGAGAGCAGAGCAGAGCACTGCTACCAGGACACAAAAACAAAGGCTCTAAAAAACTCAAAACATCAGTCTCGAGGAGAAATTAAAGGAGTTACCTTATGGCTTGCAACCACAGCAGGGCTGGTTACAAGACTCATAGAAGGCAGGGGGTCTGTGGGTTGAGGACGAGGTATCTGGTGGGGTGCAGAGCTTGGTGCAAGGCATTACAGGAAATGACTCTGTCCGTTCTGACACCAGAACAAAAGGCCAAGTTCCAAGAGAAAAAACCCAGCACAATGCACCAGGCAAGGCTGCATTGTTAATACAGCACTGCTCACGTCCACACCATTACAAAAATGATTACTCAAATACACAGTCCTTGTGAGAGCACAGCTCCACAGAGTTTGGGATACCTGCACTGGCTTTCATCAAGGCATATACCTCAGGGTTTTCATTTGCATTCTTCATGATCTTCCTCCAATCCTTATCCACAGTCTGGTAGCGCTTGCTTTCCAACGGGAGCTGTCTTTTGATGTCCTCTGAGCTAAAGATTGGCTCCAAGTAGAGCCAAGAGCGCTGACAGTTCAGCCATTCCTCTAGGACATCCTAATGGGAAGGAAGAAGAGTATATCAGGGCCCCATGCTATGAACTTGTTCAACTAAACCATTCAAACTGTGTGCCAGAATGGGTTTAAAAAAACAAGGAAGAAAAAAGAGGTGATGCTGCACTTAGACCTTCCACAATTCTAAAATCTACCTGCAGGGTCAGGAGGTGGTACTTCCATACCAAATAATTATCAAATTCCTAGCAATCCCCATTGCTAACAATTGTCAGCAGGCATTGGAATCAATACCCACTAGTTTAATGGGGATAGTTCAGAAATACATGTAAGCCCATACTAAAGTTCAAAGGGACTCTGTGGTGCCAGGTCAAAATTCTGGGCTGGTATTTCTGTTTTTTACAGAAGTTGGTACTGTGTGAGCACAAAGTTGTGGATTTTATCTTGTAAGAAGAGCTCTTCTGGCGGGGGGGGGGGGAAGCAGAATGACAAATAAAAGATGCCAGACTGCAATTCTGTCATATCCTCTCTCCTGTCTGATGTACCTCAGCCCCAGCCTTACCTACAGAATAATCCATGGCAAGATCTTCAAACAACAGTCTGAATTAAGAGAATGAATGAAAACCTAAACATTTAAGTTAAACACCAGGCAGGAAAAAACCCTGTTTGCCAGGCATTCAAAGGAGCAAGAGAAATAAGTTTGAAGAACATCCTCCTCCATTTGCGGGAGATTGGAAAGCATGGCTAAGTTGCCCAACATTGCAAAGCAACTGAAGCATTTGGCTCCTTTTCAGACACATAGTGCTATCTACAGTTCACTTGAACGAGCAAGACCTGGGATTTTCCTGTACTACAAACAACAGTGTTTACCATACTCCATCAGCTAACCTTGATAAGCCCCTTCCCAGAAGCAGATTCATGGGCCTTTGGTGACAGGAATGTCAAAATCCAAAGGGGTAGGGGAGGCAGGGTGAAAACCTGTACACCATCACTACCAAAACCACACAGTAAATAACTGAATTTCCCCATGTCATCTAATGCCATGGGGCTTAGAGTAGCATTTCTGTATCCTTGTGACACAAGGCTCCAGCTGTGGTGCAGGCTCACCCAGATGGTAAGTACCAATCAAAAGAATAAGGTAGATATGAATAATAGACAGCAATACAGCTGTGCATCAAACACCAACATTTACACAAAGTTCTCAAGCCAGATGCTCGTATGGATACTTTTCTCCTGCAGCAGAGCTATTTTGCTGTCAGGGTCCTGCTGGTGCTGCTGGTTTGAGGAACAAGAGCTGGCACAGTCTGCCAGATCCTTCTTAAAAGTAGTTTTATGTGTGCTTTCCTTCACTGAGATGTGAATGACAGCAGGTATTTCACAGGGTTTTTAAGAATCTGTGAGGTCCACTTAGTATAGTATGATTAGAAACACCAGTAAGACTGCTCACAGCAATGGGAGAATTCTGACCCCACTAAAATGTGTTGCAATAGGCAGCAAAAGAGCTGCGTTAGGAGACAGAGGGCTTTGACAGGCCCTATTCCTCTCTAAAGAGTGATACTCTCTCAACAGTTGTCCTTCCAGTTTCCTAGCAGCAACTGCACAGTGTCCATGTTCCAGCATGGCAGCACAGCACAGCTGCTTGCCTTCACCACACGTGTGTGGATAAAAACCAATACCTGTGTCATCTTCAGTTTATTTTCCCACATGTTCATCCTTTCTTCAAAAGGTTTCTTGAAGGGTGAGAAGGACATGCTCTGAACCAGGACAATATGATCATCCAGTTGCTGAGAAATGTCATCGGTGCTTTTCAGAATATAGGTCTTTGTGTTTTTGTAAAGCATCACAGTAAATACAACTGATTTCCATTCACTCTCTATCTTGTTGAGTGACTGAAACAGAGAGACAATCAATTTAATTTCCAGATACAACCTGCAATGGTTATTCCAGCTTCCACAATTCTCTTAATGCCCTTCTCTAGCAAATGACAGATTTGCACTCTTGGATTCCACTGGAAACTGCAGCTATGTATTTAATGCATTACATATTCAGCAACAGCACATTTTCTCTGCTTTGCCCACAGATGCAACACATCAACACCTGTGCTGAAAGGAACATCTTGAGAGAAAAAAAAAAAAATAAAAAATCACATTTTCACCTTCAGGCCCATTTATGCCACAAGATGCACAGAAGCTGCCAATAAAGGGCCTACTAATGACTATGGTTAATAAAGGCTTTGTCAAAGGGAGAACTATCTATTGGGAACTCACCTGAGATTTTAGGGAACAAGAGCTACCATAAGGTCATGACTTTTAATCAAGACCATCTTAGATCATATATGAACTGGTGAACTGAAGCTGAAAGACTATCTAACATCAGAAGCTTCAGAGTTAGCAAGTTTTCTCTGCATCAGTTTACTGGTTTAAAGGATTGGCCATCTCTGTTTCCAATCCTAGCTAATCCCCTTGACGTAACATTTGAATGGCAGAATGCAGACAGTCAATTTATTTTAACATAACCAGTCACTGATCCCAAAGTGAGGAGCGAGACCCAAACAGTGGATCAGCACAACCATCAGGCAGTGCTGTTATGCTACAACCGAAATTCTACACAAGCTGGAATATGTTCATCTAGTGTGTGAACTCAGTTGTGTGGCCATTGCTTCCCTCTGTAAGGGCAGCAGCCTTTTCACTTGTGCTGCAGAATGTGTCTCTGGGACAACAGGAACAAGACCCAAGGCAGTGACTGCCTGCTCAGCAGAAGTATATTTGAGAAGCAACCAAAGATACAGCAAGTCATCTCTCCTCACATTTTCAATGGCGTATTCCTTGCTGGCTGTCTCAGCTACTTTGAGAATGCTCTCAATGTGGTCCTGCAGTTTCAGTTCCAAGCAGCGACCAAGTGTCAGAGTGGGTTCTAGCTTGACTTCGGGGCTAATTTTGTTCGACAGCATCTCCCAGTGCCGCTCTTTCATGCCAGGGTTGCGCAACCCTTGAATTAAGGGCACATATTGCTTGAACTCATCAATCTTGTCTCGAAAGTCGATCGCGACACTCTGGCAGTCTTTCAGGGAGAAAAAACAGAACAACATCAGCAACAACACTGTGTGAGGAAGTTGCCTTAAGTAGCTTCTAGAAGTTGTCTAAAGCCTGACATGCACATAATCACATGGTATGGGGTAGGTGAGCAGCAGGAGAGACTAGTGGAAAACGCAGGTTGAAATAATGAGGATATGAAGGCCCTTCTCTATATGGCCACTAAGCCAGGATTCAAGCCCACTCCCAGAATCAGATCTGCCTATTACCCAAAAACCTGTTACAGGCAAGCTCATGCTAAGCAGAAGTGTGCCTTAGGCTTGAGCTCACCAGAAGACAAGAAATAAACAGATTTAACTTCTTGATATGGGCTAAAGCATGATGCAGCCCCATCTGCCAGTAGATATTTTAGAAACTCTAGTCATCATTCCAAGATAGTCACTTTTTAACAAGACTACACAGTAAGCTATTTCACACCCCAGCTCAGGCCATCCTCTACAGAAGATGGACACTACACCTAGGAGCTAGAAGTAGCCTGTGATTCCAGCTGGGTCTGGAAATGGGAAGCACACAGGGAAGGCCCTGCCAGTCTATAGCCATGCTAGAGACAAATGTACTTCTGCCTCACAGGAAGGACAAAGTGAAGGAAAGGGCTTTTTGCTTTGGGGGGCATCCTGGAAACCCTTGTCTCTGCAATGTTCATATCCTACCATATTTTCAGCTTGTGCTACTATGAGCAAAGCAATGGGTAGGCAAAGAACATAGGACTTGCTTCCTTTCCAAAATCTGGCTACAGCATGTGCCTCCTTTTATTGTACCCTGTGTGGCTGCACTGCACACTTACAGCAAGGATGTGACCACCTCACACTCCCTGCTGGGTTTATACAAAGACAAAACAGATTCAAGGACAAAACATACATATTACCAGGTGCCAGAGAATATTGCAATGAATACGAGCAGGTATTCTTAGTATTTCTGTTTATCATAATGATTCATAGTTACTCACGCATCCACTCATCACCTCCTCCATTGGGGCTGATTCATGGCATTGTTTAAGAGCAAGTTCAAGTTAAAAAGGATGAATCAAAAATCACCCACAGCAAAATATATTTCAATCTAAGCCATCTGGCAGAAGATTTTTAGAATTAGCTCTAAAGAATGACCAATACGTCTCTGAGAATCAGGGAATGGGAAGTTAAACTACAACTAAAGTCTCAATTTCAGCTTTATTAGGAGAAATGGTTAAAAGATCTTCATGTGAATTGCAAGGGCTGGGTGCAATCATCTAAACTTCATACACATTCAGGCAAGAAGGAAAATTGTTATTACACTGCACAGATCATTTCCAGATTTTGCAATTTCATTTTATTCATAACAAAATCAAGACCTTTTCTGGCTTTCCATTAAATTGATTGGCCAATACAGAAATTAAGATTGGCCAAGAAAACAGCACCTGGAAGACCCAGATTCAAGCTCCCTTCCTGCATGACTTGCGTAAGGGCTTAAACCCACATGTCTAGCCAGTGGGCTATATAGTAATTCTCTGTGACTAGCCAGGATTATTTCAATGTATATATATATATATATATGAGTAAATACTAAGTGCAACATCAGAGGGTGGCTTTTATTTCAGTACTGTCTTGGGAATTAGGTATAAAAGGGATGTGCAGCCTGGTAGTTTCCATGCCAAACTGGTACTTCAAGAAGCTAACTAGTATCTAGATGTGAATCATCATTATTTCAGGGAAAAAAAAGGTGGAAAATAACTTTGCTAGCATTTTCTCAGCTGTCTCTAACACACAGATGTGACATCCTGACAATTCCTGTTCAGAGCACTCTGTGATACTCCTCACATCAAAATGCTGATATGCACCAACTTGCTTTCTCCAGATTGTGTATCTACCTGGTGAATCCTTGAACTGCTTCACGCATCTCTGCATTGTCTTAAGAGAGTCATTGACACTTTTTTCTAACTCCTCAGCCTCAATTTTAACAAGAGAGTCATTCATCCAGCTCTCATTCCAATTTATCCAGTCTGACACTGTAGTCCAGAGATCATAGTAGGGCTGGAATTCCTTAGTCATCTTGGACACCGCAGCATACTTTGGAAAGAGAGAGAGAACAAGCTTAAGCAAAGAGTATGTTCACCTCTGGATGACAAATTATATGTCAAAAGGTAAAAAAAGCCCAATTCTTTTTTTATTCTGAAGCCAGCAATGAGAAAACATCTGCTTCTAGAGGATATATGAGACTACCTTCTCCTGGGACAACAATATATTCCAAAAGAGAGCAACCAGCAGGGCTGGGCTTGACATATTCAGGACAAAATGCATCCAGTGAAGCTGTGCTTGCACCATGTGTGTAGTATGAAAAACAGTCCCTCCACTTGCCTCTACAAATGCTCTCCTGTAAAATGAGATTTTGATGGGCAGGCCACACGCAATCAGTGAAAGCACACACTGCACACCATATCAAAACTTGGCTCCTTACAGTGAAGGAGAAGTAATCACAGACTGAGGGGTAGGAAAGGATCACGTGAACTCCACTTCTGGTCTGCAGCCAGACCAGGCTGGATGTGGATGACAATGACTCATTGGCAGCTGAGTTTTTGGAAGCAAAATGAGTGTTTGCAACTATATAAACTGTTGCCTTGGGAGAACACCATGCTCTGAGCCCAGCCAGCTGCCAGCACCCACCATGCAACCACTCGCATTCACACCCATAGGCCTGCAGCAACAGCCTTACAGAAATGGATGCATCTTAACTGCTGCTTTAAGACCTTCTCCAGCCAATTTCTCCTCACTAGCGTCCCTCAGATCTCAGTGTGGGCACTCAAAGTCTCTCACAGAAGTGGCAATACCAGGCCCTGAGCAGCCTTCCACATTCACCTGGGATCAGCACTTCTGCAGCACAGTGGAGTGATAGGGCAGCGTGGTCATTCTACAGGATTGAGGAGCACCTCACCAGATAAACCAAAACAGCATGAAGGAGTTCTTCCTGAGGAACTACATCTCATTATTTGCTCTACCTACCACCTAGAAATGCCAGCAAAGACTAGAGTCCTGTAGGTACAGGACCTGACACTTACATCCGTAACTTTGATGCCAAAGAGTCTTTCCCTGTTGTTGTAGAGAACTGCCAAATCCTGAAGCTCCTTTAGCTGCTTCCGGACATCCCTTGCGTCGAGAGCGAACTCATGAGCCTGGTTAACGTCTGACTGGATGGAAAATCCACCTACAGTCAGCTGGAAGAGAAAAGGCAGGCATAAGATGGGGCTCTGAAGCTGAGTGCTGCCTATAGAGATCTCAGCTATCTGGTGTCTATTTGTTACATTCAAAGGCAAGACTGTTATGCTCACAATTTCACCTTCCCCAAACCAATTCTACTTCTGTTTAGGCCACAATGAAAGTGGTGAGGAGAAGTAATAATCACTGGTCAGGCAGATGAAAGTGCAAATGTGATGACCAGCTGCTTTTTGTCTTTGTGACAACAGTTAATCCCCAAGGAATAGGAGCAATAAGTCTATGGCCAAATTTCTTGATATTGAATTTATACTGTTATTAGCTACCTGTCATCAGAACCACTAAAGTGCAAATGACAGCTCTACCAGTCACTCAGTTTTTATCCAAAAATTGCTTAACAAAACATGCCTAGAACTTCTCTAATAGTTTGTCTTTTTTGTTTTGGTGGCTTGGGTTTGTTTGGTTGGTTTGGATTCTGTTTTAGCATTTTGTGTGGGTTTGCATTTTTATTTGTTTGATTGGTTAGTCGTTTGTTTTTCGTTTTTTTAAAATCCAGTGTTGGGGAATTATCATTTCAGGAATCTATTTCCAAGATATTCTAGCTCAATGATTATTCATTCTAAGATGGCTCCCCCTCCCCATTTTAAGACTTTCTGGTGAAAAAATAAAACTCAGACTGTTTAAGAGACACTGGAGGTATCTCATCTCCAAGACTCTGAAATTATTTCACAGTCTTTTCCCACAAGATGAGTTCCACGGCTGAATGCTGCATTTCCCCCCTTGATGGCAGCGCATCGTAGGAGATGCTCTGCAGGGAACGGAGTACACAAGAAGGAAAAAGGAGGTGCATGTGTTGTGTGAGCACCAAGAATTGGAACATTGTATCTCAATGAACACCTTCCCATTGAAAAATGAGTTTTTCTGCAGAGCATTGTCTTTCACACAAAAATAAAACTCCTAATCAAAAGCCAACAAAAAAACCAAGGGGGGTTGTGATAATTTTTGGTCGTGTAGTACACTGACCTAAGAATGCATCTGACTAAAATCTCATCTGAAAGTTTCCCACCTGCCTAACCACAAGAGCTTCAAGCCCCCCTTCTATGGACAGTTCATTGTCAGGGGCTTAATACCTGCATATCATCCAGTTTCTCTTGAAATAAATTCTGATCCAGGATCTGTGCTTTGCGAAATTTTTCTTCATCATCCGCATGCTGGAGCCGAATGGCCTCTGTTTCCATAAATATTTTCAGTGGCCAGTAACTTGCAGCCCACCTGCACTCACATGATATAAGAAAAGAAACAAAAAAAAAAAAAAGAGGAGAGACAGAAAAGCTTTTTGAGCATATGTTTGAAATGCTGAAAATAACAGAATGAGAAAGCCAAATCCCACCAAACAAGGAAGCTTTACAACAACAGAAACACATGTGGTTTCAACAAAACAGTTTTTTCCAGCTTGTCTTGTTGATATGCAGTCCTTGTGACTAGGCTATTCAGCTAGAGAGGGCTGGGGAGAAGTGGAGGGCCTTTTAAAAAGGAACAAATCCACTACGTTGCTGAAAAGCTAGGAGACAGCAAAATAACAGTTGGCATCCAGAGGGAATGTCTGTCTTTGAATGTTTTCACACGGAGCTGAAGAAAATGGGGTCAGAGTCTTGGCTTATGGCTTTTCAGGGCTACTGAAAAAGCCAGTCTCCTGTTAAGCAGGGTGGTGAGGGGCCAGGGTAACCCAGATACAGAGAAGTCCCGGATGGCAAGGCTTTTGTGCAGTGCCCTGGGGAGAGCATTGTAGATCCAGGAAAGGCTGCACCAAGTGGCTGCTTAGCCAAGGCAGGTTTTGCTCAGCCATAGCATACCCATTACTGACTGTATTCGGATTCCTTAGCCTGTGTGCAATGCCAGGTGCAAGTTCTGCAGTGTTACACTCAAGGTTACACCTCTCCCAGAACCTGGGTCAGCCATCTCCCACTAGTCCTGCCTGTGCCAGGTCTGGCCAGTGAGCACACAGCCACATCTGTGCCAAGGTGTCCTAGGGCCGAGCTGCCTTCCTGCAGCTTCTGGGGGCTTTTTGCCCTGTGCATCCCATGTTTCTAGTTTCAGGACCCTCTGCAGAGACTCACTCAGGTTGTCGACACACTAGGCCAAGTATATGTTCTAGGAGAAGGGCTTCCAGGGCTGAACAGAGTTTAGAAGCCTTGTAGCTGTTTTTGTGAACTGACTCTGTCGACTGGGGCATAGTCAGGACCCAATCTGAGTAACAAAACTAAGAGGAGACTGCATGGAGAAGAAGCGCAGTAATAATAAGTGTACAAGTTCCTTCCTAGTCCTAAGAAAACTGTAGGAGTGTTCCTCTCTTGGAAGTGTTTCAGACACAGACTGAAGTGCGCACTTTGAGACCTTGCAAATGTCTAAAAAAAAAAAAATTCCCAGAAAACCCACCAAGAGAAAAGGGCTTTACTATGCTAAGCAGGTTAATAGCTACCAGTTTGCCTTGCCTCAGGCCAGAAGGCAGCATGAACTCACACTTCTTGTCGACTAACTTCAGTTCAAGAATTCAGTGCTCATATAGCCTAAGAGACACTTAAAGTTCTGCGGGAGCCCTTGATAGACACATGGCCCCTGAAGCACCGAGAATGGTAATTGCTGCAAAGAGTCCCACTTTGACAGTGGGAGAAATGCCTTGTGCTCACTTGTCAGTGAAATCTTCTTCAGTAAGATTGTAAAGGAATTCCTCCATGACCTTGTAATCTTCCATGACTTCATGAATCAGTTCCTGCACGGGGTGAGAGAAAGAGACAAAAAGTAGACACCTTTAGACCATGCTGATTTCAGCTCTCTGGTGTACACCTCATTTTCATGAGGTGCCTTTGAAGAGCGTTAGTCACACAAGCTTAATGTGATGCGGGCTGCTTCTGTGCTGTGTGAACAGTGGGAATGGATTTAAACCCCTTGTTCTGCGAATGATCATGCCATCATCACCCTCTGCTCTATGTGAATGAAAAGAAGTGTGACTTAGTGGATAAAGTGCTGGACAGAAATTGAGTGTTTTGGGTTATCCTCCAGGTTCTCTCCTTGGCATAGGCAAGTCAGCTTACAGCTTGATGCCTTTGTTCCCCATTTGGTCAGCTGGGAAAAGACCTGCACTTCAAATAACTTTGAAATAACTTGGTACTAAAATGCACTGTTAGAAGAAATACATCAACAACAATATAAACATTGGGTAACAAAGATTTTCTTGAAAACAACATTCATTTTTAGAAGACAGTTATTCAGCACACAAATGCAGAATGGATCATGAAGGCAGCAAAATGCATACATAAGTATTTTAGGCAAGATTTTTAACTGCTATTTTGTTTTGCAAAGATATTTAATTTCATGACACATGTATTTAAAAATACAAATCTTACGAAATACAAAAATACAAAGCCAGGAATCTTGTGGCATTACACACAAAGACATCCAAGTAAAAAAACTGGAGTTCTGCTTCTGAGACACCACACCTTGCATTGACAAATTTCCTACTCACTTTCCTTGGTGTCTGTGTCCAAAGGAGACAAGCCTTACCTCCTGCACAGCCAGCTGCTCGGGGACCCCCTTCATCCAGTCACGCAGCTCCGTCAGCTCCTCAATATTGGTTGGTCTCACATGCATTTTGCTGCTGATGGTTTCATATGCGTTACAGATCTGTAGGAGGATACAGCAGAGAAAAGACCATCAAAAAGTCACTAATTGCTAATAAACAAACTGGAAAACCTGCCATGACCCACCCACTTCCCATTCTGAAGGTGGTCTAAGTGATGAGCACATAGCCCCGTTCTGTCTCTTTCTTTTTCACAGTCTTTCTCCATCCACCTCATTTGAGCTCAAATGGAATGAGACTGCCAAAAAAACAGGAAGAGGGACTGCAGGTATGTAGTGGAAATGATGACAATAACAGATTTAGACAACTGGCTGGCAGATGCAATTGTCCATATTCCAGTTACCCTCAGAGCCAGCAGAAGGACCTTCCAGTTGTCTAGTAGACAGACCTTTTCAATCCATTTTACAAGATGGCAGTGTCTTGAAGAATTTCATCCCGAGAGCTACAGTTTTCAGGCACGTAATCTATTAAGTATATTTAATACTTGATTTGATTGAGTATGCATATCTCCCCTCTAGTTTTAAATATTCACTCTGATGCAATCTTTAAAATCTCCTCATTAATGTGACTGTTGCTGTCTTTGGGTGATTTCACAAAAACACAGTGACTTCAGAAGCAGAAGGACAAGACACAGACAGATAATGTACTGAACCAGGAAACTTACATTCTGCACCTGCAAATGGAGGTTTTTAGCCAGCATGTCCAAGATGGAAGTGGCAAGCACTTTGCATTTTTCAGACAGACTTTGCCTGATATATTGTATCATGACATGGAAAGGACCAATGACAATAGAACTAGGGAGAAGGTTGTCCATGTTCTCCTTTTCAGACAAGTAGGTGCTTACTATACTCATCACCTCCTGGGCAGATGGAAATTGCTCTTCATAGTCTCTGTAAATAAAAACACCAGCAAAAAAAAAAAGAGCAGTAATGAAGATCTTAATGATATTTGAGGATCCAGGCTGCTTGTAGGATGTCCAGACGCGTTCACCCAAAGGATCAAGACATGAAATCAATAAGGCATACATTTACTGTTACTAAAACGCGCATCTATTTGAATTTTTACAACTTTCTGCAAGCATAGACTGAGAAAGTGTCAATGCCTTCTGAGGAACATTACTGGGGGCAAGGAAAAGGACAGACTCAAATCTACAATGAGTTTCAGAGCACAACAGATGTGGAGTGGAAGAAGAGCAGAAAATATTTTAGATGCAAGAAAGGAGTAAAAGAGATGAAAGAGGAAATAGGGAAAGAAGAGAGTGAGAGACAAAACAAAGCACTGGTTTAAAAAGGGCAAGATCAGGAAGCACCTCAGGGGAGGGTAGGCACTTCAGTGTGTTCTGGGAAGAGACAGAAACTTGTCAGATGGGATTTGTAAATTGATTAAACTGGAATACCAAAAGAGAAAAAGGTCTTCATTCCTACTGTTTGGAGAAAACATGAGACCTAAATAAAAGTCCCTTAAACTAACAGAGGCTAAAAGACAGCACAGGTGCAAAGAGTTTTGGCAGTGGAAACAATGAGGTTGAAACAAAAGAAAACATTACTTTCTACAGAATGCTATCAGCCTGAACAGACACTGTATGAAGGAGGTCAGAGTCAAGTACGCTAACTGGATTCTCAAACAGGATGATTCATTTTCAGGGCCATTAATATCTCCAATTACACTGACAAACAATACAGGAATGTGACTGCTGTCAGAGGCAGGTGCCTCACTGCCACCACCAGTGTCCTCTAAAAGCACAGACTATCGCCCATGGCTGAAGGTTCATTCTCACACAACACACAACAGCTTCTGCAAAGGCTTGGCATTTGGGTCAGAGGTGCTTTGCCAGAAGCCACTTACTTTAGGAAGTACTGGATATCATTGTTATTTATCTCTATGAACTTCTCATATCTCTTGGCATAGGCTTGGAGAGGGATCTGTGTCTTTTGGATGGCAGCCCGCAGAGCCTCACGTAGCTCTCCCACTTCTGGTTCATGCAAGCCCACTGATTCCAGCAAGGGTGTGTCTGTGATTTCCATGTTCTCCAACACATACTGGAAGAAGAAGGAGAGAGGTCTTTTAGGACTAGCAGATCTAACTGTGCCTCCTCAGGAGAGAGGCAAGACAATCACTGGTGGCATCTTTGGGAACTCATGCAGTCCATCCTTCTATGTTGTGTCAGGAATTGTTTTATCAGTTTTATGTTGCCCCTGCTTCCCAAGGAAGGAGGACCTAGGGAGACAGTAACAGGTAGGTGGATGCATATGCAGAAGGGACTGCATCAAACTGACACCACTGGAAACAGTGCTTTTTCCTCTACTAGTCTGCTTTTCTCAACTGCCATGCAGTCAGGGAAACCAGGTTGCTCATGACATGTGCCCACAGAACCTGCAGCACCACAGCAGACAGCAACTAGACAGAATAGCTACAAGTTTGGGGAGATTGAAGAAATCCTATCAGAATTGAACTGCATTAGCACAGTGCTGTGTCCAAATTAATTTAACTGGATTCCCAAGTACCTACTTCAGCACCTCCCTCCCTCAGTAAAAGCTCAGGAGTGTGTCTATCCTGAACTGCAATGCACTGAGACATGCACAGCTGTATCACTGTTGATGCAGAAAAGTTCACCTGCTCCAGCTGTGGGATACTTTGAGTCACCAGGATTCCATTGTTGAACAGAGAAATGAGAGACATCTCAAAGGTCTCCACAGAAGGGCTGAAGAGAACACCATTGCTGTCTATCATAAGCTCTGTTATAAGGAGAGGATTCCTTTGAGGCCTGTGGTGGGAAGAGATAAGAAAGAACAAGGATGCTTTCCAAAACAATGGCACCCAACTGTATTGCTCTGGTGCCGATACTTAAATGCCTGCTGGACAGGAAAGGAAAGCAGAGGAGAGAAGGACTGTCTCATGCAGATGAAGGCATTAAACACACCAGTACACTCCTGAAGTGCACCTTCTGGAAGTTCTATTAGTATCTCCCAACCTTGCACATGACCAGCATGGCTCGGGATCAGCTGAAGTCACTGTCAAGACTTCCACTGATTTAAAGGTAAAAGGCTTCACATGAGTGGTAGAGTTTTGTTTTGGTTTTTACTTCTGGTTTTCCATTTCCAAATCTTCCTTTTTTAGTAGCATGGACAAAAATCTTTAAATCAATACCCAAAGGAATAAAATTCTAGGCACTGTGATAACATAAATTTGGTATTCTTTAAAGATCTGAAGCCAGATCCTACTTCTGAGATTTTATCCAAGAATGGAATACTTCCTGGTAGTCTTCTTCCTGGCATCCAGAAAAAAATCCAGCAGTAATAATTTGCTCCCCCAAGAATGTTGGAGGTGGCTGATCTTTAGAACAGCACATCAAAGCGGCAGACCTTGGTCCTGATGGGTTATCCCATATCACCAGCAGCAGCTTGAGGGCTGTACCAACACAGCAGCCAGCTCCATGACATCCTTCTATACCCAAGCAAATGTGTCAGGTGGAGGACTGAGACAAACAGCCCAGCCTAAAGCCCCCATAGAGAGCAAAGTTCACTTGCAGAACAGTAGATAGAAAGACAGTAGCACTACACATTTTTGTTCCTTCCACCCCCCTTTTTTTTTCTTTCTTTCTTACATGTAGGGACTGTTGATGAGGTCATCTCCCCATTCCATGTCCTTTGAGCAATTCCGGACACCCTGGCAAGCATCCAGCACAAGCTGGGTGAAGCTGATCAGTGAGTTGTGGACCAGATACCGCAGAGAGTCCTGAAGCATGAACTTGATGCGTTCCATCAGCTTACACAGTTTGGATCTCTGGTAGGCATCCCAGTCACTCTGATTCAGGTTGAACCAGTCTTTGCCTGCATCTTTAAGATTGCTCTTTATTGCAGTCGTTATGTTATCGATCCAAGTATCCTTGAGAAATATCTGAACCTAGGGCAAAGAGAAAAACCAAGCTGAGTAACCCTCCAAGGGCTGATGGGAAAGTAGCATGGCAAGGTGAGCTACTAGCTGGGGCTGCTGGACCCTTCTTTGCTATGAAAGGAAACTGTTGTCTCAGAGCAGTGGAAACTAAACAGTAGCTCTCAAACCCATGCACACACACGTGGCATCTGAACCTGGTCGTACACCTCCTTCACTGACAAAAGACCCATAAAAAGAAAGCCTGGTATGAAAAAATGGGAGTGCTCTATTCTTTCTTTTTATACACAGTGTTTTCTTTTTGTTCTCTTTTCTATAGAGCAGTATCCCTGGAGCTGCCTGTGTCAGGGACCCTTACAAAAAGTTGTGTAGACAGTTTGATGAGCAAATAAAGGACAGAATGTTGTCTTCTCTTGACAAGTGAGGAGAAAGAGCGGAAGAAGCCAAGGGCAGCAGCAGCAGTCTGCAGTGTTTTAATTTATTAAAATACCACCAAGTGTCACTTCTGCTCCACAGGCAGCTGCTGTTTGTGTGTAATAAAAGAACCTTAGTCACCAGTGGATGACAACAGTGCCTAGCTGAAACAGCATGGGACAGGGAAGGACCAGCACATGTCTCTGCCACTGATTTAGTGTGCAGCCCTGTGCAAACTACTTGTGTTGCCACATCCAGGGTGCAATGTGCTGCCCTCAGTTAGAGGACACGAAGATCTTTTGGTGAGAGTTACCACAGGGTTGCAGAGTTTTGTTCTACTCTGTTTGCTGGCATTGCAAACAGCGTAATTTAATTAAGTACATAAAGAACATAGAGCGTAGAAAAGCACTACCCCCATGTGTGCTTCAGGAGGAATCAAAGATCTTGTGCCTTGCAGCTGAATGATGAGGAAATAAAGAAAAAGAAATAAAAAGAAACTAAATTTTTGAGTGCAAACCAGGACTGTTATCTGCACAGAAACCAGGTGGAGGAGAGAGGGGCTGCAGCCCTATATGGCCACTTGTTCAACACATGACTAAGAGCATGGCCAGGATTGGCTGATCTAACCAGGGGCTATGGCTCTTTCAGCCCATTCTCTCCACATCCCAATAAATTTGACAAGCACATGCAAATTCTTCCCTGCCCCAACCACAATGTCTCCTTTGACAGCTCATCAGTTTCCAGGGAGCAGATCTGCAGCTGCCGCATCTGTCTAATACACACTGACAGCACTGCTGGCTGCTCCATGTGTTCACCCTCACACTTCCTCTGCTCACCTCAGTGAAGGTCTGCGTCTGGATCTCTTCAAACTCCTCCAAAGAGACAACTTCTGTTAGGGTGGAGTTAAAGAGAGACATGGCAGCTACTTTGTTGCACTGATCCTGCACCTGTGCAAGGAGAAGGATGACTTCTGGCCTGCTCAGGAGCGAGATAGAGCTGAAACGTGCTTGTCGTTTACCAAAAGGATAGTCTGGGATCGGGACGAGCCCTAGCATGAGAAAAAAAGAATGTTATTGCCTGCAACAGCCATTCCAGCTCCCATTTGTAGAGTACAGCTCCCTTTGGGACAGCACTTGTGAAAAGGACCCTGCAGTGGTGCATGGGCCTTATCATGTAGCAGTTTCAGCAGATAGCTGGATGAAAGAGAGAGTCTCTACTCTGCAGAACTTTCTGCAGCCTCCCATTAGGGGTTGAGGGGCTTTCTTAGTGCCTGACCTTCCCAAGGCTTTGGCTCATGAAGTTTCCATGAGAAAGAACATTGGAACTGAAGAATCTTCCCACTGAGGCTCCAAGGCACAGCTGAGTCACCTCATCTATGAGAGGCCACTTGTGAACCACCTCAAGGCCTTCCAGCCTTTGAAGTGCACAAAATATGCTCCCCCATGTTTTACTGTGGCCATTTGCCTTCAGTTTGGGATTCTAAAAGAGCCTGAGCCCTCTTTCACAGCTGAAGTATGCCCCAGCTGAGCACAGCAAATGCAAGGCAGTCAGCTCCAGCACAGTGCAGAGCAGAAGGCAGTTGATCTAATCACACTGCCAAGCATTTGGTGCCATTAAGGGTACACTTGCAGAGTTACTGCAGCTTAGCTGATGGGTGGTAAGGTATTAGACTGAGGTAACATGAACATGCAAATACACCCTAAAAAAGAGGAGATACATTCAAAAGTCTCACAATCTCCTGCTCCTGCCCTTTATGAGTCCCAATCATTAGCATGAACGTGAGAGTTTCTACAGCAAACTATGAATGCTATTAATGACAGGAGGTCCCATAACCACACTGAATTCAAACTGCTTCACTATGTTCCCTACCTTTCTCTGGTACCTCCTCCTCCTCTTTGTCTGGCAGGGTGACATAAGTAAACATCTCAGGTTTGGAAGTGACAACTTTGTCAAAGCTGATCCTGTTCATGGTGTGTTTATACTCTAATCTCACTTCTTCCTCCAGGTTGCACATACGGTCTGACACGCTGTTACAAGACACAGAAACACTGATAACCCACACTGCTTGAGCAGAAGGGTCTGTAGCTTTACTGCAAACTCCACCCTTCATTACCTCCCTCCTCAATTTGCTAACCCAGAAGCTCACCTACTACTGAACAGATCAGGAGAACCGTGCAGATAATCAAGCAGCCAGAAAAGCTATCAACTGAGCTTTTAATGACAGAGGCCATTGGGGATTGAGGACTAGGACTGCAGCCTTCTCAAGTGTCTTTTCATATCAAAGCAAAATCTCCACTGGGGAGAAGCATTGCAGAGGGAAGGAGAAATAACCAAGAACGGAGGAAGCTAGCTGGCACTTTTGGAAAAGTCGGGCTATCCAAACTGGCCTTCCATTTGCCTCCTGCTGAACACCTCTTGACATTAGTTTCCTCAGCTGGAACATGTGCCTAAGTGCTGAAATCCTGCTCTATTTGCCTTGGGAAATCACCACCCTTCACCTCAAGCAGGCAGAGTACTTTCTTTATTCCTGTATTTCTGCTCACAAGCAGAGACTAATTACTCTCCTATTCTCTAGATCAGGCTGGCAGACCATGCAGCCCTTCATACCTTCCTGTCTCTGAGCAGGGCAATCAGTCACGGCTGATTCCCACCAACACCACCAATGGCTTATGATTCATCAGTCCAGGGACATTAAAACGCCTTCCTATTATGAACTGCATCTCAAAGAGATACTCAATTATATCCAGGTGGAGATCTCCTGTTATGTTTGCTTCCCCCATAGAGATCTTATTTTGATTCATATTAGCAATAGGTTAATAGGTAGAAGAGTCACCAGCAGACAACAGCCAGGTCTCTGGAGAAAACTGGTGGTCTGCAGATCAGTACAGCAGTGACTGATCTGTACCTCAAAAGCATAGAAACAGCAAGGCCAGCCATGCCATTTTTGTCAACCTTCCTGCTGTTGAAGGCCACTTAACTGCAGGTGTAAGCACAGCTGGGTGGATCTGCATCTGAAATCTACTTCAGCTGGGGGCACTGACAGATCACCCACCCTGTACATGTGTCCCTGGTGCTCTTGTCCTACCTACTTCTGATGACGTTTTGGGCAAGAGAGTGGTGTGCACGTGCACAGTCTGGGAGGCAGATGAGATCCATACTCTGCGAGTTGGATGCTCAAGATCTGCTGCAACCGAGACTTGCTTTGTAGCCCTATGAAGTCCTACAATGTTTATGGACTGAAAGCTGAGACCCCAGACATGATGCTTTACCTCTTCTCATCCTTCAGTCTGGGAGTTCGCATAGCCAACAGCTTCATCCTCTGCAGGCTGTCCTCGCTGATGCTGTCCAGTCCCTCTGTGGGCATGCAGTCCACATACAAGTGATACATGAGCATTCCCTGCGTCTTCTTGCGCAAGTTGTCGGCAGCAGCCACGCGCTCCGCAAACACCTGGGGATCCTCAGCCAGAAACATCAGGCACACTCGTGGCACCCAGTACTGACATGGCAACAGTGGAGCTCTTCCTGAGAAATGAAGGTAAAGCTTACAAGAATCTGCAGGGAGAACAAAACTCAGAATGGCTTGCAGTGCTGACAGCAGGTTTTCGATAGACAGTATAATTGGGCTGGCTTACTGAAGATCAGAATGAGGGACCAAAGCTGAGGACAGCAAGAGATAAGGAGCAGGGAGTTAGCAGCATCTGCAAACCTTTCAAAGAGGGGGGTACTTCATCTCAATCTGTCCACATTCCCCTTCAAAATGGCATTGGGCCAGAAAGACCAACATTTTACTTCTCTTGAAGGGAGGAAAGATGGGAGATGGATTAAAAAGAAAGGTATCTCCAAAGGGAAAACCTCAAATAGGGTGTCACATTAAAGTGTGGAGTTCTCTTCCCTGGAGGTTTTCGAGACAGGTTAAACAGGCACATGGCAAGAGTGATAACATGGAAAAGAATTAAATGACTTCTTGATGTCCTTCCCATCTCCACCTGGGACAACAATGGGTAATAAAATGGCTCTCAGACTATATGCCAGGTCCCAAAAGGCCGTATCTGAAACAAACCTTCTGCAGTTATTCCTCCATTGAGGATGGGTCTCCCTTCTTCATCCCGCACCAGCCCATTCTTATCCGTTTTATGGACCAAGTAGAGATCAGTCTCCTTGTCATAATCCAGAACACCAACATTAATCCACTCATAGGTCAACTCATGGCTTTTGGGGTCCTCTGAGAGAAACAAGGATTAAAACAGGGTTGGTCCATCCTCCTGGAGTCTACAGCAAATGGACTTTATTGATGGTGATGCTACAGTCAAACTCATTTGCTAGTTTGAGTCTCAGTCAATCTCACATAATTTCTGCTGTCATCAATTAAATAATTAACTTAGGACTTACAGATTAGAATTTGCAACTTTTTGCACATAGCAGAGCCCTCTATTTTCCTTCTTTTAGCTCTGTGGGTGCCCTGTGGACAATCCACAGTTCTTCCCTGTTCCTTCATCCCTTGATCCAGGACCCCTCATTACCTACATGGGCACTGTGGTGATCCCATTCTCCTTTCACATATGTGACTCTAGCCCTGTGTCACTCTCCACACAAGTCCTCCTTCTTGTAACTGGGAGTGGGCATAAAGTCTATTATTTTTCTGGGTCATTCCCAGGGCATCTAATTCTTAAATGTTCAGATCCTCTCAAATGCTGGGAGGTGCTAACTAGACAGATATGCATCTATATTAGTAACAACATGGATGCAGGTCAGGAGAGCATTATGCTGAAGTTGAGAACAGGTCTGAACCACAGGAATTTGCAACAGTGCTGACTCTTTACAGCTGCCAGAGATCTCACCTTCCCCAGGGCCCAGAAGGTCTGACTACCTGTGTGCAGAACAGTCCATTCAACCTGGGGAGTGATCAGGTGTAGCATTTCCCAAGACATCTGCAAGCAGAACTCAGCCATCACATGCTGGCTGCCCAAGGATAAACACAGTTTATGTTTTATGTTTCGGGTTTGTAGACAGTCAGGCCTCTGGAGGTTGCTCCAGAGCTGCAGGCAGAATGCCTGCCAGTTCCTATGCTTTAAAGCTACTGCAGTGGTGTTGATATGAGCTGCAACCACAACTGGACACCAATACAACTGTACCTAGTGATGCCTTCTCACTGAGTGATGGGAAAACAATGTTCACACCACTTAATTTGGCCCAGATTTACTACTTGTACATTCTCTGTTGTCTGAACTTGTCTTCTGAACCTGCACTGGCAGTGAAATCCAGGCAGAACATACTGTGCAAGCTAATTAATTCCATGAAGACAGCTACATATCAGTAAAGAGATATTGTAACTGTACTGACTTCTGAGCACAAAACCAGAAAGGCAAAAGGCAGAGGCTATGTCTAAAAAAGTAGAAACAGTTCAGGGCAGAACTGACAGTTGGTGAGATCCCTGGTCTCTTGCTCTGACTGCCTGAGCCTGGTCAAAATAAAATATGGGTTTTCTGCTATTCAGAGCTACATTCATCAAAATCTATGTGCTCCCTTCTGTTGAATGGGCCAGTAGCTGTTAGTGTTGTCTTGCTTGAGCAGTAACTCATTCAAGCTTTACCATGTCCAAGTACATCATCTGTAGGCAAAAGTGCTTTTCCAGGCACTGGCTTTCTATCAGAAGATCCTGGCTCCAGTCCTAGTGAGATCCACTCTTCTGGAGTTCGACAGTCATACTCATCATTGTCGAATACCTAAAAAGCCAGGACACAATGAAACTAAAATTTACTTCACAAAGAAGAAAATACTCAATATAAAACTTCATGAGAGGAAAATTAAATTTGGTTCCTAAATGGGCTACAAAAATGGAAACCAGTCCAGGTTCAAAAGCTGTGCTGATCTTTGGTCAACACTTTTCTCCCAGCAGTATCTGCACCTCCAGCCCCTTCCTAGGGAGAACAGACCACCACCTGGATAGGTTCCATGCAGAAATACTGCTGACTACTGCCTTCAGAAGGAAACATGAGACACCTTTCCTTTGGACACACAACAGTGAGGAGCATTCTCAATGACTATTAGTTCTGATGAAAGTTGTGGGCACCCTGAAGAAGATGCTCAGCATCTTGCAGAGACCTTTCAGAGCCCAAACTGGTTCTAAAGCATTTGCTTGTTTTATTGCTTGTTGTGTCAGTTCTGGCTAAGTGTTCTACAATCCTCAGAAACCTCCTGTGGTATAAGCAATGAGACAGATCACAAGTTCCAAACATGCTCTCTTACCTTTAATGGGAGGTAGATGGGAAAGACAGAATCTTTTGTCTCCTCAATAGCTGGAATATTGTCAGGGTCATAGTGCCTTGGCATCAGCTGATTGGAGTCTATCCCCTTGCTGGATAAGAGCTCAGCAATATCAAGGGTGAGATACAGCCTCCTCCTCCTGTTTTAAATTGGAAGAGGAAATAACCACTTACTGTGCCTATAAGCATTTCCATGCCTACAACTCCACTTTTGATTGTGCACACCTATCAGTAGAAAGATTTTTGAGCACATATTGCATACATGTCTATTTCTTCATTTATAGCATAAAACAGTTCAGCTGGAAGGGACCTAGAATGATAGTTTGCTCCAATTTGTAGATCATATACATGTACTACTGTACTAATACATTATGCACATTATAGAGCATACACAAAAACAGCAATTAAAAAAGAATGAGAAAAGGAGGGTTACTTACCTCTCTACTTCAACCTTCCGAGGGCTTTGCCCTGGAAGTCTGTTGAAAGGAATCTGCACTTTGGGCTTAAATGATTGTACTGGGAAATCTGACTCGATGAAGATCTCAGTGCTTGGTCCAACCACTTCCTTATCCAGAACACTTTTGAAGTCCTCAGGAATCTTGAATTGTGTGACTAAGACACAAAGAAAAACGCACGTCTGAAACCACCAGACACCACTCTGCTTTACATTCACACCCAAAGGAGGACTCTGCTGACTACTGGGCTGTCTAGAGAAGTCACTTCACTAGATTTGTGAGAAATCAAGAAGACATCAAATTAGAAACAGAAAGAAAGACCTTTTTTCCTGCTACAATATGTCATTATGGCTTTCCAGTATGAAAATGATGGCATAGAAGCCTCCACTGAGAATTACTGTTATGCAGCTTTTTAGGAGGCAGAGCACTGACCTGGATCTAAAGAGCTCTGTTTTGTTCCCAGCTTTGCTACAGACCCTCTACATGATAGTGGGCAAGTTACCGTTGCTAGTGCACAGCTTCCCTCACACTCAGAAAGGGGTGGGATTCCCCTGCCTCCTTGAGGGGGCCCTGAGACCAAGAGTCAGTTGTAGCTGGGATGAACTTGGTTAAGGTGCTGATAAAGTGCTTATGAATATTGCAGGGGAGAAGCTGCTCAGGTCATCTTTGTCTGCTGAAGTTCCTATTCACACCTTGGGACAAATCTCTCCCTCCTCAGCTTTTGCTTAAGCAAACCTCCCACTCACATCAGTGGTGGTGTGAGAAAAAAATTGAGTCAAGCAGCTAACAATCTCACCATTTGGCCAAATGTTTTCAATGGAAATTTGGACTAAGCAAAAAGTATACATTTCCAAGAATTGGCAGAAATTAAACCATGTCATTTACACCATAAATAAACCAAACTGTTTATATTGCTAAACAAGTCGCAAATAATAGAACAGCAGCAAACTGGGAATTTGAAGCTTAACCTAAATTAAGTAATTGCATGCAAGCTTTAAAAAGCACTATTCCCTAGACAGAGCTAAGCATTGAACTAAAAATAGATTTTAGTGGAGAGCTTTTCCTTTGATGAACCTTCACACTATCAAGGAGAAACTTAAGGTTCTTGCTTGTAATTGGGTATTTTGAACGTCAAGCTTTGAATTCAATCATTCACTCTTCTCCATGTGTTTCTTGAGTCATGGATGTGACCCTTGATTTCAAGGCAATTGTGCAGAGCAGCCAATAATGCTGAAGCCAGACATGTATCAGGATGATCAGGTACAGGAAGGGTCCTCTAAGAGGTCATTCCCTTGTCCTTCTTAAATGGCCCCTGACTCAACCCTTGTAGCTGCACATTGTTTAATTAGAGACTAAAGGAAATGGGCACTGAACTGGCTCCTCTCCCTCTACTCCCCTCCCTTAGGAAGGGCAGCTAGCCTAGCATGAATGTGATCTTAAACACCTGCATGGTCCATGCCAATATGCACACTTACTATAATATCAATAAAATGCAGCTCTTTAGCCTTGTGCACATCTCTTTCTCGAGGTCTTCACAGAATAACCCTGATTTATATCTGTTGTCAGGGAGCACAGCTGTTCCAATTTTGTCACTTCATTGTTGCCAAATCCATGGCACCATCCATTATGGCACTTGGTGCATTATCAACTATTTATGTCAATACTTAGTGTTTCATTTGCATTTACATATTCAACCTGATAGCTCCTTCCCCCTTGAAGAAGCAGCAGATCATAAATAGAGTTCTGTCTCCACTTGTTAAGGATGAGTCTTGCTTGTCAAGATTCACTTGAGGAAGCAGTCATTTGTCCTCACTCATGAAAATAAATGTCACTTCTAAGCACAGGAAGGTGGTATATACAGTTCCCATCTTTCTCCAAGACTAAAATCCTCTCACATACACTTTCTTCCCACCTGCTGCCAGTCTATGATCCATATCCTCAAGAGTGCTCTAGGGGCCAGGAGAGTGCTGGCAAAACTTTCAACCATGCTCTGTTCCTATATTTGAGCCACCATGATACAAGTTCTTGTAAGCAGGTGGAACCAGCAGCTCTGTACACACAGAGAGCTCTTGCATCTAGGGAGAACAAACTACTCTAGGGTACAGCTGGATGCAGAGTGAATAAATGACAGAGGACCATGATTTTGGCTATGGGTACCTAAATCCATACAGCTCTTTTAGGCAGATCCAGTTTTCGGGGTTGTCATGTGCAGGTCCAGGAGTTGAACTTGATGATCCTTACGGGTCCTTTCTAACTCAGGATATTCTCTCATAGTATGATTTTCACAAGAAAGGGCCATTGCTGGCTCCATATGCAATAAAAACACATGCAAATTCAGTGTTCTGGCAGCAGAAGGACCAGAACTCTCATAGGCAGCAGCACAGTCCACCTTGAACCCTGGTGGGAGTGGATACATTCAGGAGAAAAGGAAGTATGGTTTTACCACCTAGTCAGATCACTTTGCTTCACCTCTAAATGAAATTCACTTTTCAAAGGATATTTAAACAGCTCAGCACCATTCCTGAGCACTGAGAGGAGAATGAAAACAGAGCACTAACCCAGTGTCAACAGCCTAGTTTCCAGCATGCCCACTGTGGGCAACCTTTACAGTTATGGCCCCATTTCCTGCCCCACTACATTTCTTCTCAGTGTGTTTACCTTTAGGGGTGTGCTTCTCCAGGTCCGCCTTTCTCAGCAAAGACTGGTACGCGTGGGGGCCAGCTGAAACACTCTGGAATGCAGCATTTGAGGGGAATGTCAGAGATAACAGAGCACAGCTGCAGCACAGTGTGACCTGGGGTCATAGAGGTCCACACAGAAAGTGAGACTGTAAGAGTGACCTTACCAGATCTTTAGGGGCAACCGAGACTGTGAGTAATGGTCAGGAAAGGCTCAGAGACACAAACACATGGAAACACTTCAGTCCAGTACACAGAGATAGGGGATCTGTCAGCAGAGTGCACTCTGATGTCAACTTAAGATGTGGATTGGGGGCTGATTACGCAGCCAGTCATTTGGGGTTTACTACCAAATATCACCTGCAGTCACAACCACTTGCCTGTCTTGCCACACTGGCATCCTAAACCCAGGGAATCATGACAGTGCTATCTGGCCACTGAGGAAGGCAGCACAACCATGACCAGGATGAGCCTTATGGCTTTACTTTTTAAGGGTCAAGACCAAAATGAAGGGCTGGGACGTGGAGTGAGCCTATATATGTCCATACCAGGGGTACCATTGGTCTTTTCATTTTAGGTCAGTGGTGGCAAAAGACTTGGTCTTTGTACTTACCCCTGAGATACTGGAGGCTCCTGGAGGGAGGACATCAGTAGAAGATGCTTTTTGTCTAGAGGCCGAGTATTTTCCCTGGCTGGAGCTTTCAGGATGCAACAAGCCTGTTTCTGGACCGCAGTCCTTCCCTGAAGCCTCGTTGCTGGTATTGGGATGTCTCCTACCCACAAAGTTAATCAAATCCTCTCTTGCTTTCTCCATCTTCTTAGGGGAACAATGCTGTGAAGCAACTCCAATCTTACTACAAGTGGAAAGACATCGAGCCAGTCACACACTGTATATTTGGCACTTCTCCACATCCTCCCCCATGCTGGATATCCTTGACTTGCTATGATGAGTGGGTAACAAGGTAGGTTCAATCCCCTGATTTGATACCAAGCACTGCCTTCGTGGCATGGGAGCCATGGGTCTCAGTGGCTGACTCAATGGCCCACTAACCCCGGGGAAAGAGATCGCTTTATTTTCCCAAATGGATTTTGGAGGGGGAAAACCAGCAGTACACACATGAAAAGCTGCTTTCCTTAAGCAGCAGGGGCTTCCCAGATCTGCGGCAGCATTCAAAAGGCTGCCAGGAGAATTCGAATAAACTGGGACTACAAGAGAATACTACTTTTGCTGTACCCAAATCCCTTAAAAACCTTGTCACACTTGACTCCAGGGGGAGTAGGCTACAGCCTAGGATACCAACACAGCTACTCCCAGGTGTAAGTCTGACTCTTCCATTTAAATAATTCACGACAGATGTTTAAGCATTGCCTAACTCATATTAAAATATAGCCAGAAGCTCCCCTCTCTCTCCTCCTGTAGGGGATATTTTTGCTGGTGATCTCAGCTCACAAATAACTTCTGCTTTTCCACCTTGGGAGATGCAAGTCCAGACAAATAGCCCAGCTGTACAGCTTTATTTTATAGAAAACTTTGCGCACTGAGATACCAATTAAGAGCAGCATTCAGACTTCTGGCACAGGGATAATGCAGTCCTTGATTTTAGGCCTGTCTAAACACAGAGATGACTACTGTAACTAATTAGAACAGCTAAAGTGACACAAACCCCTCCAGCCTGCACACACATCCACTGATATAATGATGCACACATACCCATATAGCTGATTCCTATAAATTATGAGTCAAAGCTCTACATGGTGTCTCCCAAAAGTACTCCAAGGGCAATAGAGTTTATTGATCAATTTCTGCTCAGGGCTAGACCCAGACTCCTCATCCAGCCCTACCTGACTAATGGTTTGCATCCTGCACCCTTGCTACATTTGTGCTTACTTCTGGAAGTCAAGCCTCTGCAGCAGGAGTCTTCCAGCTTCCCAAAGCTAAGTGCTGGAAAGACCTTGCCTGGACTTGCAGGCCACAGCTGGAGCAGTATCTTCCTGGAGTCTCATCCTGACCTGGAGACAGCACCACAGCATCTGTTCATGCCATGCCCTCTCTGCTCTTGAATGGAGTGAAAACTCTGCCCGTCCTATACTCTTGATGAGAGAGGGCAATCTTTTCTAAGTTTCACCTTGCTGCCTGTCTGTGAGAATGAATTGGGTACAGGCAGCAGAGAAAGCATTACATGCATGCCGGAGATAAGAGGGAATAACTGTGCTGGTTTATTACTGCAGGTTCAAGCCAGAAGCCAATTTTGAGAGGTTGAATCAAAAAAGAAATCAGATAATAAATCAAGGTTACCATGATGCGAATCTTTTAAGTGAAATGGAGTAAACGAACAGATTGGAAAGACCTGGGAGACGAGATCAATAATACCCCCTCCGCTCCTTCAAGCTAGAAAATTTCAAATCTCTCTCCTCTCAGCTTTGCTTTGGCATGGCAACTGGAACCTCACACCCTGAAGAATGAATTTTCCATGGAGGATTTTGTTTTTATTAGCTATTTTATGCTCTGGCCATATCTATTTTAGCAGCCCAGCAGGATTGATTGGTATCAGCCAAGATCCAAGGATTCCTGATGAATCACTGCTGGACTCTTTCATGCCTGCTGCACCAGCACAGAGAACAGCAGCAAGGTGGAATGACCCCGCAGTGCCTCTCCTGATATGTCACCTGAGCATCCTTGTCCTGGAAGCAAGGCCAACATGGCTACATGACTTGCTGTGCTTTTACCTCTTAGGACCAGACTCCTAAACCCATCTGGTTCAAAAAAGCCAGCTCCAGGATGCAAGGTTCACCTGAACCTTAAGTAGGGTGAGTGACTGAGCCCACTCCCAATGCAGCAGCACTGGCAATCTCTGTTTAAAAACAAAATAATGTGGCTGCTGCTGCTGACAGCCAAATTTCCAAGATGGGGGAAGTGTGCAGCAAACCAGCCCACAGCAGGCCTAATTCTTTGCCACTTTGTTCCCTGTGTACTCACTCACCTCTCTGAGTCCTTCCTGAGCACTTATGTCAAAATAAAACAGACCCCTACTCAGTGTCCAGTTCAAAAACATCCATCATGCTCTCTTAGCTGCACAGAGGGAAGGCCTGCTGTTTGCAACCCCAAAAAAAACCCTGACAAGCATCCTCCAAAATAAAGAACAAAACCAGGCCTCCAAAGTTTTCCCAGCAATTCCCCAAACAAATTAGTATAACAGCTCATCTGAGTGCCCTACAGGGGATATAGATATGGGGGAACTGCTAAGCACAAAGGGAATCCTACTCTCCTGCCCCCTCAGCTGCTGGAATATGGCTAGGTTTTCCAGCAAGGAGGTTTCCCAGGGCATGATGGGGAGCTCGCTCCAGTGCCAGCTAGAAGGTGGTTTGGTGATCTCATCCAGCTCTCAGCAATGGTCTCCAGGCTGGTTTAAAAGAGGAGAAGAGAGACCTTCTCTCTTTTATTCAGCCTAGCTGCTGAGCCAACAGGATTATTGCAGAGCAGAGGAGTCTCTAACTCTACCAACAGTACCGCCTGCCTTCCCACACCCCTGAAAGAATGAGCAGCATGTAGACCTAAGGCTGTCCTCCCCTCTCTCCACCTGAGGGTGACCCCAGACCCTCACCCCTGGGCAGCAGAACTTGGCATAGATTACCAAGGCTTAAGGAAGGGAAGACCTTCCATCCTGCAGCTCCTCTGCCTGCCTCAATAACCCTTCACTCCCCTCTGCCTCTGCACATCTGGGAGCACCCCCTCGCTCTTCAACAGCAAACATCTGCCTGGCACCCAGCTGTCCCAGCTTCAGTTATAATAAGCTTGGAAAATCTTTCCCTGGCTGCTGAAACACGTATCTTTGCAGCAGTGCAGTCATGCTCTCTCACACCTGAAAAGCATGTTTCCTAGATATACCAGGTACAATGTATTATGCTAAACTGAACTATTCAAAACGAGAGCATATTCTTATGGCACTGCTGACACAACACTAGCTACAGCGTCTGTGTGTCATTGTGGCAAAACTATAATTACAATTTCTCGGTAAATCCAGGCTTTACACATCCAAGAAGTCAAACTCCCACGTGTCTTGCTCAACGTCTGGTATGAGCTTTTTGATCTGTTGCCTCTACTTCAATTCTTTGATCCAAAGCTTTGACAAAATGGGACTCTTTTCTTTCAAATAAGGTTCAAAATGGCTAAAAATTGCAACAGAAAAAGAGAATAGTACTTTAAATATCATCTAACCCCTAAGCAAAACCGCAGATTGAAATCTAGTATTTTTCTGAAATCTATTTACCTGTGGATAGCCATAACCCCAGCTACTACACCATCTGTACACCAACATGCAGAAATTCCTTCTTCTTATAATTTAAGCCATACAATATAAGCTCTGACAAGGTGATGCACCCTCAACAAACTGCTTTAAACATCATCCTGCACTTCAAATCCCTTCTACTTTAAGAAGAGAGTTGAAGGTAATTTCAAGTTTTATAGCAGCCCGTTCCCTCCAACAATCCGCCGGGGTTTAAAACTGATTTTCCCCCGGGTTTTCAAACGCACCCTTTCCTCCCCGGGGAAGCATCACCTGGCCGGGGGGGAAAAGCAGGGCGGGCGGCAGGTGGTGGTGGTTGTACCTGCACACCTTGTGGGGTCACAGGTGTGGTGGGTGGTGAGAGACACCCCTCCAGCCCCCCGGGCCGAGCCCCCAGCAGGGCTGGCTTCCTTCAGGAGGCACAGCACACACGAAGCGGGCGGTGGGGTGTGTTTCGCCCCCGGAGCACCGCGGGGAGCGGGGCAGTCAGCTCGGGGGGCTGTTTAACGTGCTCCGGGAGCGCTGCCCGAGCCCCGGCCGCAGGGAACAGCCCCCTTTAACACACCCTGAGCAGCCCCGACCCTCCCTGCCCGGCGTTCCCACCACCCTGAAAGCAGCGCTGTGGGACCCCTCAGTGCCCACACCTGCCCTCACGCCCACAGCGCGCCCTCCCGCCCGACACGGGGGGCTCCACTGAGACCCCCCAAGCCCTGCTCGGAGCTCCGGGGGTGGCAGGGGCTCTGCCCTGCACTTCCCGGCCCTGAGGGGGTCGGGGTATGGGGTACGGGTCTGGGTACGCACCGGCCCGGCCGAGCCCGCCCCGACGCCGCGCTCGTTGCCACGGCAGTGAGGGGCGGGCGCCGGGCCCCCCCCGCGGGGCGTTGGGCCGGTCCAAGGGAGGCGCCGGGCAGCGCGGGCCGGGCGGCACCACGGCCACGGTGGGGGGCGGGGGAGAGCCCGGCGGGGGCGGCCCCGGCCCGGTGGTGCCTCCGCAGCGACACCGCAAAGCGCCCCGTGTCACCTCAGAGCCACCACCCCAATGACACCTCAAAGGCCCCCGTGTCACCTCAGAGCCACCACCCCAATGACACCTCAAAGGCCCCCGTGTCACCTCAGAGCCACCACCCCAATGACACCTCAAAGGCCCCCGTGTCACCTCAGAGCCACCACCCCAATG
>JAWWEW010000023.1:14663550-14724205 GCA_035583185.1 Anabacerthia variegaticeps
CCCGTGTCACCTCAGAGCCCCCACCCCAATGACACCGCAAAGCCCCCCGTGTCACCTCAGAGCCACCACCCCAATGACACCGCAAAGCCCCCCGTGTCACCTCAGAGCCACCACCCCAGCTGTCACGGCAGGGACACCACAGAGCCCCCCGTGCTACCTCAGAGTCACCGCTGGGTCCCCACCCCAGAGCCACCCCCAGAGCCCACTGCTGTGGAGCGCTGTCACCAAGTCCCCACCAGACGTGCCCTCCAGGGTGCCAGCCCCAGGGTGCAGGTGCTTGGGCACCCACCGAGGGTCACTGGGGACAGCCCCCCATGTAGGGATGGTGAGGGGCTAGGTACCCGCTGCCACAGTGTCACCTTCCCTGCCAGCTGGCTGACAACACCCCCAGCCACTGTCCAGGAAGATATCCCATCACATCCCATCCCATCCCATCCCATGCCATGCCATCCCATCCCATCCCATCTCCCATCCCATCCCATCCCATCTCCCATCCCATCCCATCCCATCTCCCATCCCATCTCCCATCCCATCTCCCATCCCATCTCCCATCCCATCCCTGATGTAGAGCTGCACTGTGGCTTGTCTACGACCAACCTTATGTACCCACGAAAGTCTTGAGCTAAGAGGTCATGTTGGGTGGGAATGGGGGGGCTACTGGCCCTGGAGAATATGCCGTGCCCTACAGAAGGAAAAGGGGCACGGAGTCCTGTTGGAAAGGCCCCAACAAGCTGGTCTGCCAGGGAGGAGATGGTGGGGAAGGGACAAGCAGTGCCAGCCCTGCGGGGGAGTGAGGAAGAACAGGTTTAGATTATTTTGGGGGAGAGGAAGGAGGTGGAAAAGCAGAGAGGAAAAGATTTAAAGAGGAAAAAAACAACCCATAAAAGTAAGATATCTAGTGTGAGGGAGTACAAAGGGCAGAGGAGGAGGAAAGGATGAAGCAGGAGGCAAGTGGAGGCTTCTGCAGGATGAGAGCTGTGGGCAGGTGAGTGGGCAGGGGCTGCTTCATAGCTCCTTTGAGACCACCCAGACCTGTCCAGCCTGGCAGAGTGCTGACAGCAAGTCCTGCCGCTGCCCAGCTCTGCACCCAGAAGGGGTGCAAGTCCTAGAAAGCAGGGCCAGAGAAACACAGCTCTGCAGGGCTTCCTCAGGATAACACAGCTGACAGGGATGCCTGCGTGGCTTTGCACAGGGGCAGAGGGTCAGGCAAAGTGTCACCAGGATGAAGGGCATGCCATGGGGAGGCAGCAGAGCTCAGGCCATGAGCACCAGCTCCTGTCCCTGCCTGGGCACCTGTCAGGTGCAAAGGGCTTGGGAGTCAAGGGTGGAAGAGGAATATGTGCCACTCGAAAATTTGAAATAAGGGGATGTGAAGTTTGGGCAGAAAAAGGTAGGGGCTGTGGCAGACAGAGCCTGAGAGAAGAAAAACAGACTTCTCCAAATAAAGAAGCTCCCTACCAGCAATGCTCAGCTGCTGCCAAGGTGTTCACTGGATCAGCCTCATGCAGCAAGGAGGTCTCTGGGTGGATTTGCACTCCACGTTGAACTGCTCCTGGCCCCAGTGAAAGCAGCAGATGCTGCAGAAACTCCCAGGTGTAGGTCCTTTGTCATATTGCTGGCCTCATCGCTTTACTTAAGTAAGGAGTGCTGCTGGCTTGCCTCAATTATGTTTGATATAATTACAGCTCTTGCTGGAGTTCCCTGGAGTCACATCCCAGATGGCTCCTCTGGTTGGGAGGAAACAATAGTGAAGTCCCTTTGCATGGAAAAAATACCTGTCCATTTCATGCTGGCTTCATCCCCCGTGCAGCAGGTCGGGATTCACAGCAGCTCTTTCTGTCCGTGTGGTTAGCTGGGCTTCGTTTTTGACCCAGCTTTCAAAGTTTGCCACAAAATGCTTCAGCAAGTCAGGAGATGAAAGCTGAGCTGATTTGAGTGGCTGGGTCTTCACAAACCCACCAGGCCAGAACAGAAAGCAGACAGGTGTGTGAGCCACCTGCTCTCCATCCATGTGCTGCCAGGACTGATTCATTCCCTGACCTGCCTTCAGAAGGGCCTTCTGATTCCATAGAGACTCGCTCCCAGGTGTTGCAGCAGGATGTGCTGGCACTGTGTCCTGCTTCAATGGGTTCTCCTTTAGGCCAGGAAGATCAGGCAGGGCAACACGATACCCACCCACTTGCAAAGGGCAGGTTCAAAGTGGCAGTGGTGGTGGTTGGCACAGCTGAGTGTGTCTGTGCTTTCACCTTCTCATATCAGTCCAACCTGAGATGCTGTTCCCAGCAGGGTCAGCACAAAAGACTTAGTGTTGTCTTTCTTCTGACAGTTCTTTCTGTTCCTTTCCTACCATGGGCTCTTTTGAGGCCACAGATCCACCCATATTTACAGGTGATGCTGAGTTCCCATGAAAACAGTTCTCTGAGAAAAGGTTCCTGAGTCCCTGCTGAAACAGGCTGATCAGTGTCTTAGTCGGTATTTTCTTTAGCGCAAGGCTGTTTTGGGAGAAGAAAAATACTTCTCTCCCTGTCCAGACAGCCACACCACTGGCGTGAAAGCATGAGCAGGCTTTAGCAGTGTCTGAACTCACAGGGAGGGGGAGAGGTCTCATCTCTCCCAGTTACCAGACACGAGAATCAAACCAGTTTCAGTAGTTGTTAGGATGTTAGCTGTCACTGGGATGGAGAAATATGTGAAATGTGCTAATGGCTCATTCTGCCTCTGAGGCTCTTTTCTGGCCAAAGATCCCAGCTTCTCTCTTACATGGTCTATGAGCTGTTGGAGCCACTTTTGCTGACCTCCACTTTCACTCCTTTGACTCTCATGCGTCTCTCACAAACCAAATGCTCGGAACACACCATTGCCAGGACTAAATATCACACCAAACTCACTTCTACAGAGAACAGCCTTCCCTTAGTTATGGGAGGAATAATAAAATATCGAAAATCTCAACTTCTGTGGACCTCAGAGATGATGTGCTGGTTGTTTTGTTTCATCACTTGCACCTACCCCCTACCGTGGGTGGCAGGCCCCTTCAGATTTAGCAGTGTTTCCATACCCACCCCACACACATTTTACTGAAAGTGTAAATGATCCTCAAAGCACAAGGCCACTGGAGAATAAGGCCCTAGATTTCTCTGTCTCCACACCTACACGTGTTCCCACACACAAGATACAGCATTAATCTAGAGTAAAACAGCACATGTTGACAATGCTAACAGTACATTTGACAGAAAGTCCTCAGATGGAACGCCAAAACACAAAGCCACGAAAAAGTCATAAAGCAGGGAGAGTCACGACAAGGTCTGGCTTCTTGTTGCCTGAGCACCTCTCCAGAAGGGGCAGGCTGATTCTGGAGAGGTGATATCAAGCCAGATTCTCTTTATATTCCTGCTGCTTTCAACAGCTCTCTCAACGCAAGGCAGTTACCTTGAATTCAGGCAGGCTGTGACCAGGGAGCAGTTTGTAGCAGCCAGCTGAAGGTTCTGTGTTTTCTGGGCAGTTTTTGCTGCAGCCTCAAAAAGCAAATGAGACTTTGATAGTGACATTCTTGTTAGTTAACTTTATCTCTCATCTCCACCACTGTACCACAGCACATCATCTCCCCAGGGTGTGTTCTCTCAAATTGGGGATCACACCATTAACCCAGCCAGAAGGCTTTCCCTGGGGAATTTCCAGGCAGAGGTTACTTCCCCAAGGAAGGCATGCAAAAACCATGGGGCTCTCCAGAAGCAGGAAGATGGTAGTGAGGATTACCAGGGCTAAGCCTGAGCATGCAGGGAGCAGTGGTGATTGAGAAGCTAAACAAGCCTCAGTGTTGAGGTCTCAGCAGTGGTGGGCAGAGAAGCTCACAGTAACCACTTTTACACAACTGGTTAAGCTGAATTGGCCAGAACTGCCTCACAGTGCTGCCATCTTCTCCATGGGTCTGCAAATAGAAAGATCTTGTTAGACAGCAGTAAGCTGGGAGTTTTTTTCCAAGAGCCTATATGTACTTTATATATAGCCTATATGTACTTTGATTTTAGAGCAGGTTAGTGGCAGAGGTGCTCCAGAGTATCCCATGCTCTGGCTCCCAAATCCCCTGGGCTTAGACCCTCAAATCCCTCAGAAGCCCCAACTAGATCAATGGACAGATTTCCTGCAGCCCCAGATGACAGGTCATCTGTCAGAACATACACAGGAGGCTCGGATGTCTGTAGCTCCCCCAGCAAATATGATGCAGGCACTTCCCCATGACTTGCCTGCTTTTAGAAGGGCTGCAAATTTTCCCTGAAGATTCCAGAGGAACATCAAGGTTTTCATGAGAGACAGAAGCACCTTGGCTCCGTTCCACAAGGGCACTTGCTGGGAAGTGTGGAAAGTTCTGGTTCCAGCCTGTGGTCTGGACCAGACCTGTCAGGCTCAATGCTATATCTCCTCTCAGCATGTAAGCATCAAAATCATCTGGTTTTGAGCAAAAATTCCAGCCTTTGCTGACAAACAGCAACAGATTCCTGTGAAAAGCCTTTTTCTCAACCAACTGGCATCTGATCAAGGAATCCCCAACATGCTCAGGTTTTTTCCAGTGGAAAGCATGTGCCAAAAGCTGGGATGGATCCTCATCTGAACACCACTATTTCAGTAGCTGGTCAGAGCAGTTTCTGAGCCACTGGGCTGAACAGAGAAGCAAAACTAATGCACTTCTTTGCACCATGATAGTACAAACCAACATTTTTGGATTTAGAATGGCTTCAAAACATACTTTCTTAAACTTGTTCATCAGCTGATTTATTGCACCAGGTGCCAGCCTGACTTCCTGCTGTCATTGACACAGTACTGTGAGTAGTTGGATGTTCATATCATTTATCTGGCTGGTCCATCTACTCTTGAAGTACCTTCTCACTTGGCAGGGAATAGTCTCCAAAAATAGCCCTCTTAAACACAAGAAACTATTAAAACCCGTTGGAGGAAAGCAACAAAAAACCCACAAACAAACAAACTCAAAACAAATAAAAAAGAAAAACACCAAAACCCCAAACAAACAAAAAACCACAACAAAAACCCAAACAAGTTTGTTTGTCTTTTGTTTTGTTTGTTTGGTTTTTGCTGTTTTCCATCAGATTTTTGTCTGCAACTGATAATGGTAGTAATGTAGTAATTGCGGATATGAAACCCAGAGGAGAATGGAAGCAGAATTTGGGTGTGACCTTTTGTTGCCTGTCAGCCTGCCTGCCCCACACTCAGGGTAAGGGGAATTACTGGTGTGTCCATCCTGCAGATCAGGGTGACATTTCTGGGAATCTCAGTGGGGAGAATATTACTGAAGCTTAAAACTGAGCCTCTTTGCCCAAAGAAAGTGTCACCCATTTAGTGAGTGCCAATCTTTTGCCTCAATACTGGGAGCAGAGCTCAGAGTAGGCAAAATCCGAAGGAAGCCGTGATTGTGGCATTGCTGGGAGAAACTGGGCAGTCAAGTGAGAAGAATTATAGCTTCCAAACGTGTACCGACATCCTGCTAATTCCCAAATCTCCCCCTACTCCTCCTCTGCTGACGCTCCAGTCCCCACTTCAATACCTGCCAGGTCCTTTTAGAGAGCTGACATTTCCATTCCTGACATTTTCTGCAGCTCCATCTGGGAATTAATGTCCGGATATTAGTAGCGATGGGGCCGTTTATCATAATTAGTCTCATGAAGCTACTAAGCATCCAACTATTTTTCATCAGCACCGAGGAAATAAACTGCAGAATCCAGTAGACGAGACGGACAATTTATTTATTGATTGATTTATTTTGGTCTGTCAGGATGCAGCTTTAAAGTTTGTCGAGATGAGCAATGCTTCTCGGAGGCGATGACGACAGTGGGCCTGGCTTGCCTTGGGTGTGCAAACTGCAGAGAATAGGTCCCCAAACCCCCTGAGACAGTGAGGAGGCATTTGTTATCCTATTATTATTATCCTGTTATCCTAGGCTCTAGCTTCCTGCACATATAAAATGACAAGTTATGACAGGTTGAGCCCAGGCTGGACAAGCTCAGGAGGAGCAAGACCCATGATGGCATCATGAATGAAAGCCATCACCAGGCATGGCTTTTCTTTCCCACCAGGAACAAGCCAAGGGCACTTTTTACCGTACAGGAGGTGGCACAGGGATCAGCAGATCCAGGACTGTCATTTGGCTGGGTGTGCCTGGTTGTCCTTGGACCATAATGCTAAACAGAGGATGGTGCAAGCAGCACACGTCTGTCACCTTCCAGAAGTGCCTGGGAGCAGATAAAGCTGTTTTCTCACTTGTCGTCCCAATTGGAGCCGGGTGACATACTAGTTTGCTGTTTTCCTTCTCCAGAGGATCAGGGTGGAAGGAGAGGGAGGTAAAGAGATACAGACTGGGTCCACTGTGAGCAGGAGAAGGCCCTTTGGAAGGGCTCACCATCAAATACCTTCTCTGGCAAAGATAAGATCCAACCTGTAGTAGCTAATGTTTGCTGTGGTCTCAATCTTCTTTTTTAGGGGCCAGTGCAATAGTTTGTCCATGTTTCTGTGAGCTTGCCAGAGTGTGTGCTGCTCTCCAGGCATAGCTGCTCCCTGAGCTGCTGAGACCTAACAGACATTGTTATCCATCCTGATGGCTACTACTCTGAGCAAGGAGCTGTGGTGATTTCAGGAGCTCTTCTACCATTTTGCAAGCTTTCATGTACTGAATGGGAGGAGACGGGTGATCCCTGACAGGGTCAGCTGCCTCACATTGCACTCTCTGCATGGCTTATAGCCATGGATGGAGCTCCTCTGCCTAAGCAAGAAATGAGGATTACAATGCTGTGTGGAGATTCTACCAAGAGCAAGGCATGAAGGGCTCCTAGAGTCAGTGTTGCTCTTCCCTCTATCTCCAGAAAGCCCCATGAAGTCTTGCTACAACCCACACACCTCAGTGCTCACCTGCAGCAAGCCCACCTCCTCCCTGCAGGCTGATTATCAAGAGCTTTCCATCCTGAGGTTTGCTATGCAAACATCAAACATTTGTGTTTAAATATTACACTCTTCTGCTGATGTGAAGCTAGTAATTACAGCCAGATGGGACCTAGCTCATAGGCAGACACAGGGCCCACATGCTGCTGGGTGGCAGCTTTTTTTTTTTTTGTGCAAAACCATGTGGCCGAGCACCGGCAGAAATATCAGAAAAGCTGAATGTAATTAAAAACAATGAAGAAAAAAAAGCCCTCCAGTTTCTAAATATATCATGCAATGTATTCCAGGTGAGCACTGAGTGTTCTGGCTGCAGTGCCTGGCAGCCCCAGTACTATGTGTGGGACATGATCCAAGCCAGTGTGCTCAAGCCATACATCCCTCCAGGCACAACCTGATGATGACATGCACTGATTTGGTGTCAGCACCTCCTGCAGGGTCTGATTCTGCAAAACCTTCCTGAGCTGACAAAGAGCTCTTTTTGCACAAGGGTCTGATTCAGCCCACATCCTAGTCCATCAAAGTGGCCCTTATGAGTGTGTTGCAGTCCCAGGGCCACCAGCTGCTGTTGCCTCCTCTCCTGCTGAGTGAAGGGATCATCTTTATTTCACAAGCCCGCGCACATTTCTGCCTTGCACAAGCTGCCCAAGGTAAGAAATACTTCATTTTCTGCCATCTCCAGCATTTCAGGTCTGATTCTATTCAAGGCAAAACAAAAGCACTGCAGTGAGTGGTGGATTTTTCCCCTGGATCATAGCCCATAGTCCATATTCATGTTCAACATCTGCTTGTGTTTTTAATAGATAATCCTCTCCCCATTGCCTCTTCCCTACACATCACCAAAACGGTGAGCAGGAACACACCAGTTTAAGCAAAATGCCTCACTGTTTGTCCTACCCAACACCTGTGTTGTCTATACACACCACCAAGTGCCCAGGAAACAATCCCACTCCTTGCCCCACAGACCTGATTGAGTTCTAAAAGTAACAGTGATGCAGGTAACAGCCACTATTGTTGTCTGAAGGAGGGGCTAAAACCAGCCCGTCATGTGCAATTTAAGTAGCCCTCGTAAAGGGTGATGCCACTGCAGGGGAAACAAGCTATAAAGGCTACAGCCCTTCCTCTACAAACCAATCCAGCTCTCCCTCTTTCTAACAAATACTCTGGCATACTCTCAGGATGCTCCCAAGCCAAGTAGTGCAAAGCCAGAGCCTGGTTTCCTGTCCAAACAGCCAGGAATGTTTAATTCCCTGGGCTAGCTGCTGGAATATGCTCTCCATGTTGTAACACTCAGCACTGCACAGGTACCTGCTCACTGATCCAGCCCTAAGTGGTGTCCCGTAGCCAGCCAGCCTGCCAGACAGGAGCCAGCAGCTCTGGTTGCAAGGGAAAGAAAGAGAGAAAGCAGAAAATAGGGTGGGGGTGGGGGGAATAAAGAAAAGAAATCATTGTTTTGTGAGAAACTGTAGAGCCATAGCAAACACATGCTGTCATTTGAGACAAGTGCCAAGCCCTGATAGTTTTCCCTGTCGAGGAAATCAGGATCAACCTTGGTGAGAGACGCAGAACCTGGATCTCACTTGTCTGCGATCTCTCTGGCATCTGCTTCTCTCTCTTCCTGTGTTCTATAGGCTTCTAACTTCTCAAATCTTCCTCAAAGGACCACGAGTGGAGCTTTCAAAGGAAGCTTATTTCTGCCGTCATATACCCCAGGAGAGTGTTATCTGTTGGGAAGGGAAAAGAAGGAAAAAAGAAGGACTCGATGCCTCTCTGCTTACTGCACCCAAGAAGCAGAGCTTTGGCATACCATTACCAACCCTTGTTTTTGCAGTAACCTTATCCGACGCTGCATGGGTCTGTGGAAGCTCTGTTGTACTACTGTTGCCTTCATGAATAATGGATCCCCCTCCACCTTCCCTCTCCTCTTCCCTGTTAGACCTCATTTCATATTGTATGAAATGATATGGTTGCTACTTCCCTGGGGTTGATCTGAACATTCTGATTCCCAGCTCCAGTTCCCCATCTTCCCAGGATGCAAGTGTTACACAAGAGGGCCCTGACTGGTGAGGGCAGTGTCTTTACTGGGTTCATCTTTGGCTCCTGGCTTGCCTTCTGTTAGGAAATAGTTGATCCTTGATGTACCTAGAAACCTGTAAGCTTCTCCTTCACTTCACTTTAAAATTTCCCATTTTAAAGACTAAAAGTAAAGTTCCAGGAAAAAAATATGCCTGTCATTCTGGTACTAAAAAGTCAAGTGTCTAAGGCTGAGAGAACAATATCTACAATTCTGCATGGGTTTGGGCCACAGAATATTTGGGGTCACTTCTACAGTGCAGTCTGGAGAATGTAATTTCCCTTGTTCCTGGAAATACCCAGCTTTTTTCAGCTGTGTCTGGTAAAGACTGATATTTTAGTTTTATTCCTCTTCAGAAGCCACAGGCTCAGCAGTGAGGTAGCCCCAGTTTTAGCAGGGAATATGCTGTGGCATTTAGCAGCATTATGGGTGCCTCTTTACTTAGGTCCAGCTGCACTAGCACTACAATCAGACATGAGGACGTAGTTAAGTTCAGATAAATCTGTTTTGAGTGGCTTTGTAGGTTTTGTAGGTTTTTGAAGGTCTGTCAAATCTGTGTGTTGACCCCAGTTTCCCAGTCTTTCTTCTTTAGTGTAATCACTCCAGGTTACAAGAAGCACCAAGATCACACACCCTTCTCTGGGGCTGTACCTTTCCACTGTGTCATCTGCCAGCCTCACCAGCCCAATTTTTAATCTCTGCCACCCTCACTTTGTCTTGCTGCCCGCAAAGGTCCAACCAGTTTAGGGGTTTCCATGAGGAGAGCCCATGTTGGCTGATATTTCAAAAAACTGTGAGGATCTGAAAATCAAAGCCAAGGGACAGCAAAAACCTGCAACCAGGAGAGGGGAGTCTGAGCAATTTAGGTCAAAGTGTTATGCTTACACAGGGAAGGAAAGAAAACAGGGTCCTCAGTGAGAAACCCCACTGCCAGAGGCCCTTGGAAAGACACAAAATCAGTTGCCTGGAAACTAATGCTGCCCCTTGTCATTGTCAGCAACAGGGAAAACCCACACGTGCCATAATTCAGGCCACCATCTCTGTCTTTTTCTCTTGGCTGAATGGAAGAAGCAAAGAGGAGAGGCTTTTCATGCACTCTGGATAACAGGCTGTCTCCTTGCCCTCGGCTCAAGGGATTGCAGGCTCAATTCTGTTGCATCTGAATGGTTAGTTCCCCTGGCAAACCTCATGCCCTGAAGGTTGGAGGCTAAAGCATCCTCTCCCAACCCACTGGCATCCTAAACTGCTGGCAGTCAGGAGCCGGAGGGAAGGGTCACACACCATTTCTCCAAACACCCACACATGGTTGCCAGTGGGCACAGTGCTAGGGGAGGTGAGTCTTCAGTCTGACTCAATATTATGAATAAACCCAATTAAGATATTCTGAAAAAGGATTGGAAAACCTAGCTTCTTAACATCCCCAGTCAAAATTCAAGCTTCTGTTGCTGTGCCAGTCTTGTTACAGCAAATAGCAGCTTCAAACTCCTGAAGCAGCCTTAGAGCTTGCAGAAGATAATTAAAATAGGAGAGACAACCCCACTGTCAGCAGGGTCAGGAGTATCAGTTAGGGTTGTACAACGTTTGTCACTGTAAGAACAATTCTTCAGTAGTTTAGAATTTTGCCAAACAATTATATTCACTGTATTTTCTCTAGAGGGCATCTACTTTACTTGGTAAGTTCGGGGGGACTATATACACACACACACACACACACACATATATATATATATATATATATATATATATATACTGTCATCTTCTACAGCCACTTATAAAAATTCTAGAACAGTTGAAGTTGGCAGGAGCCTGTGGAGATCATGTAGTCCAACCACCTGGCTCAAAGAAGAGTCAGGGCAAGCAGGTTTTGAGTATCTCCAGGGATGGAGACCCCACAACCTCCCTGGCCAGCCAGTTCCAGTGTCTGCTTACCCTTATGGTGAAGTTTTTTGTTCAAAGTTTAACTCAAAAACTCTTCGACAAAAAGGACAGCATAGGTGACTATTATAGAACAAAACATGCATATACACATGAAATTGCCCAAACCAAGCTGGTTACAGCAGATTTAGTGCTAATTACACAGCTGAGCTATTTTCCAGAGGACCCTCATTCATCCCACATATAGGACAGACATTGCACAGTTAGCAAAAAGTCTCACAAGACTTTTCCACCGTGTTGTTCAGTGCATGAAGCCTGAGGCAGGATTTACTGCACATTATTCAATCTCTGCTAGGGAGGTAAGATTATTAGTCTCCTAAAAAGCTTTTCAATTGAGTTCACTAAAACAGCTGAATGCTTTGAAACTGTTAATGATTTTAGCTTTGCAACTCCCCTGCCAGAAGATGGGTCTGCGCTATGGCTGTTTCACAGAGGACAAAGCTTGAGCCCAGAAGGACTAAAGGGATGTAGTGCTGCATGGACATACCACATTACAGAGCACTTAAAAGGTGCAGCAGCTTAAAGTCAGGAGGGTTTACAAAAGCCAGTGCCCCATGGCAGACCAAGCTGCTGAATGAAGAGCAGCTCTGTGCCCAGGTGGCAGTGGCACGGTCTGTGCTCACCCCATACCCAGACATTGCATTGCCTTGGTGTGCTCACCACCACCAAGTCATTTCCTACAGCCCAGAACCAAACAGAGATTGGGCTGTAGGAAAGAGGGTATTGGTCATTTCAAATTAAAAGAGACTGAGACTGTCCAAACCTGGGTCTAGGCAAGTCTGGCTCATCCTAGCCTAGGCACTTAGCACTTGGTGGGGCAAGCTGAAGAAAAGGAAACACCTTTAGAGTCAAGCTCAGGCAGACAAGTAGCACAAAGCACTTGCCATGTGTTCTCTTGGCCCTGGGACTGGAGACACGTAGCCTTCGTCACACAGGTGGTGGCTAATCCCTGCTCTCCACAGCTGTTTCTATAATCCATGGCAGCACTAACCCGCTTGTCTATAGTCCAAGGAATCTTTTGTCTTCAAACCAGAGACCACTGCAGGGACCCCTTTTCCTGATTGCCCCTAGGAAGGGGATTTGGCTTTTCTTTGGCTGAATGCTTTCCTGATTCAGCATGGCAGCAGGGAATAGGACACACGTTTCAGGAATTAAATCCATTGCAGGAACTGAAAAGATCCTCGTCCCCCAAATGCTGATCCACAGTGTCAAGCAGGGGGGAAAAAAGGAAGGAAGGTGGACAAAAAAGAGTTTTCAAGGAGCAGACCAAAGGCAGGTCTGAGTTTCACCGGCTGTGGAGGAGAGCAGAGCCTCCCCCCTACCTCCCTCCATCTCGCAGCCCTTCCCTCTTACAAGCTGCAAGTCCCTGGGAGGCCCCTAATCTTCTTTGCTGTACAAAAGACCCAGTCTACTGGCTTTCCTTTTCTTTTTCCCTATTTAAAGTTGAAGTGGGGATCAGTTTCCAGGCATGAAGGCAGGGAGGGGGAAGGAGCAGGGTGCAAGCGGTCACTCTGCAAAAGAGGTCCTGTGGAGGGCAAGAGCTCAGGTGGTTTCAAGTGGGCTGGAGACACAGGGTCTCTGGGGTTGTCAAGATCCTTGCTTTCTAATTACTGAGTTTTTCTGGTGTGCTTGCATATCACTAGCAAACCAATGGAGAAGATAACTCCTTCCAGCCTTTGTTTTACTTGTGAAACAGGATCTCCAGTCTCTTCATCATATTCTGAGAATTTTTCTGCACTGTTTCTGGTGTGAATTCAGCCTACCTGTCCAGGACTCCCACCCGATGCTAGATGAGCTCTTGTCAGTACTTTGCAAATGCTATTAATAATTTCCTGCTTCTACTGGCAATATCCCAAGCCCCTTGGGTCTTGTTCGCCTTTTTGTGCCTTTAGCTCATTGGTGGTTCATAATCACCCATGACTGCTACAATGAAGTTCACCTCCTCCTCAGTCATGTCCAACTGACACACTCCCTGTCTAGCACAAAAAGCCCCAACCCTGTGATTAGTCTTGCATTTCGTGCTCTTGAATTTCAACTCGTTCCTGCGTCTCCGTGCTCAAGGTTGTCTGCTGCTTTCTGTTTGATCTCCCGTCTCCTCTGCATTCACAATGCCTCCCCCTTCTGCGTCATCAGCTGGCTTAACCTAAGCGCTTCCACTTCTTATGACAACATCATTCATGGAGAGAATAAACAAGATCAATCCCAGGATCGATTCCAGAGAAACTCCAGTGGTGAACTCCGTCTAGCCTGCTACTGCCTCTGTCCAGAGGTACAGCTTCTGTACCCGACTTCTATTTCTTCCACTAATCCCGTTGTCTCCAGTTTAATTAGTAATTTCCCTGACACTCCATTGAGCACAGCTTGCTGCATTTGTCTAGAAATTTGTCTAGATGAATTGAGATGAGCGGGCTGTCTCAGCTGAATGCTTTCCATGGCATGCCGAGCTGGTTCTGCTCCAACCATGCCGGCCTGCAGGTTGTCTTCCAGGTCTTTGCATGCTACTGACCCATCCTACAAATTCCCCAAGCCCCACAGTAAAAACATCAAACAAACAAGGAATGGATATTACATTCACAACCTTCAGTGTGGTTCTTTCTCCTCTGTGAGAGGTTCTGCTTCTGGAAATGTTGCCACCACAGCTGTATTTTGGCATATGAGTTTGTTTGGAAACCACAAATACCTGTTTGACCTGCCTGCAGCACAACAACATGTCTGACTTTTGTCTTTTATTTTCGTTTACCATTCAGATTTTATACTGTCATCTCTCTCACATGTTGACCCTACACCCATCATTATCATCTCCTTCAGATTGGCTGGGGACTACATCACGAACATCTTTGCCACCCAAAAGAGACACTGTGTTGAGCGGATGCCTGAATGATGTTTTCCTTGGTGTCATAACACCCTTTCTAAGATTTATCTCAGCTCGGTTTGCCATGTTGTCCTTACTGCTTCCAGGTCCCTAGAGTACACTCTCTCGTCACCAAAACTGGTAGGGAAGAACATTGATGCAGTTGGAACTGAATTTACCATAGCTGAAGTCCTCCTTGTCAATGTGAGGCCAACACATCCCAGATCCAGTCCTCAGCAACTCAGGGAACTTTAAGTTTTTGCATCAGCATTGCTAAATGCCACGCTGGGGGATCTGGCAGTGCTGCTTCTTCTGACCCTCAGGCACCAGGTTCCAGATGTTCCCACTGAAAACCAGCCCTGTCAGAGGCTACTTTGACGCTCTCTGGGGGTGGACCAGATCCTCTCTAGTGTGGACAACACTAGACCTAGAAGTCACCAACCTTCATCTGGAAGGAAAATAACAAAGCATATCCGGATTAAATTGTAAAATGCTCTCTGTCAAGCTACCAAAAAAGTTTTCCCCAATTTAATCCAACCTGCCAAGGCACTGGGACCCCCAAGCAAGGAGAAAGTGTTAAATCCATCCTCAGTGAAGGGGGATGAACGGATTCTGATCAGAGGGATGAGCAGACTCCACGTGTTGTGGAGGAGGCTAGAACAGAGCCCACATCTCGTAAGGTGCAGGTTGGACGGACCTACCAGAGGGTCACCACCCTGTGTTAACCTTTGCAGAAGATGCCCTGGGCATCGCTTTGCTCCCGGTGCCCCCTGGGATGCTGCTGACTCTCTGGGTACCCGGCTTCCCCGACACCACGCTGGTTGCTCCCACCTCACCTGCCCTGCTGGGAACACCAAAAGCGAAGCCGGAGCCTCACCACGCTGCCCTCTAAAGCCTCTGTCTTGCGGTGGAAATAAATTGCCTCAGATTCCCGTAACTCAGGCAGAAAACCCAGGCCCCTTGCTGATAAAACCAGGCGGCCTGGACAGCGTTGCCCTGGCAACCTGCACTTTCTTCCCCATCCTTTTGTTCGGTCTCGGACCCAGACTTTTGTACCCAGCCATAATGGGGCCAGACTCTTGGGATGTTTACGGGGTGAGGTGAGAGGAATTTCATTCAGCCGTGTCTTGCCTGGCCGGTCTCCTTCCGCAGGGTGAGGGAGGAATGTTATTGACCAAGGCCCCATGCAGGGACCCAGGCACTAAAGAAAGGCACTTTAGACTTTCCGACAAAGAAAAGAAATTCCTGCCCTCCCCCATGCAAACATACCCCCCCTGTCCCAAAAGTGCCTTTTGTTTCCTTATTTCTCTTTTGGTAACTTCCCTGCTCACCCACTCCTGCCCACAGCTGCTCTCACCAGGCACAAACAAAACCCTTCAGCATGCCCCGTGTGCCTGCCAGCTCCAAGCTTCAAGGCATTCAATAATCCTCCTGGACCCCCATCCTCCGAGGCGCCTTGACAATAGAAGGAAGGTGGACTGAGTGCACTGAGTTTGCAGGAGCAGGAGTGCTGTGCAGCTGAGGGCAGGGCATGGAGCAGCCAAGCACAGCGGGGAGCTGGAGCCCACTCTGAGACCCTGCCGCCCTCGGTTCTTTGCCTTCTGGTTCAGGCTGGAAAGGGTTAAACACATCAGGTCCGGCTGCCTGCTGAGAAGACAAAAGTCTGCCTTGACATCCAATATTGAAGCTCCCAGGGACACCACTGAGGAATTCCCATTAGCTGGTGTTTGTGGAAAGCCTTATATCAAATGCTGAGGACAGCCAGTTTGCTTTCCTCGTGCCAGTCACTGGGAGAGCAGCAACACCTTCCCGGCACTGCAGTTCAGGGAAGAAGGGATGCAGGGGCAGACCAAGTGGTGCCTTCGTGGAGGAAAGGCAAGGAAATCTTTCCCCTTGTGCCCTTGCGCTGCTGGCAGTTCCAGCAGCAGCCAAGCCCATCAGGAGAAACTCTAGCCTGACTTGACCAGATCTGTGCCTGGGTTCAGGTAGCTCATTTCAGAGTTGAACATCATAGCTTCACTCTCTTCCTGGCTTTCAGACTTTATGCTGTCTTAGGAGAGGACAAGTCTACAGTTTGGACAGAAGATCCTGAGGACCCTTATTGGCAAGGCAGTGCTGTTTCCCTCTCAGCCAGACCCTTTCAGAGCAACTGTGCAAACCAAAAGGCATGGACAGAGATGAAATGCTGGGAAGGATGGGTTTTGGGTTTTCTTCAGTTCTGCTGGGGGTGTAAATGGAAGATAAAGCCCAAGTTGGTGTTGTTAGACTGAGCAAGGACCCATTGAGGAGTCGCTCCTGGTGTGGGCAGTGTCCCATGGCAGTCCCTCCACCAGTGCTCAGCTATCCTGGGGGACTCTGTCCAGCAGAGAAGAGCCTGCAACTCTTGGCAGAGACACTGAGTCTCTTATGGATGGTGAGAATTAAGGGTGGAAGCTTTTCTTTAGTCCTGAATGGATTGGTATGGCATTGCTCTCTCCCAGAAGGATTACCTGGTTAAAGGTGTGCTCATACACTGTAGTCTTTCCCTTCCATTTGTGCTGCAAGAAGATGGAAGAAAAAGACCTGGACACCTGTTTTCCTAACACTCATCTTTGAGACTCCTACTATTCCATCTATTCCATCATATCTCCTTAAAAAAAAATAAATTAAAAATCAGCTAATAGATTTAAAAAGTGATTAGTGAGCTGGACAGGGGAGAGGAAAGGCAACACAGGCGATGGAGAACCATAAGACACCTTCTCCTGGGTCTATTGCCAATGAAAACTAAAGCCCAGGGTATGCCCAGTTGGCTCTTGGCAAAGGACTATCGCTCTGGCACCATTTCCATGCTGCTTGCCTCAAAGGCATGCAAACCCAGTGAAAAAGTAGGCTGGGAACCAAGAGGAAGCAAAATGCACACCAGCTATGAATAGTGGGGCAAATGTGTCAATGCCAACAGAAACACACAGCAGCCCTTACTTCCCATTGTCCATTCTTGGCTGAGGTGAGCCCTCCTGGATCAAAGAGAGTGTTCCTGCAGGTGCGATCCCCAAGCTGGGTTTGATTTATGTGTTTAGGGGTTAGTGGTTCAGCCACAATGAGGGATCACATGCTGGAGGCTCCTGTACCTGAAAACACAGCAGAGGGGTTGATCCTGGATCTTCCAGCCCCAGGTTACAGCCCCAGCCCGCTCTGGTAAAGAACACTACATGACCACCACTCTTGATACCTGCAGCATCAAGGCAAAACCATCCCAGCCCTGTGGAAAAGGTTTATTTCTGAGAGAGGGTCTGTGAAGCAGGGGTGCCCCAGGGAGGAGGGGGTGCCCCAGGGACCTCTGTGCATGTAGGAACTTGGACAGCAAGAAGCCAAATGCCCAGAGCAGCAGAACAGGGTTGAAACAGGTTCTAGGCAAATCTCTGCTTAGATGTCCCTGCTCCCTCCCTCTGCCTTGGCCACTCACTGCATCAACTTTGAGGAAACCAATTTTGCTTCTACATAATTCGCAGCCATCTTCAGAGGGATATGAGGCCCCTTTGAGGTCTCAGTGAGGAGATGTGGTGCAACAACTTCAAATGATGTCTTCAACAGGGACACTGGAACTGTGGGAGTGGGAATTGTGGCAGGCTGGCACAGGAGAAGTTCTGCCACTAATATCTCATCAAGCCAACGCGGGCTTAACCTGCCAGGCAAAACAAGAAGTGGTAGAGGCAGAGTACCAGCTAATAGGTTTTAGGACATACAAAGCAGCAGGAAACCCATTTTTCTCCAACCACCCACATCCCATACGGATGTAGCTTTGAGGGTTTTTTTCGGCTTCGTGTTGGTGGAAACAAAAGCAAGTCACTTCTGCAACCCATTTGAGCCAGAAAAATGAGACAGAGGCTCCTGGAGAGGCTTGTTTTATCTGAGATGCTGGCATTGAGAGGGTAGTATGAAGTATGAATGGTGCACTAAATTTGGGGCTACCAAGGATGTCTCAGATGGGACAGTGACAGCATCACATTCCACCTTGCCTCTGAGTGGGTTTGTCCTGTCAGTGCCATCAAGTGTTGACAAGGGCTTACCTGTAATGCTGCCTCCCATTTTTTAGAGGGGAAATTTGTCCTTTTGTCCCAGGAGCTGCCTTTCTGACTCCAGCCATGCCTGGGATCCCCAGGAGAGATTTAGTGCAGAAGTACAAGACAGTTGTTCTCTAAGGGGCTTGCAGCAGACATTCAGTGCAGCCAAAGCTAACTTGTTTGTAAATCTGATGAAATCAAATTGGGTTTTTCTCCTGTTTCAAATATCAGGTACTTTGATGTGCATAAAACTCCTTGGATGATCTGTAAGTCATAGAGTTTTGCAAGGAAATATTTCCTTGGGATCACTTCTAGCAGAAAGGAAGAAAGAGAGAGAGAGGGAGAGAGAGATTTTATCTGAAGTTCCCTTTTAAAAAACAATCCATAACTTCAATATTCAGATCAATGTAAAAGAAAAAAAAAACACCAACCCACACTAAAAAAATCTATCAAATTATTCTCTTCCTGCATTCTTCTGACACTGCTTTTCTCAGCCCTCTCCTCCTCCCAGCCCGTTAGCTGAAGAAGCATTACAGGGTGCTCAAGGAGACAGGAGACTATTCGATTACAACAGCATTGAGCTTCAAATGCCATCAGTTCCTGCCTTAACCTGCTATTTGGGGAGAGCAGAGTAGCTGTGTGTCCTCCCACAAAGGTGGGGTTCCATTGCTTTGGTGGGTGGCAGGAGATGGAAGTGCTTCTGCTTTAAAAGGCAAACTGTCAGTGTCATTATTAATGAACTTGAGTTGTGTCAGCGCAGCAACAGCAAAAAATTGGGAAGAAGAGAGAGAGCAGCTGAAGAACTCGTAGATTTGCTTTCTCTGTCTGGAGAAGAGAGATAAAAATGTAAAGGGGATCAAACAAATGGAAAATGCATCAAGACGAAGCAGAAATGGTGTCAACTTTCCAGCAAATTACACACTCGGCGTTTAGAGACCACAACTCTGATTTCCAGTCCTTCGGGATATTCCAGTGCATCGTCTTCAAGCTGGCTTTCTCACTCAGCTGTGCTGGAGTCTGACGGCTGGTGTGGGCTCTAAAATCATGAGAGATTAGTGTTAATAAAGGCAACAGCCCCCCCACCCCCTTGCTTTATTTTAAGAATGGCCTTGTGTTGGAGATGGCACATTGTTTCCCTTCTACAACCATCCATCAAGGACAGTTCATCTCAGCCCCCGATAAATCCTATTATTTCAGCTGCACATTTCCACTGCCTCCAAATCAGCAGCTGATGATACGCAGAGTGTTGCAATAAATGTTTATGGCTCTGCTTCTCCTCAGCCTTTAATTTCAATGGTTTGATGTTGATCAGCCCGTTGAGCAGCAGCCCGTTCACATCATTACTGGTGTGTGCAAACAGCCTGCGCTGGGGACCAGCGCCAGCTCAGCCGCCACACTGATCTTGGCTTGTTAGAGGTGTTTCCAGATATGATCTTATAACTCATGAAAACGAATGGTTTCCTCCAGCCTTGAGCTACCATCCTCCGCCGTACAACGAGCATACGCTACGGATGTATTTATGCATGGATGAATGCCCTGGGTGTATACATAGCTGGGGATTTTATTAAAACCTATACCCACCTCAGTGCTTCTGGGCAAATTCATAGCTGAGGCACACCATCAGTTTAGGAGCTACATGCTGGCTGTGAAAGCCGGCAATTAAATGTTCCCCCAAACCAGCGAGCGGCCGTTTCCCTGCCAGCCTCCTGCCTTTGCCTGCGGAGCAGACAGATGCAGGGGAGGATGCTGCTGCTCTCCCCTGCCTGGAGCATTGCAAAGGCCAGAGGATGCTGCCGTGGAGGTCAGGACCTGCTGGTGTGAGCTACTGTGCAAACATCTATTTTTGGCCATGTTTTGGATCCAGCAAGTCCAGCTATGATGTCTTGGTACAGATTTTGGGCAAACAGCCTTTGCAGGGAATCTGAGGCAGAAGTGAGCTGCATCCCTCAGGTCCTTATCCAAGGCAACCATCCTTCTACAGATCCCAGTGTGGACTGAGATCCCAGTATTGACCATGTCTTGTGCCTCACTATGGACAAGGCCAAGCTTTCTCAGCCACACATCCTACCAAGCTACACAAGACAAACTCCTAGTTTGTACTAGGCAGTGCATAAAGCATGGTAGCCAGGTTGAAGGACAGCTTTTCACAGATCCATGGAGACAACAGCTCAGAAGCCCAGAGCAACAACAAAACCTGTGGGACCTGAACTGAAGCTAAGAGGAGTATGTTTGAGGAGTGCTGGTTCCAGCTCCTAGCAGAGCAGCCCCCATGTGACTAAGGTGTGTAGCTTCTTGAAAGATGATTAAATTCTGGCAAAAACTTGAGGTGTCACTATGCAGGTGTCACAGCTGGAGATCTTGCTTGGAGATGGTGCACACTGCAGGAGGTGAGTGGAGATGGGCCTGTGTTCTATACCAGGTTCAAGGCTTTGGGTGGTGGACAAAGGAGATGAGAGAGGAAACAGTGGCTCTTCCATGCTGTAGCTCTTTGCAAGTATCCCTGCAGGAGAAGGCTCAAGTCCTTGGAGCCCAGTTGTGCTCCAAGCTCAGGGATCCATTGGACATGAGCCCAACAGAGACCTCAGTGCCTGCAGGGACACGTGGTGTCAGGTGACTGCAGCTGGGGGACCATGTGTGTCCCACATCCCCACCATGGGATACAGGCTTGCTCCTGCAGCTGTGGCAAAGCTGTTGCTGGGTAGTTCAGGCACAGCAAGAGGACACAAGGGAGGACCAGGAGCCAGGAATGGGTGACACCTGCAGATGGTGCTACCCAGCTGTTGACACCAGCATGGGTGTGGAGTGAAGCCCTTGAGGAGCAAGAGGAAGGCTCAGAACAGGTATGCCTGCTGGCCCAAGACTGGGCAAGGGAGGCAGGGAAGATGAGCTGGTGATCTGCTTGCCAGAAAAAAATGAAGTTCACAGCTCGCTTGTCAACATGGAAAGGGGAAAGGGGGGGCTTCCTGGGAGAGGGATGGAGACGGCGAGCGCGGGTCGTTAGCCTTCTGCTCACATCGGCGGGGGAAAGCAGTTTCATTTGCTGGCCTGATTGGACTGATGAGATTTCCATATTCTTCATTAAGGGGCTGCCAGCAAGCGCGGCTGGGCTGCCATTTCCCATTACTCACAGCCTATCCATTATGCAAAAGGCGAAGGGGAGAGGGACGAGCCCCGAGAGCCCAGATAGCGGCTGTAATGATCCTGTCAGCCTCACGCCCGGCACCGGGAAGAGGGCAGCCAAGGGTGCTGTGGAGCCGCCCCGGAGATTGGTCTGCCTGCTTCCCTGCCTTCTGCCCTGCCTGGGCACGTTATCACTCCCGCAGGTGCCAAGTTGGTGGTATCACGCTCCATGTCTCATCCTGGCCTCTCCACACCCAGTATTCAGCTCTCCTGCCTTGCCCCACTCCTAGCACTGGAGCAGGTTGACAAAACCCCGCGGCAGCCAGTGCAGCAGGAGGGAAGGAAGGAGGGAGGGATGAATTACCAGCCCCAGGACGAGCCCACCAGCTTCCTGGCCATCCGAGGGGGATGCAAGACGTTCCCTCCTCAGCCCCTTCTCCACAGCAGGTGAAGCGGGGCTGCCTGGTGCTCTGTGCATCCCTGGTACATGAGGATGGGGTGGCAGGGAACAGGGAGAGGAGGGGCAAAAGCCTCCTTTGGTCATGGGAGGATAGAGGGCAGGAGTAGATCCACCTGCGCTCCATTGACACCCAGGTGGGCACTGCTCCTGCCTGGGTGCTCTCACCACACCCCATGGGAGCTCCAGGGCTTCAGGCTTGGTCCCTTACTACTCTCTCTCCCTCCCCAGGGATCACAGGCTGTGTGTGGGGCTGTTTGACAGGGCTGTGTGCGTTTTGAAGGCAGGAATGACAGAAGGATCACCACCTGCACCCGGATCCACCCAGAGAAAGCCTGTGCTAGGGCAGATTGGGAAAATTACCTCTCAACCCCAGTATTGAACTGGGTTGCTGCAGGGAGGTCTTGGAGCCAGGAGCTCATCCCAAGATATCCGTCATGCCTGACCTCAGCTGTCACCAGCAGGCAATTATCTCGGCACCGGGAGATCGCAGTGGGGATGCAAAGACCCGGCTCTCCTTCTGCCTCCCCTTCAACCCCCTTCTTCCCATCCCACTTGCCACGGTGGTGGCAGGCAGCAGTAACTTTCCACTAGAGAGAGGCCTCAGGCTAGGCGGCCCCCCAGAATGCTGGCTGGGCTCCCCAGCATCCATCCCGCGTTATGGATGGAGCTTTCTGCCCAGCTCCCACCTCAGTGGGGGCTGATTCATGGCATGGGGAGAGGGATGGGGGAAAGCTGCCAGTGCCTGTGCAGCCTCTCCATCCCCTCACTGGCTGTCAGCTGTATTTCATGGAATTGTTTATGAGTCTCGCCTCTCTGGAGGGAGCGTGGGTCAGCTCCGAGCGAGGCTCCTACCAGCAGGGATGCGCTTGGAGGAGGATGCCAAATACCCAGATGCTGGAAGGAGCAGGAACACGTGTCAAGGGACAGTTTCCATTTATTAGTGACAGTAACCTCGGAAAAAAATAGCCTGGTCTTTGTCACATCTTCATCCCTCCAGTGTCTCCGCAGGGCACAGGCAGAGTAGCTCTAATTGCTCCTGGGTGTGGAAAGCGGAGATCAGAGCCTGGCATCTGTCTCCTCACCCTCTCATGCTTTCTTCTCGCCTTTCTCTCTTTCTCCCCACCCTTTTCTCCACCATTCTTCTTTCATTTGCCAGCACCAACACAACCAGCGTACTCAGCTGTGTTTGCTGCTTCATCCCTGCCCAAATTAGCCTTCACATACCTTCAGAGACCTCAGCCTTGGTGCTGGATCCCAGGGAGGTGTTGCTTATGGCTGTCCCCTGCCCTCATGGCTGCTTTTGGAGAGGAGGCTCTCGTCCCTCCCCTGTGTGCAGGCAGGAGGAGCACACCAAGAGAGATGGGCAGGGGCAGCACTTGCTGCCTCACAGCTAAACCCCAGCGGGAAGAGCTGCCCAGGGAAGGGGCACGGGGAGAGAAGGGTTAACTGCCCCTGGTGCGGTGCCATCGCTGGGTGCCCATCAGCCGCCCCGTGTTGCACCAACAGCGGGCACTGAATCCCTTCCTTGTTGGCCGTGCTCCAGCCTGGCGAAGGAAGCTGCTGAGAAAATGCAATTACAGCAAACAACAGCCACACGCGCAAGCGCTGCAATCCACACCTGGCACTAATTAACTTAATTAGCCCTTAATGAGCTACACTGGTCGGAAGGCCTATTTTTACTTAATTATCCCCTAATGTGCTTGGCAGAAAGTGGGGGCCCTGATGGATGGAGAGGTTTACCTGGCTTCCTCTGCTCTGGCAGGATACTCCATCATCCCGGCACCCCTAACGAGCTGAGCTGCCCGTGAGCAGAGCAGGAATGAGCCTGGGGTGGGTGGGAGCCTGGCACCCAATGGCATCTGCCTGGCAGATGGCAAGATTTGGCTATACTTATGGAGGACCCTGTATGGCTGGTCACTGTGTCCCACCTCCTTCAGGTCTGGGTGACATTTAGGAGAGCCTGTAATGGTGCACCAGGTAGGTGAAGTGTGGTGCTGGTGCAAAAGGCTTTCCTGGGACACTGTGGCCTGGAGCTACCAGGTCATGCCATGCAGTGCCCAGTGGGATGGCTGGGTTCAGCCCCTAAGGTGACCAGAGGAGAGGTGGTGGCCCAGGTCCAAAGCATCATGTCCCGTTCCAGGGATCCCTGTGCAAGGAAGCACCCATGCATGATGTAGGTGGGGTGGGATGGGGTAACTCCATCGGTCCCTGGGGAAGATGGGACTGCAGCAAGCTGGGGATGGGAACAGCCCAGTGCCACTAGAACTGTTCTCCTGCAATCTATGCTCTCCAGCTGCAAACTAGGTGAGAGGAGCTAGTCCCAGGTGCAGGGAGGATGTTGTGGTCCCTGAATCTGGCCCTGCTGTTTCCACAGCAACCAGCATCATCCAGCCCGGCCCTGGTAGCTGCAGCATCTCTGGGGGCTTCTGAAGAAAGCATGTCCCGAGCATCTGAGTTAAAGATGCAGGAGCCAGCACCTCTAAACCATGCCCTGGGAAGGTTCAAAGCAGGGTGCAAGAACCTGCTGGGGAAAGGGAAGTGAGGGGATGGTGCCTATCACTGGCCCTTACTCATACCATCCCTTGATGTAAAGATTTTTTAAAATTAAATGAGGAGCATGAGCCAGGAGGGCAGTGCTGTTCTCCCAGGCTTGTCGAGCTGCTGCCCAGATGGGTCTCCCTGTAAATTATGGATCAAATCTGCTGTGCTTTCCAGCAGCAATGGAGCACCAGGCTGATGATGTGCTTGTGAAGGGAGTGGCTGTTCTCCCATGGCATGGCTGGACACAGAGGGGTTGGTGCTCTTCTCTCACCTGCCCCGCAATGCCACCAATGTCACCACACAGCCAAGCCTGGCCTTGCCAGCCAGTGGCACCACCCTGTGCCAAGGAAGGTGGGCAGTCTTTCCTCTTCTCCCTCCTCCTCCTCACCCTAACAGATTCAATGAATGGTGCCATGTCTGATACTACCTTCTCTTGAGTTTGGTCCCTCCACCTTCCATTGTTCCTTATCCCATTGCTTCAGTGGGATGATTTCCTAAGGCTATTTTAGTAAAGTTTTTCTTCCTCATAAAGTTTCACAGCCCAAATCTCAGCAAAACACTGGCTTGTTGCTTTCCCAGGGCAGGTTGTGATGCAGAGCCGTGGCCAGTCCCTGTCTAGAGGGTCACTGTCCCTGCACCCCATCCCATGGGATACCCTGCCTGCCTCCCTCAAGCCTCTCTAGGCTGACAGATCCTTTTGCATCTCTGACTCATTTGATTAATAGATTTGGGACAAATAAATTGGACTTAATTGCCTTTCCTGGGTCTTAGAGGACCTTGCTGAGTGCAGGAAAGGTGCACAGCCTTTTGGTAGATTTCTTCTTGGTTTACTCACTCCGTTCTCTCTGATGACTCAAATCAAAAGTGCAAGACCCTTTATTCACACATTGAAACATGTTGAGTGTTTAAACGAGGGTTTAGAAGCAGGTAGTGGGAGCAGGGGGTGCTCTTGAGGGTCCTGGCTGCTGCCCTGGCAGCAAAGGGGTTGGCCTGTCCCCGAGGGGCATCCTGTCCCTAGGGGAATTCCTGTCCCCCAGGGGCATCATGTCCTGCATGGGAGTCTTGTCACAAAGCAGCATTCTAGTCCTGGAAGGGGAGATCCTGTCCCTGAGGGATGTCCTGTCATGGACAGGGTTCCTATCCCCAAGGAACATCCTGTCCTGAATTGGGACCTGTCTCTAAGGAACAGCCTGTCCCTCAGGGATGGATCCCTTACCTGGATGCATATCTTCTCTCCAAAATGTTTTCTGTACTCATGGAACATCTTATCCCCATGCGATATTCTTTCCCCATGAGGTGTCCTGTCCCACTGGATGTCCTTTCCCCACAGGATGTCCTGCCTGAGGTGGAGCTCCTGGCTCTCCAGCCCCACTCCATGGGATGTTTTCCACCCTGCTTACACCATGGCACAGCTGGGTACCTACAAGCCCCCTGCCACCCCAGTTTTCCCTGAGGGACTGCTGCCCACCCAGCCTTGCCCTCGTTACATGCCCATCCCCATGGGAGGTCTCCAAGTGCAGCTCACAGCATGAATATGTCAATGTTTTGATACAGGAAAAGGGGTCTTGGGTCACTCAGGGGATCCCTGCTGAGGGGGCTGGCAGCCATTCCCAAAACTGGGACTGTTAATTTGTTGTTGTGGAGAGAAAATAGGGCACCAAAGTGCATTTGAAGGTGAGCTGATACAGATTTATTGGTGGTTGGGTCTCTTTGGGAGAGGCATTTAAGTAGCACTAAGAGGATGCTGTAAAAGCATTTCCAGCAGTGAAATCTGTCATTTGTCCCTAAAGGAGAGTGGGGGGCTCCAGCCATACAGCCCACCTGAAAAGCACCTGCCATTGCAGCAACGTGACTGTTTTAACCACTGCCTGAAGCCCCCAGCCATGTTCCCCTTTCCTCCTGCTCACCATCAAATCCGGCATCCCTGCCTCTGACCCCCTCCTTCCCCACCAAGCATCATTTTGACATCTAAATCCAACAAAAAGCAGCTTTTTTTCCCCCCCCAAAGACACCTTGCTCCTGGCGGCCCAAGAGCGTGCCCTGGGGACAGTATGCACCTCACCTGGACACCTCCGCCTCCCTGGGGAGGGCAAACCCCGCGGCAGGGCTCAGGCATCGCCCCTGCTTGGGCTTTATCTTTGTTATTTTATTAATCTCTCATTTGAAATGGATACAAGGGGGGGAGAGATAAATTAGTCCCATTCTTCTGGGAAGAATGAAGTGACCCTGTGAGGCGAGGGACGGTGGCGATGCCAGCCCCACTGGCCCAGGCAGAAATGCTAATTTCTCCTTTCCACCACCAAACGCCGGAGCAAAAAATGCTAATGGGGCTGACGGCGGGCTGCAGATAAAAGTCTGTGTCTGCTCGCGCGCACACAGATGGGTTTGAGCGCAGCGATAAGCTGGCAAACAAGGTAATTAAAATAATTAAAATGCTAAACAAAGGGGAGGATGGAGAAAAGCGGTACAAAGGGCTGGGAGGGACGAGCAGCTCCTGGGAAATGGCATCTGGGTGCGGGCGAGGAAGAGGAGGGCAGAGAGATGGAGGTGGGTGGGCTGGGTCTCCTATGGAAGTTGAGGGGCTATGGGGTGCATCAAGTAACCACCCCATCGTGGAGCTCCATCCCTGGGTTGCAGCTGGACCCTGCCATGGGGACATCTGCCTCTTCCCCATCCCCTGCCTGCCCCAGCGTCCCCTGCAAAGGTGATTTGGGGGGAACCCGGGAGCTCAGGCAAATTCCCACTGCCTTGGTAAATTTCTCCAGTTTAAAACAAACTGCCCCCAAAACAGGCATGTTCTGCTGCTGGAAATTACTATCTCAAAGTCTCCCTTTTATTAACAACATCCATTAAGATATTAAAAAAAAAAAGTGAACTTGAAATTAGAATTAATGTTTGTTACAGGCCAAGAGAAACATTTGATTTGAGCGAAGCAAAGTTTTATTTAAAGACAAGTCCTCAGGTGCCAGGCAGCCTTCCCCTGCAAGGAGAGCTGGGGGCTGGAGCCAATTTAGAGACCTCTGTGCTGTGCCGAGGCCAAATTCCTGTGTGACCAGCTGCAAATCCACACCGGAGCAGCATTTGGCAGGGAAGTCCCTGATGGACTGCCACCACCACGCAAGGTGCAACATGCAATTGGGATGCCCCTGACAGGCTGTGTTGCCCCATGCCAGGTTCAGGATGTCCCAAAAAGACCATGCTCCTCCTTCCCCCTGGCTGTGCATCCATCCCTGGTGCTAGCCTGGTGGCCGTGTCCCCTGGAGCCGGAGCAAGGAGCCCGTGAGACAGTTTTAGCGGGAGCCACGGAGGGTGGGGAACAAGCAGATGTCCTGTGAGATGCGGTGCGGGGGTCGGGGCTCCGATCCCCCCTCCAAGCTTCCTGCTGCGGAGAAGCTGTAGCCAAAAAGCAGGCCGGCGGCTGGCAGCCTGCCCGCGGTGAGCTGAATCTCCGGCTGCAGTTTGAAGCTCGCAGACAGCTATTTAACACAAACAGCCAAGCTGTTATCTTTTCCCTTAGGGCCACCATCCCTTTCGCTTCTCAAATGCCAAATTACAGCCTACATTTAATTTCAATGCCACGGGGAGATGCATGTCAAGGGAGGGCAGCTTCGTTTAAAATTAGCCACATTAGATTAGTGGTGATAGAGCCGGGGAGGAGGGTTCGGAGAGCGGAGATGTGTCCCCATGAACTTTGGGGGAATTCTTCTAGGAATGTTGAGGATTCGGGGTCCAGCGGAGCCAGGTCCGCCCCATCTGCTGCATCCCCGGCTTCACAGGGATGCTGGTTCTGGCTGGGGATGTCCCACACTGCACGGGGCCAGGAAAGGGATTTGGGGCGTGGGAGGCACAATGCGGAGCTGCCGCGGACAGATGCGGGGCACAAAGTGTGTTTCTAGTCATCAGCTGTTAATTTGACCAAGGGAAATTTATACGGATCTTCAATGAAAACAGCATGTTTTTCCCCAGCAGCACTTATGGGAGCAGGGTGTGAGGTGGTGTTGGCTTCCCAACCACAGTATTGGCATCGGTGGGATTCCTGTGAGCTTTTTGCCTGGATACGGGTTGAGCAAGCGAGAAGGCAAAGACCAGTGAGCCTCTGCTAGTGCACAGCTACACCCTGCTCTGGTCTGAGCCCTCAAAATGATGGGTTTTGGGGGAGGGGAACAATCAGAGGATTCTGAAACCAGCCCCGTGTACATGGAAAGTGTCAGCCCAAATCTCAATTTTTTTTTTTCTTTACATTGAAATGCAGAAATGCTAAAATTGTGGGCAATGCTTTCACGGGGAATAGTAGTGACAGCCAGAAAAAAAAAAGAGAGAGCCCGTAATTGCAGGCTTTCACTGACAGCAAAACAACCCTTTAATAATAACTAAATACAAGGAGCACGCAGAGAGCAATCTTCCCTGAAAGAAACAAACACTGATTTCTCTTTTTTCGACTCCTCACCAGAAGCATCTCTGCTATAAAAGGCCTGGCTGGCATCACCCACATCTCGTCCAGCCCCAGTTTGCCCTACCAAGGATTTCCAGGCTTGCTGGTGTGTGGCGGGGGAGGATAAACCCCAGGGATGCCCATGGGGTGTACGATGGGTTTGTGACAGGGTCCAGCATCCCTGTGCTCTGAGAGCCAACCTGGATAGTAAAACTACTGCAGCCGCAAAATCCCGTGGGGTGTAGCTACAGGGGGTGGACATGGACTGGCACAGGACACAGGGAATGAAGCAAAAATATGGAGACAGTCCTCAGGGAGGTCCCTGATGGGGTGGGGGCAGTGGTGCCACGCGGCAGTGCCACCCCTGCTCCAGCTCTGTGCTTGGGACAGAGTCCTTCAGGAAGGCTGCAGGGGACACTGGGCAGCCCCACAAGGCTGCTGCCATCCCTGCTATGGGGTGCTACTGCACGTCCCCATTGCACAGCTCCTTCTGCATGTCCCTATCTCAGGGTTGCTCCTGCCTGTCCCCATGGAGGGGATGTTCCTGCACAGCACTGGTGCTGACTGGCTGTGCCTCTCCAGCTGTTCACCCCAGCTCATCCCCGGTGACACATGGACCAGTGTAGCTCCAGCAGGGGCAGAGATGATGCTGATGGGTCCCACAGGGAATTCAGCACCTGTCTCTCACAACATGCCTGTATCTTTCTTCAGCATTCCCAGTTTCAATCGACCACGTTATCCTGCTCTGCCTCATAGAATCCCCTGCCCCACACATCAAATCCAATACCCTTTTTGTGGGCAGCTCTTCCCCACCCCAAGACCACCCAAAATAGTTTGCCTTCCCACGCAACCAGCTGGCTATTTTTGCAGCAGGTGAGGAAGCGGCGGCGGAGGAAGGGGGAGCATGGCCAGGCAGAGCAGTGCTGAGCCGCAGGGATGCTCCATCAACATGCAGAGCCACGTGCCAGCTCTCGACGGTGGCCGGACAGCGTCTAGCTCATCCAGACAAACTGCTGCAGGGAAAGGTGGCAAATTCATCCCCAGAAATAATGGTGGAAAAGAAATCATCTTGCCTCAAGCTGGGGGCAACGGACTGAATCCCACCCATGGGACATCACCAGTGGGAGCTCCTTGTGGCCCTGTCTGTAATTATGCTGTAATTCAGGTGGTAGCTCCGGTTAAAGGAGTGAGGCTACATCTTTAGTTTGTACAAATCAGTGGTGTAAAGCTGGTGCCACCCCCAGCCCGTCCCCTCCCGTTCCCTGGTGGGTGGCATTCAGGGTGGGAAGCTGGTGTGCCAAGTCTGGACTGGCCAAGCCGCTGGTGCCAGCCCTGGTACTCGGGAATCTGCCGCCTCGTGGGGCTTCAACTAATGTGACTTGCATCTGTAATTTACTTTTAAAAGGGGATTCTTGCTTTCTCTCTCTCCGCACTGCCTGCTGGCTGCTCCTGGATTTTCCAAGCAAAGGGAAGGGGAAGAGGGGTATGAATAAAATATCATCATGACAGCTTTTATATATATATACATGAACCCGCTCCGTCAGGCTGCGAGCTTCATTTTTAAATAAGAAGCTCGGCTCCATTCCCAAGAGGCCGGGAGAACGCAGCGGGCTTTTAAGAGAAGGGACCAAAACAGAAGAGCATTTTCTTCTTCCATCACATCAGACTGGAGCTGGGTTAATTACGCTTCTCTGTCCTGATTTAAGCACGGGAGCTTATTCAGTACAACTGTTCCTTTATTAATGAATTGCAACCCAATTTTAACCAGAGGAAGCTGGCAAGGAGGAAAAAAAAAAAAAAATTGGAAACCCTTTTGCCAGCATGCTGTTTGCCACTGCTTTTCATTTACATAACTTCAAAGTGATGCATTTTTTAAACCAACCTATTTTCAGGTCTGGCTGGACTGCATGGGTGCATGGACATCCATGCGGATCTGGCATCTCTCCGTGGTATGCCTGCTGCTGCTGCAGAGTGCAGCAGCTCCTGAGCACGGCTGGGATCCACCACCCTGCTGAGCTGGGCTGGGGCTCTCCAGCAGCTCTCCTGTTGCCTGAGATGCTGCTGGCTCACTCATTTGCATGTCACCATGAGCTTATGACCCTGGTGCCAACCAGTCCCTAGGAGAGCATCCCAGAGCCCTGATCCTGCCCTGGTCCATCCTCCCTGGGATGGACCAGGGGGGTTCATGAAGGATGCCCCAGGGAGCAGGAGGACATGCTACCCTGCTCCTGTGCTGGTCCCGCAGGGCATCACTGGCACCTCGGGGTCCCCCTCTGCCTCCCCGCAGCATCAGGGGAGTCACGGGCATCGCCGCCTGCCGCCACGCGCCAGGGAACTGGGGACATATGCTGCTTTTTCACGCCGCAGAAACACCACCTGCTCGGCTTCTGCTCAGCCCCAGGCATGCAGGAGGGGAGCCCATCGCCCCAGTGCCCCCCAGCATGTCCCCACAGCCCCCTGCACCCAGCAGGACTCGACCTCCCCCTTCCAGCTGTGGGAACCCGTGGCTGGCTTGAGCTCTGGAGCACCATGGGATGGCACAGCTGATCCACAACGCCATGCAAACAGAGAGACCTGAGAGCAGCTTCCCAGCCCTGTGGCATGCCAGGACCCAGTCCTGTGCTGGCACCCACTAGTGACACCCTCCATCATCTTGCTCCACACATGGGAGAGGTACTGGGATAGAGGAGAGCCTCATGGATATTCATGAGCAGAGAGTTCAGTGATCAAAAGGCGCAATCCTGTTTTCCTTTATAATATATCTGGTTAATACAGACTTAATGAACAAATGAATAATAAATTAGACCAATTTTGTTTTCTTTCTTCTTGGAAAGGCGGGCGTGAAGGGGGACTTTGTGCGGGTTTGATTGATAGCAGGGGCTTGCTGGGAGATCTGCTCCTCAAGCCCTTATTAAATATGAAACAAATAACGGTGCAATTGGTTTAATCTTGTTGCAGCAGTGGATGCCGACTGGGCAGGGGGAGAGGACGAGGAGGATGGGGAGGAAAAGAGATCCTTGGTAGCCTTCACACCACACCGAGGCAGGGCTCAGGTCCCCAGGCAGGGTGCCAGGCAGCTTGGTGTGGTTGCACTATTAGACAGAGCAGGGCACAGGCACTGCAGGAAGCAGCCAGCACTGCATGGCACTGTCATGGCACGTGGCCTGGGGTGTGCAGAGGCATCATCAGAGGATGGATGGAGCCTGTGCAATGGCATCATTGCAGCAGCTGGATCAGTGCAGGGCCTCCCAGACTCAGCAGAGTGATGTCTGAGGAGCTGCCACCAGAAGAAGGACCAGATGACAGGCTCCATCAGGGAGAGGAGTTGTGGCCATCCCGTCAGAGCCACAGCCGCAGCCGCAGTGTGGTGAGGGGCTGTGGGTCCTTGCATGGCAGCACAGCTCACTGAGCCAGCACTGCCTGTGCCAGCAAGGCTCATTACAGCCCCTGGGGTTGTGTCACATCCCACCTGCTGATGTGAAGTGATGGGAGAAGGTGTTGAGTCATGAGCCACTGGTGCATCCTCCACCCAGCCAGACCACAGGAAGGCGGCTGCCCAGGGTAAAGCCCACCCTGGCCCAGGGTGTTTCCCTAGGGAGAACTGAGGCTGGCATGCAGGTCTCCAGGAACAAATCCCTTCAGAAGCATCCTCCTGGCCTTCAACAGGCTCCAGGGTCTGAGCTTCATCCTGGGTCCATCCCCCAAATGTCCCACTGAGATGCCTGAGACACCTGGGCTCCCTGCAGAGCCAGTGATGGGAGCATTCTCCTGCCCTCGGGCCACAGCACCCACCTCTCTCTGCACAGGGGTGCTGGGCTCCTTGGGGAGTGATGGATATGGGTGTCATGGGTGGCTTTCCCACTCTCAGCACTCCTCTGCCCCACCAGGAGGGGCCAGGCAGCAGGTGACCCCAGGTGGGTGCCAGCACCCTGAACCACCCAGCGATGCCTGACAGCACCCAGCCTCCACCAGTGCAGCACGTTCGTGTTGTGGGAGCCGCTCATCTCCAGGTAGCTTCCCGCTGCCATCACTTCAGTAAAAAAAGAGAAGGAATTCCCAGCTGCTGTGAGCTTAGCGCTGCTCCAGCTGCCTTGGCCCAGCCTTGCTGCTTCGCTTTGAGGTTCAAAGCCCCTCACTGGAGTCCTGGCTGTGGTGGGAAGCCAAGGCTGGGGATGAAAGTGCCGCTTACCTGCTTACTTATGCTCCAGCGCCCAACGAGCAGCAACACATGGATTATCAAAAATAATTCCCCCTAGAAAAAGAGGGGAGAAACAGAAAAAAGAAAAAAAAAGGAAAAAAGAAAAGAAAGCCTCTGCTGTGGGAACAGCCAGCTAACCTCGAAAGCCTCTTACCTGGCTAGATTTAACTGCCTTTGTTGCTGCATCAGCCTGAAAAATCCCCTCTTGCATCGTGTCAGTGCTGCTGGCAGCTCCGAGCCGCTTCCCGGTCCTTTGTAATGAAAGACGGCTCTGTGCAGCGCGGCGGCCGGGGCTCCGCTGCTCCCTGCTCCGGCTTTTCTCCTGGGAAACCCGGCTCATCTATCGCGCTGTTTTAATTTGCGGGCCTGTGCTTGGTGTGCATGGGGCTCCAGAAGCGACCCGGGGTGGAATTGCCTGTGTTCAACACTGGCCCTGGCGTTAACTTATCTTCTGCCTCCTTGAACCTGCTTATCACTGTGATCCAAATTGCGACACTTCCAGCTTGCTTGCAAAGTAGCATTTCTGAGCCATCTCTCCAATCTATTAATTAATTAATGGCTTTATTAATGCTTAGGGTTGTGTCTGGGACTGTGGGCATGAGAGGTAGGGGAGCCTGGGTGAACTCAGGGTGTGAAGGTGGAGCCTGGGGCTGTCCTGGGATCTCAACGCTGGTAAGACACAGCTTCCACACAATCCAGTCCCTATCCTCTTCAAGGACAAGCTCCAAGGCTACCTCTGCCATCACGGCTCAGAGCCTGGCATCTGTGCCATGCTCCAGCCCGCAGCACCATGGGGCTGGTAGCGAGCAGGACACCATGAACAGAACTAAGCCTGGGTGCCATCTGAAAACCTTGATTTTTCTGTCACCTTGGAAGGTGACGAAGGGGGAGGCATCAGTTGTGAGGAATGAAAGGGGAAGGAATGTGCATGGGGTGCAACACCAGCCCCAATGACCCCACCTGGAAGGGTGGCAGACAGCCACCTTGCCTGGGAGCATCCGGCAGAGGCGGCCGTACCCAGCTGGAGGACGTGGAGGGTGCTCATATGTGTGTGGATTGGGGGCCATGAGTGCCCCCCAGCACCCAGGGCTGCGTCACCAATGTGGGATGCACCTGCAGCACCCCATTGCCATGTATGTGAGGACAGTCACAACCCCCTCCCTGGACCTGCCACCGCTCAGCTGGGAGCGAGCAGGAAAGAGGCTGGTGGCGATGCTCCATCCTGGCTGAGATGTTTTGGTCTGTCTCCCAGGGTGGACATCCCTGTCCCAGGCTGTGCTTCCCCCGTGCCCCTCCATTCCGAGCTGCGGCCACATCTGGGCTGTGCCCCCATCCCGGGCTGGGCTCCCCCTGTGCCCAGAGCCGCCTCGGGAGCGGGGGGGTTCCGGGGGGATGTCGGGCGGTGCGGGGGAGCGAGGGGGCCGGGGGGGAGGCTGCGGAGGAGGCGGGGAGCCCCGGCCGGGCTGGGGGCCGGTGCCGGGCAGGGCCGGGGGCGGGGAGGGGGCGCTCGCCCCCCCTTTCTCGCTGCCCGCCCCCGCGGCAGAGCGAGTCGGCGGCGGCTGCAGACGGGGACGGCGGCGCCGCGCAGGTAGGACCGACACCGGCAGCGCGGCCGGTCAATGGAGAGCTCGGTGCGGGGCAGGAGCGGGTGGCGGGGCGGGTGTGCCCGGCTCGGCTCGGCCCGGCTCGGCTCGGCTCGGCTCGGCAGGACCGGCGGTACCGGCCCCGGGGAGGGGAGCGGCGGAGCCCGGCGCGGGGGTGGCCCCGCTCCCCGGCGCTGCCGCTGGACGGTGGCGCTGGGCCGGAGCCGGGGCTGGATCCTGCCGGGAGCAGAGGGGAGGGAGGCGGCTGCCTGGCCGGCCCGGGAGGAATGGCTCGGAGATGGAGGATCGGTGGTCCTGGGGAGCGCTCGGGGTGATGGGGGTTCTCGGGTGCCCACGGAGAGCGAGGCCGGGAGATGCCGGGGGCTGGCGTGGGCGTGGGTCGGGCGCCGAGTGCCTGGCGGCAGGTGGATCCGGGGGAGGGAAACCTCGAGGGGACCCCTCGGCTGCTCGCTGTGGCCCCCCACGTCCCCCGCGATCACTGCTCCGGCCACCGTGATGGGGTCGAGGGAGCCCGCGGGAGAGCCCACTCGAGTGGGGAGCACCCGGGGAGGCAGGAGTCATGTCCTGGAGGGCCGAGCCCTTGTCTTCCCTGCACGCCCCTCTCCCCGCAGAGCCCTGGCCCACGAGAGACTGACTCCCTGTGGGGTCAGTGCATCGTCTCGGGTGGCTTCGGAGGGCTGTCGGGGTGGCCGGTGGCTCCCCGGGGGCGCGATACATGTGACACGGCTGAGCTCCTCACTCTGCTCCCGGCTGCCGCCTCTTCCCTCTGCAATTTTTCACCCTCCCATCTCCACGTCTACCTCTGCAGGCTCCGGTTTCTTTTTTATCCTTCCCTCTTGTTTCAAGATCCGTGGGTTTGTGTGGGCTTTTTTCCCAGCCCACTCTTGCCACCCCCCCCTTCGCCTGTTTTCTCATCCGTGCTCTTGCTCGCTCGAGCCCTCGTCTTTGTTTCAGCTGGGGGGGGGGGGGGGGAGAAAAAAAGGAAATAATTGCTTCCCTTGTAAAGTTGGCCCTGGCAGAGCGAGCCCCTGGAGAGCGATGCTGCCCGGGTGGCGCGGGAGCCAATGGCAGCCCCAGCCGCCCTCCAGCCGCTGTCCCCAGCGCGGGGGGACAGCCGAGAGCCCCAATAAATACCTGTCACCTCCCAGGCAGGGCGGTGTAGGGCTGGCCCATGGCTGGGGTGCACTGGCGGTCTGGCACAGGTACCTCCCCGGCGCTGCTTTCCCCAGGGTGGGTTTTTCTCCTGGCATGATTTTCGTCACGGGCTCCGTGTCTCGCTTTGGGCATCTCCGTCACTCAGGTCTGTGCGTGGTGCTGGTCCCAGGGGGTCCCTTGGGGCTGGAGGGCCCTCAGCTGGCCTGGGGTCTCAGGGGGCTTGTGTTTCACATGTGCACTGCTATGCCCAGGTTTGCCTTTGTTCGGAGCAGGGACGGGGATGAGGGACGGGGTGGGGGGGATCGGTCTATTATTTTCCCTTTTGCATGTGTCTTTGATACTGTCCCCAGGAGGGGATCCCATTTCCCCCAGCCACCTTTGCTCCGCGTCGCTCCTCCTGCGCTGCCGGGATTCACACCGGCCCCAGCTGAAAGGAGAAGCCAGGCTGGTCTGTGCTTCCCGCTCCCCGTACCGCGGCCGGGCTGGCGGATCCCGGTTGCCATCGGAGCCGCTTTGTGGCTGGGTTTGGCCTCGCTAGCTCGGGTATCGCCTGCCGGATGCTGGCGGCCAGAATCTGGCCCCTTGTTTATAAGCGAGGCAGTAGTTTTGTCCTTATCTCCATCTGCTACGGAGGCCGGAGCTAGAATTTCAGTGGGATGCTGTGGCTCACCCCGGGCGGCAGCCGGCGTGGGTGCTATCCCCAGGGGATGGGGTGCCCAGGGCAAGGTATGGACACCCCGCGGGTGGCAGAGCAGTGACAGGATCTGTCCGAACCCCGAGCTGGGCTGTTGAGGACCACGGGTTTGGCCGTGGATTTATTGTCTGGTGTCTCCGTCTCCCTTCTGCTCTGCCTGGTTCCATCTCCATCTCTTAAGAGGCAGGGAAGAGGTGATGCTCGGGGTGGGCGGCACACAGAGGGCATGCGGGGTGTTTCGGGGAGTATGCACACTCTGGGACTACAAAACACCCACACAGATGCCTTGTCTGTCCCCAGGAAGTTTTTTTGGAGGATGCTGTTGTGGCTTCGAGCACCCAATGGTTTTGATCAACTAACCAGCCCCGGGCGGAGCGGGAGCGGAATGTGAAGGCACCGAGCCCCGTGGGGTGCGCTGGCCGGGCCCCCCCGGCTCCCCGGTGTTGGCACCGCCGTGCCAGCTCCATGGGCTGTGTTTGGAGGAATGACGTGTGCGGTGACGGGAGGGAGGGAGGGCGAGCAGGGGACGAGCAGTAGCCGGAGCCTGGCCGCATCCTGGGGCTGGCGTGGGCATCCACAGCAGGGACAGAGAGTCGGGGAGGGGGATGCACAGGGGATGGCGTCTTCCTCCCCTCTGCCCGCCTCTGCTCTGCTGAGCGCCAGCACAAGTGCTGCGAGCCCCTGCCTGCCCCTTGGAGCTGTTTGAACTCGGCCACGGGGAGAGAAGGCCGGGCGTAGGGTTTCCTCCCACCTCCCCTTCTTTTTTGTGTGCTTTTAGACATGAGACATTCCTGAGAGGATATTCGTTGCCGGGGCCAGGATGCCTCCTGCCAGAAAAAGCTCATGGGAAATGGGGGAATTGGTTTGGGATTTTTTCTCCCCTGTCTTGACCCTTTGAGTTATTGAAAAGCCAGCTGCAGCTCAGCCCTGTACAGTGATTCCCACGTGTTTCCAGCCAGTCATCTCGGGTCTGTAGGTGGCTTGCAAAGAATTCATCGTGAGTACGGGAGCAGCAGCTCACACTGTTGTGGTTACTGTGGCGGGCTGCATGATTTTATCTCTATTTCCTCCCCTCCCTGGATCAGATGTGTAATTATCAGAATCCTCAAAGTGTAAATTATAAAGCAAAAAGCTGCCATGACAGTCGTACCTCTGCACTCAGCGAGATCAGCCTTTGCAGCTGGGAGGCCCAGAGGAGCATTCTGCCACTATCGCATCTCCTGGCCACCATCCCATCACCCCCATCCCATTGCTGGCCTGTCCAGTGACAGGGGAAGGAGAGATCTAGTTAGGCAGGCAGGGAGAGGGTGACCTTGTGAGGTCCCCTTGCTCCTGCTCTGCTCCACCACCTCTCATTTTTGTCCAGGCACTCACTGTAGACATCTCTGAAAGCTGTAATCTGCAAAGCCCTGGGGGGCTCCACACTGCGCTGGCTGCTATTATCCCCGAGACAAAGAGGGACAGGCAGGCAGATTACCTTGCCCTTTATTTTTTCAGCTGGGAGCAAAGAAAAGCCTTAAATGAGCTTGCCGTGGGGAGGGATTGACGGGGCAGAGCCCCAAACGCCCTGTGCTCTTTCCCTTTCCCAGGAGCCACGGGACCCCGTTCCTCACCCCTTATGCTGCCCTGTCATTCCTTGCCCTGCTGCAAAGCCCTAAGGCGAGACAATGCTTTGCCTCGGGGCTGGGTCTCCACCGGAGCTCCCCTGCAGCACCCTCACCTTCTCAGGACGTGTAGCACCTGGGGCTGGAGCGGCCAGAAACAACCTGATGCTCGTACCCATCGCCTCTGTGCCTGGCAGTCGCATTTCCAGGCTGGAGCGGAGATGGGTTCGCATGGCCCCATCCCGCACGGCTCAGCGGCTCCTCTCCGTGCCAGGGGCTGCATCCCGGTCCAGGCTGGCCCGGTGCCGAGACGGCACGGCCACAGCGAGGGGCAGGTCCCCTCCATATGGTGCCCCTGGCCGGCTCCCAGCGCCAGGGCAGGTGCTCTTGTCTGGGCTACACAAAACCCTATTGTCGGCACCCGCAGAGTTTCCCTCCCTCGGCACGGACCCGCTCCAGCCCCCACCGCTCTCCTTGCTCCAGCACCACCGGGAAAACGGATTAGTATGGCTGGACACGGCCGCATCCTCCTCAGGGTTCAGGGTGCTTTCTGTGTCCCTCTGCGGTCCCCTCCACCTCCAGCCCTCCTGCTGCTGACAGCCACGCTGGGTGAGTTTTGTCACCCGGCCGCTAAAGCGCTGATGGTTTTATGCCCAGCACTTAATTATTTCCCCGATTGCCACCGCCTTGTGCTGGCGAGTGGCGCTGGCTGTGACCCCGCCGAGCCTGACGCCGCCGCTGCAGCCCGGGGAGCTGATGGCAGAAGCACACCCCACGTGGAGTTTAATTATTGGCTTTCTTCCTTAACAGAGTACATTGGCTGACCTTAATGCAATTAATTAGGGCTTAATCAACTTCTGATGGCTCAGCACAGCACACAGCGATTCCTGCCTTTCCAGGAGGGTTTGTAAGAGGTTAAAGTGGGTGAGGGGAGGGTAGGATGTCGTTTGTAGGTTTGGTGGGGCTGTGCTGGTTAAGTAAAGCTCAGTTGGCCAAGCACTGCGGTAAGGCTTGTGTCCTCCCAGGCGGGGCTGGTTGCTGGAGATGCTGGTAGAGGCAGGTGGGAGGTGAGCTGGGCTTGAGAGCTGTGCTCAAGCTGATGCCTCTGCAGAGAATTGCTTGTATTGCTTGTTTTCAGCATCACTCTGACCTTAGGGCTACAGGGCTTTCCCTGTGGCTGTGCTGGGCTAGGGCTTTCCTGCTCTTTGGGTGCTCTCGGGCTGTGTCTGGGCCATGTGTCCAGCAGCTGCCAGTGGGTGGCTCTGAGGGTGCTGGAGGTGATGCGTGGGGAGCCCCTTCACCCCCCTGGGCAGATATTAGCCTTGGAGACAAGAAGTCACTGGTTACTGTCTGTTCCTGGGCAAGAGGGAGGCTCCTTCATCTCTCTGCCTAGCAGCTTTGAATAACTAATAGTGCTCATTAATGTTGCAGAATCTCCCCAGCAGCCCTGACATGGGGCCCTGGCTCTGCATCCTGTGGCTCCTCTTGGTTTGACTGCTAGGTGTTCCATAGGCTTTTGGAGACCTTAAATATGGACTGAGACACAGATGTCCAGTGTAAGGACTTGCACACCTTGTGTTTTCAGCTGCTGTCTTTTAGATCTTTAAGCCACCAGGCACCTGTTGGCATAGCTGGTGATGTGGTGCCCCATCCCTGGGCTGCTGGCTTCACCTGAGGATGAAGTGATTCAGCCTTGGCCTTGCAGGAAGCCCCTGGCAAGGTGGGTGACCCTGTGCAAGTGGTGGCATCTCTAGGTGTCAGCTGTGGTGATGGTGAGACCAGAACTGTGGTGTGTCCCCCGTGTGTCCTCATATCCTGGAAGCTTTGCATCTTCCCTATGCCATTGTCCCTAGGCAGTTCCTGTCCCACAGTGGCGTGTCTTCAGCCCCCACCCCTGTTTCTTTGGGTCCCTGCGTCCCTGGCTGTTCCTCACCCCAGGGACTGTGCCACCAAGCCCCCTTGTGCAGGCAACCCAGTGCCAGGGCTGGGAGGTGGCAGCAGGAGCTGTGCCAGCCACTGTTGCTGACTTGTTTGCTTCAGTGCCAATTCATTAATATCAAAAAGCTAATTAGGATTCCACAGCCCTTCCCACCCGGCCCTCTCTTTTGGAGGCAGGAGGATACTTGTCTGTGGGATTTCCATGCAGCACTGTGTTAAAAGGACTCAGCCCTGGTCTGTCCCAGCCCAGTGGTTTGTGTCCCTCTCTGTTCCCAGCTAATTCATGTGGCTAAAGCCCCTCAAAGCCTGGCAAATGGGAAGTGATATTTGCCAATAATCCCTTTTCTCTCCCGGGCAGGCTTCTCATATTACAGGTTATTAAAAAAACCCAAACCCAGGCAGCAATAACTGTGGCCCCAGGGAGAGCCCAAGCACAGATTGTTCCTGGTCAAACCCCACCTAACAGGAGAGGCCCAGGCGGAGGCAGCACAGCATGGCCCAGTTGGATCTCATGGAGCACCTCTAGGCAGAACCCAGCCCTTCTTGCAAACAGAGAAGGGACAAGTCACAATCCCTTCTCCTTGGGGAACAAGTGGAATTCCCATGAGTCACAGAATAAATCCAATTTCTCCTCATGGAGGCTGTGGAATGAACCCTGCTATTGCTCACCAGGGCTCCCCACCCTGGTGCCAGTACCCCCCAGCCTGAACATCCTCCTCACTGCTGGGCTGGGCAGGAGCAGCTCCTGTGTTGGCATCTTGCAGGGACAGGACAGAGCCAGCACCACCTGCCAGGACAACCCCAGCCCCTACCGCCGATCTTTTGCTTTGCAGGGCTTTTGAGGAAACTTGCCCAGAACTGGGGATGCTGTTTCTTCTGGGACAGAGCTGTGGTGCTGCTCCATCCTTTCCCAAAGTCTTGCCTCAAGGGTGGGTATGTCCCATGGGAAATTCAATCCACTTAATATGTGTACTTTCTGCAAAAAATACCGATTTCCCTGCAAGGAGTCTCACTGCAGCTCGAAACATTTCATTGCATGGGTTGGGGGTTTCCTTCTGCTTTTAAGTCAACATTTCCCCTTAAAATGTCACTCAGGGAATGGTGCTTTTTTTTACAGCAAAAGTCTGTGATGACATTTTAAGTGGAGAAGAAAATTGCTGCTTCGTTTCAAAATGTCAACTTTGAGTGGGGTGGGTTTAGAGTATTTTTTTTATTCCAGTGTTTCCCAGGAGAAAAGCGAAATGGTTTCATTAGACCCGAGTAACTGTTGGCCCCCACGACCCCCAAAATAAATCTTTTTTTTTTTTTTTTTAAACCTCTTTGCATTTTTGTAGCAAGGAAACTTTTGCCAAGAAAAGTCGTGCTCCAGTGGGATGCTGCCTTGGGAAGGGACAATCCTGTCGCAGCCAAACCTGAGCCTTCTGTGGCAAATCCTCTGCCACCCAACTCCAGTGGGGACCTGTGAGAGAGACTCCATTGCTGCCAGCTGGTTTTGGTTGCCACGGGAGGGATTAACAGCACATCCAGGTTTTGAAGCTCTCCTCTTCCTGCTTTCCCTCTGCCTCATGCTCCTGGTTTTCCTTCACACAGCTCTCCTCAAAAATTGCTCGTTCTAGATTAGGTTAGAGACTGGAGTTATCTTCCTTTTATTTATTGGGGTAATTATACCTAATGATTCACATGCTCGGGGAGAGTAATTGCTCCCAAATACAGCACCAGCAGTGTTCCCACCCAGTCGGGGTGCAGTGATTCACAAACACATCTTTTCGTACAGTTTATCAGATGATGATCCCGTAATTGCTGACTTGATATGGAGGTGGTTAAGGAGCGATCGAGGACCTGGTGGCACGGGCACTGTGTCCACTCCCTCTGGTGTGGTGGTCACTTGTGTGCATCTCCTCCTCCCCGCCACGCTGACAGTTGTCACCACTCGCCTCCTGTGTGTGTTTTGCTGGGGATCTTGGTTGGGTTGAGCCCCTTGAGCTGCAGGATTTGTGCTTTTTCAGGGGCCATGGCACCTAGTCTGGCAAATTCTGTGGCGCAGCCCAGCTGAGGGAGAGCCAGGGCTGTCCCCCTCGAGGGTGATGACCCCTCCATCCTCCCAAAATGTGGCAGTGGTGTGGCTTGACCCTCTGCTCTTCCAAGATCTTGGAGCAGATGGGTGAGAGCTTGTGCTGCCCCAGGGCAGGGACATCTGGGGGGCCTTGCTTCAGGACTCCTGCCCATCTACCATGCAGGGTGGGTAGGAGCATCCCGTGAGGGATGGATGATGTGCAGAGTCCACCCTGCTGAGATGCTCCAGCCTCTGGAGAGACCTGGGTGCTGGGGATGGAGGGAGTGTTTTTGAAGAGTGTTGATGTTCCCAGTGCTGCCATGTGGCTTGGAAAGGCAGCCTGAGGCTTGAAATTCCTCTTGCTGGCTTAAGGGGAGTGCAGGATGATGGCTCTGGGGTGGCTCAGCCGCTCTGGTGCTGCCCAAGACAACACTGTGGTGCTTGGCTGGAGGCTGCTGGCAGGCCGTGCTTTCCTGGGCCAGCAACGAGAGTGGGTTTGGTGCTGTGTAGAGAGCAGAGAGTGTATTGCTACTTTGTTGGTTTTGTTTGGTTGGTTTTTGTTTTCTGGGTTTTTTTAGCTAAAGGAAACTTTCCTTCTCAGTGTGTCTCTGGGCTGTATTGCATCCACCAACCTGTATTGCCTCCTGCCCCAGGCACTGCTCCAGGTCTCCCATCCTGTGGATGCCAGAATCGCTGCTGGGATGTGAGCAGAAGAGAGGAGAGGAGGTGGCACAAACAGCCCTTTCTGCTGGCCACCACTTGGCTTTATCCCCAGCACTGCTTGGGTGGGCTCCTGAGGGAGCCTGCTCTGGTTGTCCCCACCCCAAAATGTGGGGCTGTGCCAGGGCCTCTCAGTAAGTGTTCACCAGAGCAATAGCTCCCTGGTTTCATTCCACCCACATCCACCTCCTTAGTGGAGGATCTGCGCTTGTTCGTGCTGGTGCCTGGCCCCCTGTCAAGAGCTCCTGCAGGCAGCCAGGAGCTGCTCCTAATGGCCTGCCAGGGGATTTGGACTCTGACAGCTGGGTGATGACAGCTCCCTGCAACCGCTCGCTCCACCTGCTGGGCTCTCCTCTCCCCACTCAGATGGAGAAGGATGCTCCAGCCTCCATCGGGAGGAGGCTGGCTGCTCTTTTCCCCTCCCCAGGTATTTGTGATGGTGCTGGGGGGTTTTGGTACCCATTGCCTTGGTGGAGCTGATAAAGCCTTGGGGATGATGGTGGTGCAAGCTGAGGGTCCCCAGGCTGGAGGAGCCCCTGCAGGGTGATGTTCCAGGCTGGGGATTGGGAGAGGGGAGGAGGTGTACCTGGGTGTACCATGGGGCAAGTCTTGTCACATCTCCCAGCAGGGAGTTGGGGTGGGAGGCCTTTGTTAGCTGGGAGAGCTGGGAGCAAGTGCTGACATCTCCTGGGGCTCCCTCTCCAGCCGCTCTGGGGCCTCCCATGCTTTCTCCTGGCTGACACATCGCCTCTCTCTTCTGTTTGATGCAGGGCTCCTCTGCCTCCCCACAGACCCCGTGCAGGGGCTGGTGGGTGCTCCTGGGGGCTCCCCAGGGCCCAGCTCCGTTCCAGCGGGGGCTGTGGCAGCTGCTGCAGAGGGAATGTCCCACCGCCCCGCCAGCATGGAGCAACTCACAGCCTGCTGTCTTGTATGGCTTTTTATTCCTATGTGATTATACATCCCACTTCATATAGGGATTGAAGCCGTGCAATACGCCGGGGTCCTACGGCAAAGAGCAGCTCCTGTGCCTTGGGAGCTGACCTCAGAGGAGCCTCCAGAGCTGTCCCATGGGGTGCTGGAGGAGGACTGCTGGCCTCAGCCTGGACTCTGTCCTGCATATCCCAGGCTTCCCAGCCCTCTTGGGGTGCAGGTGAGGGGTGCCACGCTGCTTTGGGGTGAGCCAGCACAAGCCCGCTCCTTGCATTGCACCCCTGTGCAAAGGTGAGCCTGGTTCTGCACCACATGTGCTGTGGAGAGTCCTGGTGACTGCGCTGGTCCCTGGGGAACCTGCTGCTTTGGCTTTGCCCCCCACTATCCCAGGAGATGCCCGACAGCCTCTGGCAGCATCTGGGTGCAGGCACTCAAGGAGGCACTGCCGGCAGGACAGGGGAGGAGGAAGAAGAGGAAAAAGGAGCTGAGGAATGGCTACCGCAGCAAGGGCTGCCCCAAGCACAACACGCTTCAAAGTTTCTCAAGAGGCTTCAGCCACTCTTTCAAGGTTTGCGTTAAATCTGTCACATTAGCAAAAATAGTGAAAATTGTGGCTTGTGGAGGAGATGAAAGGCAGCCCCTTCCAATGCCCCCATAAAGGAGGGCCCCATTAACACCTAGTGAAATATTAGCCATTAATCAGGCTCTGTGCAAAATAAAACCGTCCACATTTATCATTATTGGATCCTTAATGAAGTGATAATGGGAATGCTGGGGAGCTGTGATATTAATGTCTTCTAAGAGGCAAGAGCAGAGCCAAGGGCGGCAGCCAAGATTTTTAATTTACTGCCAAAAGCTCGTGCTGTTAATAACGCAGTTACTTCTCCTGGCCATTAGCACTGTTTGGCTATGAGCTGCCAGCTTAGGAGAGCAAATTGACCCTGAATGTACCCAGGCTTTGCTCACCCAGTCCCCACCCAAAATCTGGGTGTGCTTTTCTCAAGACTGCCCCAATGACACATATAGGGACGTGGTCAGGGAGTTGCTGGACATCTTCACCCAGCTCCCTCCTGGAGGCTGGCTGGTGTAGAAAGTTTTGCTTTTCTGATAGAAAGAGAAGGGACTGGGAGTGTCAAACCCAAGTGACTCTTACTGTCCTCCCTCTCTCTGTGACTCATTGCCATAGGCAGAAGCACCGTGGAATCAGGATGGTGTGGAGCTGGTCCCAGCACAGCCTGCACACTGGGATCACTGGTTGTGACCATGCCTGCACTCTGGGTTTCTTCATTTGCCTGGGTTCACTCCCGTGGTGCCAATATCCCATCCAGGACAGAGTGGGCAAACTGCAAAGCCCTGCTCAGCTGTGGTGACTCAGTTAAGTTGCTGATGGGCAAGTCATTGCTCCAGGCAGGCCCTAACAGCCCAGAGGCAAGTCATTACTTGGCAGGTAAGTGATGCTCTCATGTCTTAAGATGCAAAACTCACAAATCCTGCTAAACATGACCAGTGTGGCCCAAATGCCACATGGTTTGTGTGTGGGGCCTTTTGCTGTCTGTGAAGGGACTGCAGGTCAGATTGACCTGGCTTTGGGCTGGAGCAGTAACAGACAATTCCCTGCTGAGCACTGTCCAGAGGAATAAAACAATGCTTTGTCTGTGAGGGTGTGCACACTGCAATGCTCCTTTTGTCCCTAGGTAGAAGGTCCACCCAAGCAACCCCTTGGAAATGGAGCTCCAAGCTATCCAGGCAGAAGCATCAGAGGAGCATTTCTGTAGCTTGGATGTCCTTGGTGAACCTCCACCTATCCTGTTAACTCTTCACTAGGAAAGAAAGGACAAGAACAAAACTCATATATGGTGGCCAAGCAAAGGTAGATGTGAAGTGCACTTCAAACAGCTCCATCCTTTCAACAAACCTTTTATTAGCCTTCTGTCTTCTCCAACACACACACACTCTTTAATTGTTGGTGAAAAGCCACCGTTCAGAAAGCAAGGATGCTGCTCAGGGTATCTGGGGTAGGCATTTCCCAGGAGAAGCCAGCCAGAACTAGCCCACGGTCTTCTGAACTTGGCTGTGATGCAGTGGAAGCAGCAGCTCCGAGGGCCACTGTGGTGCTCAGCAGTGTGGCAGAGCTGTGGGCAGGGGCTTGTGGTGGGCCCGTGGCAGCATGCCCAGGCTGGCACACTGGATCTGCTGCTGAAGATGCCAGTAACCTTTCTGCCAGGCACCCCAGCCTGAAACCGGAGTCACTTTGCATTCCACTGGAGCAGAATTGGCCAGGAAGCATTCCCAACCCTGTGGAGCCAGCTTTAGCCAGTTATCCTGGCTGCAGCCCATACTTGTGGCTGTATCTCTGTGCGTTGCTGCCCCTGTGGAGCTAGCCTGCTGGGCATGGAGCAGGCGACCTGCCAGCGACCTCCAGAGAAAAGCACGTGGCACAAAGCAGCTTCTCCTGCACAACCACCCCCTGACACTACGGGGGCACAGCGAGCTTTGTAATGCTTGGCAGATTTTCCCCGGCAGATCTGGGAGCTGTTTGCCACTGTGAGCAAGTTCAGGCATGTTACAGAAGACCTTCAGACTCTGAGCACAAATGAGATGCATGGATGAGTTTAAACCACGGGGAAAGACTAGGGTTTTGAAATCCCCAGGCTTGTGCCTTACACAGTGCCTGGGCCATAGCCCAGACAGTCCAGCTGCCACCCTGGCATCAATACGGGGCCCCGTGATGGTTCTGCTGATATCCCTACTTGTTAGATATTGGCTTCAAAACCAAAATAGGAGGCAGTGTATCCTCCTCAAAAATCCACCCTCCGATCCATCTTGAAGTGGATGTAGAATGACTGCTCAGTGAGATACCACGACTCACAGTGTTGGCACAACAGTGTATTTATGTCACGAGATGAGATCAGCCACACAGAGTAGGTCGGTCTGTCTGGAAAGAGTCTGAGTCAAGCGTGTCCTATTACATTAGAGCTGGATTTTCAGAGGAGCTCAGCTCTAACTTAGGCTCTGTAACAAACAGCCGGATATTCAAAAGGAGTTGGACGTGCTGGGTCATACTGGCTGCTGAGCTGAAGTCCTTTGAATATCCAGCCAAAACCATCAACGTGCCTGTTGCTACAGGCAAAGCCCTTCTGAAATCCAGCCCCACTGTGGGCTCCACATCCTGGGAAACCTGGCTCATCTCTGCTCTCCCACGGCAGTAGGTGACCAAACTGAGATAAAATACCATGTCCTTATACGTATGGGGGAGCAGCTCTCTGCCAGAGCACAGCTCCAGCAGCTTTGCCCTTTGATCAGCTCAGCAGCATAGGTCAGGAGAGCTGAGCGTGAAGGTTTCCTTGCCTTTTGTTCTGTGGAATTAGCAGAGTTAATCAGAGTGACAGCGACTTCTGCCTCAGCGCAGAAGAAAGGTCAGTGGCTCAGGCTGGATGCACGACTGTTTTCTAGGCAGTTGGAAAACAACACCATGAAAGCTCACAGCACACATTCTACTGGCACAGAGGCTCTCCCCATAGGGATCAGCAGGGAAGATGTTCCTGTGGAGGAAAGGAGGCTGGAGGAGGACTCCACTCAGCTGGCTTGCCACTGCACTTCTTCCCTTCCTTATGCTGCACAGTGAAGATATTGGCACCCTCTTTGTCACTGTGCACTGCTTGTGTCACCCATCCACTATCTCTGCCAGTGTGTTCCTTACCCGTGCTCGTGGGTTTGCAGGAGGACTTGGGGTCTTTGTGTCACCTCAGTACCCTGGTGTGGGAGGAGCTGCAGGGCACTGTGCTGGAACATGGAGCATGTGCTGGGTGTCCCCTTCCCACCACATCCCCCCAGTACCTCTGTGCTTCAGGTGAGCAGGCTTTGCTGTCATTGCTTTTACATCCTTCAGTCACTGTAATGCACTTCTGTGAACCCACAAAATCCCACTGCTGAACTGCTCTTGAGCTGGGGGCACTGGAAGTGTAACAGTGCAGTGAGGACTCTCTGGCAGCCCTGCCATGGCCTCAACTTCCTCACATCTTTTAACTATAGTTGAAGCAGTCACAAACGTGTTAATTCCAGCTTCCTTGTCTGCAATGTGATCTCTTAGCTTCCTCTGATCCCCCAAATTACAAGTGCTTGTTTTTGCTGTGGACATTCACTCAATGTGTCTAATTAGTGGATTCTTTCTGTCAAAGATACCAGCACCCTTGACAGTGAGCCCTACTTTAAGTAGTTTGCATTTATCTGAAGTGTTGCTGCCTTCATCTCCTCCTGGTTCTAATTAGGTGCATCTGGGTATCTGCAGAGGGAGGTTTCATGATCTCTCTGTAGCTCTAATTAAAATGGCCTGGATGTCCATGACGTTGGTGCCCGTCAAGCCTGTCACCAGGAGGTGATGCCCACCTTGGAACCGGCTGAAGAAGGTGTAGGAGTCATTGTTGCTGAGAAAGGCGTCCACGTCCAGGCCCTCCTGAAGTGCCTCAGCCACCAGCCCTGGGCTGCAGAAGGCTCCTGCTGCCTCTGTTGGCCCATCCTGCCCATCTGTTCCCCCGCTGAAGAAGATGATCTCACGCCTCCCTTGGGGGCTGCTGGCTGCCTGTGCCCTGTGCAGCCCCAGCCCCACGCGCAGGGCCAGCTCCTGGTTCCTCCCTCCTTTCCCGGTTCCTCGAAGCTGCACTGTGGTTTCTCCACCAGCCAGGATGCACACTGGTCTTTCAGGCCCTAATCCTTGCAGGGCCTCCAGAAACCTGGCAAGGTCCAAACTTGGGATCTCTAGCTCTGCTGCCAGCTGCAGGAGAGTCCCCCTCACCTCATCATGGAGAGGCCCTTCTCCGAGCCCAGCATGGCACAGGCAGACCAGCCGGATCAGCTGGCAGTACAGCGTGGCAACACGGCCCACTTCCCCGTGGATTGCTGCACTCAGAACCAGAGTTGCATAGCCCAGGCCCTCAGCCTGGTGTTTGGCCTCATCTAAAGCCAGTGTATTTGACCCAATGATGATGTTGGAAACATGGGAGTAGTTTTCTGGAGCAGTGGGCTTGGTGGGAGAGCTGGAGAGGACCGTTTCCACTGACTTGGGCAGGTTGTGCAGCAGGTTGTATTTGGTGAGTATCTGAAGGCAGTCTTGGACAGTGTGGGAGCTGGCAGCAGTGGGCCCACTCGCTATGATATCCAGGGGGTCACCAATCACATCAGACAGGATGAGACTCACCACCTAGGAAAAGAAAAGCCCACAGATTATTACAGGAGGTAGAGACAGGTGACCACACAAGAGCCCTGGCAAAAGCACTGCTCTGAGTTACACTTGCATTACCCTCTTGTCAAGGCAGATGGAAACTGGGCAGAGCATTGTTGTTTTATGGTCCTGTGAGTGTCACCTGGCCCGTTTTGAACTCGCATACCTACAGCCCCTTTTGATGCTGGACCGTCATGTTGGAAGATGCAAGCTGTGACACTGCACTTGTCAGGTCCCACCTAGTGTGGGTTCAGCGATGGCACATGCTGAGAACAGCCCCTGGAGGAGCCAAGGGTCAGAGCCAGCCTTGAAAGTGCTATGGTGAAGTGCCTGCTGGGTGTGGGCTGGGATGTGCTGAGAGTGCTGTGATGATGGCTGATGTTTGCCAAGCCTGAATTACCGTTCCTCTACCTCTGTCTCCCTGAGAGTTTGGGTCCTCGATGAAATCTCAGCTAGAGTCCCAAAACAGTGAACTTACTAAGCTGTTCAATTAGTAAGGAAAATGCCCTGTAAGCATGCTTTGATAGGTTGATTAAACCTCTACTTTGAGGGTAGATGGGTGATCTCTGGGCAAGCAGGACCTTCCCCGTGGTTACCCGTGCGGGATATGCGAGCTGTGCCAGCCCTCCACCCTTCAGCACTGACAGAGTCTTCCGGACAATGTTCAGCTCCTGTATGGCAGCTCCTCGGGAAGCCAGCATCTTTGTGAGTTTCTCCTTCTCTTCGAGGAGGATGGGAGGGATGGGAGCAGGCAGTAGGGCTGATCCACCCCCTAGGATGCAGAAGAGATGGCAAGGGCATCAGGATAGCAAGAAAAGGAGGAGAGAGGAGAGCAAGGCTTGAGCCTTTCCTCTTCCCTCACTAGGGTGTGGAGGGAAGGCGGCTGGGGACCTAAGCTAACATCTCTGAAGAATTCAGTCTTCTTCACCAATGGGTTTTAATCACGGTTGGCTTGCACTCTCTGCAGTCATCTATGCTTCTTAGGCAATGTAAACCTTGCCAGACTAGGGTACCACATGCTTGCAGTGTTGGGGGGATGGCAGAAAAGGGACAGCAACTGCTACCACCACTACTCTGGGTTACCACACTGATATTCAAGGACTCTCTGGATGGGTGAGCAGGGAGCACAGCCTCTACAGCTTGCACAGCAGTCAGTGCTATGCACATGGAGACACTGCCTCCTTTGGTGGCTCCATTTATTCAGGACAGTGTGTAAAAAACACCAGCTGCAGATGCAGCAAGATTGTAAACTTCTGAACTGCGCTCATCTAGGCCTGGGAGGAAAGAAAAGGGGAAGACAGTAATGCAAAAGACAAGGAACACCCTGAGTCCAGGATGATGGCCCCATCGATGGGAATCCTGTCTGATACAACCAGGCATTGGATATGTGGAAAAGAAGGCAAGGTTCTGATGGAAAATACAGAGTAGAAAAGATCTGAGCAGAGTGAACATGCACAGAAGTACAGCTGAAAGCTACTGTCAAAAGGCAAAGCCTGCTCAGAGGTTTGAGACAAATCAGCATCAATAAAACATGATGAGCAAGAAAAACAAATGCAAATGCCTGTGTTTCAGTCAATAGCCAGGGATCTAGCTGAGAGGCAGGAGCAGTTGGGGACCGGCTGCTGTGTGGGAGTGCACATGCATAGGGAGTCACAGCCACGGGGAGATCCTGTACAGGCTCCCTGAAGGGCTGAGGAGTCTCTTAGAGATCCTTGTAGCCAAAAGACAGGAGGAAGCCCAGGGGAATCCCCAGCAAGCACAGCTAGATTCCAGTCACTTGGGTGTTTGCCTAGCGGCACTACTCTCTCTGCACCAGATCAGGCTTCAGCATCCACAGAGGAATAAACACTGAGCAGAGAAGACCAGGGCGTTTCTGCAGAGCCCCTGCATGCTTTTGTCCTGTGACACCCACTACCCAGCTGAGCTCAGGCTGGGGCAATGTCAATTCATCCCTCTGTTGCACCATATCCACTCCTTACACATCCCTGGGTCTGGGGACAGCCCAGGGTCCCAGCTGCCAGGGCCTGGAGCTGTGCAGGACTGACCCTGCAAGGCATGCAGCTCACTGTGGGGGTACCTGGAGGCTGCATTTCCACCAGCTGGGAAGCAGGCATGCCCTGGGAAGGGTCAGTTACAAATCTCAGCTTACAGACTCACACTCTTGCACAAATTCAGAATATGCAAGTCCATTAAATGCTTGCATCTCCAAGTCTACATCCCCAAATGTAAGGAGAGGGCAGGGAGAAAGTTTCTCCTTGCCAAGAGGTGAGAACAGCGGCCAGGCTGTGCCCAGAGGTGCCACCTCACTACTGGCACAGCCACAGGACCCAGCCTGTGCATCTCAGGCTCTCCCCAGTGCTGGGAGGCAGTGTGTCCACTGCAGCAGCAGGAGGCTCTGGGGTCTTCCTTGCTGCATCCCTGGAGAAAGGATGACAGAAGGAAGAGGAAAAATCATAGAGGTACAAGTGTCCATGCTGAAAGGGCTGGCACACACAGTGTTCCCTTTCTGAGTGGCCATGGGTGGCCTCAGCAGATCCCATTCCCTGGGATCCCCACACTACCTGAGATAAGCACAAGGAGCAGGTCATCTGCAGTCAGACCCTCGGCCAGCTGCTGTATGGCAACTGCTCCCTTCAGAGCCTCTGCATCTGGAAGGTTGTTCCTGGCACCTTCAATGACCTGGATTTTGCTGTGTGGCTTCAGCAGCATCTCCCTGGTGAGGTAAGAGAGGCAATCACACCACTGACCTGCACACCTACACAGGCAGCCAGTCTGTCACTCTGCAGGTGCCTGGGGCACCAGAGACATACAGTGAGTGACCAGGACAGGGAGAGGGCCTTGGCTGAGTGATCTTCCCAGGGCTGGAGAGGGCAGCACATCCAGCACAAGAGATGGGCTCTGTTACTTGTGCCACTGGGACATCATGGTGGTTGAAGATGAGAGCAGTGGGGTGGATGAGGTGGGCAACAGAGTGAGGGCAGCTGGAAAGGACTAAAGGGGTTCCCAGCAACACCCCACAGAGGAAAAATCTGGCAGCCTACCCCCCTGCCCAAAACTGTCCAGAAACAGTTCTTACTGCATTCCTGCTTGCTGCAGGCTCTCCTTGATGCCTAGTGGCACAGTGATGATTCCACGAACAAGGTGGTCTCCCAGGATCTCTTCTGCTGCTGCAGCCATCCCCAGCACAGCTTTTCCAAAACCCACCAGGTACAGGTCCCTCTTCACTGGAAAGGCCTGGCCCCTCACCAGCAGCTGAGGGCATCCATCCTTCTGGAGCTTGAGTGCCCTCTTCATCATCGGGGCTGGGCAGACGGTGCCCACTGCGCTGCGGAAGAGGGACAGTGTGTGCTCACGGAGGGACATGCTGCACAGGGTGGCCAGGCTGAACCAGTCTCAGTTGTGGGGTGGGCTTGTACACACTCTGCCAGCACTGGCAAGGCCTTGAGAGCTGGGACAGCTGGAGCCTCCAACCTGCAAGGGAAAGTGAACATTTTTCCTAGCAGAAGAGACAGGGCTGTCACAGAGAGAGCAGGGAGGGCAAAACATGAACCATGAAGCTCTAGCTTCTGTTTCCTCTAGATTAGGGTGCCATATGAACAGCATTCTCAAACTTCTCCCCGGGCAGGAAGGAGGGAAGGACAGTGTCACATTCAAACTACCTGTCAGCTTGTGATTCCCCTGCAATCCCATCACCTCCTGCAGAGAAGGCGAGCTCTGCCAGCCAGCTTCTCCATCACTGTCGCTTTGCCACTGGCAAGCCATCATTTCTATTTGCTCAGCGTTTGACACCTTTCCAAACTGTGGAAGCTGCTCTCTGTCCTGGAGAGAGCAGGGCATCTGGGTGGAACAGCTTTTCACTACATTAACTCCCTTCCTCATGCTGGCCAAATGCTGATCTCATTCTCTGGCTGTGCATTGCCTCATGTATCCCTGCACCATCAGACACGGACTCAGGAGAAACAACAGGCTTGCTGGCTGCCTGATCCCTTACTGCTGGTGGCCACTGAGAGACCAGTAACGAGGTTTCCTCACCAAACAGCAAATTAACACATGGTTTCATTTGCCTTTATGTTTTAGTCCTCTCATTATCCATTAAAATCACATTTAGAGCCCAAATAAGACTTCAGATCCAGGCAAAGTTGCCAGCAGTGTCTGTGAAAGCACATTTGAGCTGGTCTCCACTGAGCATTAGCATTATGTGCAACAGATCTGTGCATGGACTGAAAGATCTCAGCCGCTCAAGGGCAGGTACTTGTCTTGACAGAGGAAAGGCAGCCCCTGCAAGCACACACACATCCATTCCCTCCCAGCATTTCTCCTTCCTTCTGTTAACTGGCAGCAAGTTCACTGCTGGTTTCTCAGATCAAAGATCCCTGTGATCTGCATCTCCTGCTCACGGCAGTTGAGGCAGGGTGCCAGGAGGCTCAAGCAGCCTGGGCAACACACTCAACCACAGACCCATTCAAATTACCTGAGAGAGTTAATCCTCTCTCTAGTAAGTGGCAGCAACGGCAGTGGCTGGATTCTTCTGTGAGAGCTCAGGAGTCCAGAGGTCTCTTTGTCCTGACACTCCCATAGCATTGCAAAGTGTTAATAATTAAGCCAGACAAGCTTTCCAACAGCTCTTCTAGGCCTAAATCTGCCTTACTTTGCTGTAGGGACCCAGAAACTCTACACAAAACCTCTACTCAAGCACCTTCTCAGGCATGAAACACGGGCACAATCTGAAATCTGCTGGACAAAGGACTTGCAGGTAAAGCTACATGGAGAACCAAAGGTTTGGCAGAGAAAGAAACCTAAGAATCACAGAACTTGGAAAGGACCCTCGAGTGTAAATTATTTAACACTTAGGAGAGCAGATTTTAACGGCAAAAGTCAAGGCAGATTAACTACCCATCTGTACTCCCTTTAGATACTGGTCAGCAGGACTGGCTTTTCAGCCATGAGGAGAGTGAATAAAAAGGTGTCCTGACCACTTTGTCACTCCTCTTAAACATCATGGCAGCTGATGCTGCCAGCAGTTTAAACCACTGACCCCTCTTCAGTGAGAGCCAGAGTAACTGTGCTAACCACACTGAAATGAGTTGTGCACCTCTCAGGAACTGAGATTAGCCTCTGTTCCCAGCAGGTCTCTGATTCACCTGGCACCACAGCGCAGTCAGAGGAAGGTGTTACAAAGCAGAGATGCATCACGCCCCAGGTCACCTCCTCCAGGCTGCAATACAGGGTTTGCAGAAGTGGCTGGAATAAAAGGCTTAAATGGAGCCAAGGGAACTGCAGAAAATAAAGCCCCAGAGGTTTTAAGAGGCTCTGTCTCTGCCTTGATGTTTCTGTGCATGGCTGACCCTGAAGACCGGGGGATTGAGCACAACCAGACCTGCAACAGTGGGTCCTGTCACACGTGCCCTCCTGGCGGCTCCGTTCAGCTCCAGCTCCAGACACGACACAGCAGGCGTGAGTTGTTCAAGAGCAATCCTCTCTTACTGGAGCTGGAAAAAATAAATGCCAGCTTAATTCATCTGGCACTTGTGTACATACTGCTAATGCTTGCTCTGGAAAGCACTTCACTACAATAGCAGGCATGTAATCTGTTTTCTGCACTCTGAACTCAGATTATATTTTAACCATCGAGGCCTGATCCAGAGTCTGGTGAAATCAGCAACTGTGTTTCCTTTACTTCTCAGGATTTGAGGGCACACCGCCTAACACTGATCTCAGAGCACAGGTGTAAACACAGAGTAAACATGGTGTAAAACCCCCTTGCAGTCAGAGCTTATCCAACTTTATAGCAAGGCCAGAGAGCTGGATTTGGTACAGATCCCTTAGCTTTGGATGCCTCAGTGTGTAATTCTGCTCCTTGTCAGCTCTGATTAGATATGCAGGCTCACTGGAGGCTCCCCTTGGAATGGGGGTGCTGCTAATGATGCTACAAATCTATTTTTATGTAATTTATTTATACAGTCTCAGGCACTGGGTACTAAATGTCATCAGGAAACAGCTATAAATCAGTGCTATGAAATCCAATATAGATATTAACACAAAAAAATAAAACTCCTACTCATTTTGCTAGGGCTTTAAAAACAAGATCAAGAGAACTGAACATCACCCCAAAACACAGGCAGTCATGGAAAGAAAAATAACCCAAATGGCAGCTCTCAGGCTCCCTCCAGAGATGGTGGGTTTAGAAATGATGTAACTGCCCATTAGCAGCTGCATATTGCATGTGGGGAAGTTATACCCTCACATCCCTGTGTTTGCCTCTTCCCACTGCTGGCTGGGAGGAAACTGGGCTGGGAGAATGGGCTGGTGACGTGACTCAGATTGCTTCATGCACTGATCTTTGTTTCCTAGTTTCTCAGGGAAGTCACATAGGGATGAATGAGCCCTCTTCTATATGGATATAAGCTGACATGCTATAGGATAAGTGGGGCTCAGGTTTCACACCTTCCCTTTGTCCCTGCTTGGGATAATTTGGAGTTGGGATAGAGACAGTCTTTTGAAAAGTTTTCTAGAAGTTTGCACTAAGGAGGAAAATGATGCTAAGAATTACCTGTTTCAAAGAGAGCAGGAGGACTGTAAGGGGTTTAGATTAATCCCCTTTAAATGAAAACTTCCTCAGCTTTCATTGATGAATAATCTACACACATAATAAATCTACACACACCATTATAAGCTCTTTCTTCACAGGGCTCCTCCTAAGCCTGCAGAAATTTCCACTGTTAGCTCTCACACTGAAAAGCAACAAACCCCCAGCTTCTTATTTTCACCTTCTCTGGGAAAGAGGGAGGGAGAGGAGCTGGACTGTGATAAAATACAGGCAAAACACTCATTTGCATTACCTTTTATTAACTTTTTAATTAAAGCAATTCTGCAGGCAAGGAGCCAAAGTCAGAGGGAGACAGAAACAATCCAGCAGTAGGGGCAGAAATGTAGTAAAGCTGCCAAGTAAATTGGATGGTGGCATGAGACCAAAAGCATGGACATAGCAGGGCAGAGTCTGAGCCATAAAGTTGGAGTCACACTGGGGAGGAAAACAGTGAACAAATGAGCTGGTCATGCCCATGCAGCGAGAAAAATGAGCCAGCACCTCACTCCATGGCAGCTACTTGAAAGACAGGAAAATATTCCTTTCTAGGGGCCGGTCTGCCATCGAAGGGCAGAGCTGAGCTATTCCAGGTGCCGTGGTTGGCGGTTTGTTCAAGGATTTGCATCATGGGCTTGTGGTTTCCTTGAAGCTGGGGTAATTGAGCGTGTTGCAGGCCAGCCCAACCACAGACACATCCTGAGCGTTTCAGGTGCTGTGAGATCAGAGGATGCTGCATGTTAATGCACCAGAATGTCTAATTCAACTGAGATCTTCAGGGGCCTAAGTCAGTTTAGTTTTAATGCCATCAAGACATCTCTGGATTTCCCCCAGTGTGGCAGGGATTGGTGGCTGGCCCACCATGTACAGGGTCAACTCCAAAATCCCTGAGGGGCTTGGAAAATATTTGAGATGACATTGGATCAAACTCCAATTGCTTGAGGATAATTTTGAGCTCAAGCTTTAAAAGACAGATTACAGCAGTAAACTCCCAGACACAGCAAGTTTTAGCAGTGTCTCTTGCTCCTCATTTTTCTTGCTGCATGACTTTCTTCTGGCCTCTTGGTACGTAAATTAACTTTAGACTCACTGAGCCTCAATGCTTCCACTTCTCCTGCATCACCAGGGGAGTTTACCTATGAAGTACAACAGAGCGGAGATTTTACTGCCTCAAACTCCCCTGTTCCCACTTACTGACACATCTTTTTTATCGTTTGATATATCAACTTTAATTTGCCTGGTGAGCCCGGCTCAAACTCAAACTCACTGCTCCACACGGTCCCAAAAGCATTATGAGAAAATTTTTCCAGGAGATGCACTGAACCCAGGGGGAAAACAAAGCAGTGAAGGCTTGTTCCAAGTGTCTATTCTGGGAGGATTAGATGGGGGATTTTTCAAGACTAATCTCTTTAAATGAAAATTTCAGAATTTGATTAATTTTTTAATCTGCACATTGGATTTGCATAAAATTACCGCACTGCCTCATTCACATTTGGTAAAAGAAAACGTCTGCAGCAAGGATGGGCAGCTCTGAAGGGCCCAGTGCACGAGTGGGTGTGCAGGGACAGGGTGAAAGGCCCTTTGCCCCCACTCACTGCAGTGCTCCTGAATCCATAACTGGGAAAGAGGATGAGGGTAGACAGAAGCAGTGTGACGAGACCAGAGGGCTTGCCAGGCAGGCAAGGGAGAAAGCAGGATGGAGCCTGGATACCTTTGTTTCAAGAATATGCTGAGCTCTGGGAAACCCAAGGAGTCCTAGTTAGCAATACATGGCTTTCTATATGTTTGTTGGAGAAGAAATATGTTGCTCTCATGACTGATTTACTCACCAGGAAAGTGTCAACAGGGTCTCTTTGCCTTTGATGGGGAATGTGGCTCAAGGCCAAGCACAGGGAACATAAGTGTTCAGCATTTTATATATATAGATCAGTATCATTCGTAAAAAAAATTAACTGGATTTGACATATGCATCTTACTAGTTTTTCTAGGTCACACTCCCTTCACTCCCTATATACCTTTTGGAAATGATTTTCCCATGCACTGGGGATTGCGAGGAAGAAAATTTTTTCACTGAAAATCCTTCTGTAGCTCAACACAGAACACTACTACCCTGGAGCCAAGTCCATGCCAAGTCTACTTCCTTTCATGCTGTAATTTCTCAAACTCCCTATTCTGAATCAACTTGCCATCAAAGTTGAGAGTCATTTAAAATACAGGGAAGGATCATAGTATTCTAGAGAAGATGAAAAGCTGCCAGCCTTGAGGACTGGAATAGTAGAAAGAGGGTTGAAATTCAGTGCTGCAAAATACAAGGTCATGCTCTTTGGGATTAATAGCAGAAAATTATGAGCTCCTCAGTTGGAAATAACATAAGAGGAGAAAGAGCCAGGAATCTTATTCAGTCACAGGATGACAATTACAGCTGCCCTCTGGGCTGAGACAAGAGGCTGTGAGGAATGTGGAGAGCAGCAGATGTGAACTGCCTAGACTTCAGTGAGGTTTTTGACATCATTCCCATCAGCACACTGGAGTGTGGGCCAGGCGAACGCAGTCAGACCTGCTGGAAACCAGCCTGACCACTGGGCTCAGAGGGCAGAAATCTGTGGCCCAGAGTCCAGCTGACAGCTGGTAATCAACAGGGCATCTGTTGGGGTTCGTGTCACCCCATGGCTTCATTAGTGACCGGAGGGTAGCACAAAGTGCTTCATTTGGGGAAGTGCTGACAGAGGCACCTTCCAGAGGAACTGTGATAAACTCAAGGTCAAGACCCACAGAAACGTCGGGACACTCAGAAAGGAGAAGTGTGAATTTTTGCTGCTGAGCAAGCACAAGTCCCTGTACTGTCCCTGTACAGGTTCCAGTGGTATGTAACACAGAAATGCATAGGTAGAATAACTGCATGTGATCAATATCACTCAAGCAGCAATTAAATATTTTTTCCATTAACTAATTTTGCAGGGGCATTATCCGTAATTCCTACTTAATATGACATTTTGCTAGGAGATCCAATTATCCTGCCAGCTAAATTCCAGCTTGGTATAAACTGACAAACTAAGTTCCAACGATTAGGAAGAAAGGCAGAAGAATAAAAAGGAAGTGACAAAATATCAAATCAACAACCCACGGTGTTATACAACTCTAAAACTTAGCTAAGTATTGTAGGTGTTTTGAAGTAAATTGTCTTATGATGGTATCGGTGAGTCACCTCCGGGGCCCACAGGAGATAATCCAGGCTTTGATCCTGCAATTTACAGTGTGCATGGCATGGCACTCCGAGCCGCTCTAAAGCCTCTCTTCACACAAAAATCGGTTGTAGGTTTTGAACAGAGCTGAACAAAGGGGCAGCTGAACCCAAGACCTTCAGGAGTAATGAAGGCATGTTTTATTGAGTCTCCCTGGACTCCAGTGTGAAAACCTTGTCTCTGTTTCAAAGTAAAAACAGGTGAATCATTCAGAGGAGCCAATCCCACCCGAGCGTGACAGGATGAACCAGATGAGATCTCTAAACCTGTAATGGTGAACTGCAGCAAACAAACAGCAAGGGGAAGGAATCTGGGAAAAGACTTTTGTTTCACTAAATCCACACAAAATAATTCAGCCTCTTTGAAGGATGTGCAGGCAGAGCTCTAACAACAGTTCCTGGACTTGCTGAGGTTTGACCACAGGAGGGCAACAGGATCCAAACACAAAATCAAACTCCCTTCTGGAGGCTATGAAAGGAAAATGCAATTAATGTTTAGGAAGGTGTCTGTGGTTTTCTTTTTTCTTTTGATTCTGAGTTTCTGGGAGACCAAAATGACAAGATCTGGCGGTGTTCTGAATTTAAAGTAGCAGAAATCTTTGAGGTGCGTGTGTGGGAGATTGTTACAGCTACTGTTATACTCCAGGAATAACTTTTTAAGGTAAGAAATATACAAAATCAGAGCCTGACGTCAGGATTTATGACAGAAAAAGGCAGTTCCAGGGTGTGTGCATTGGAGCAGCAGCCTGAAAAGCCATGGTGTCTTTCTCAAAGGCTTAAGTGTGTCCTCCACACCTTTATCTGATGTGTTAGGTGGTTCAGGATCATGCTGCTGTAACTGTGGTGTTCCTCTAGTACCACTTGCAAGCTTTTAGAGGAATAAAAAGTACTGGAAAATAAAAATCTGCATTAACTGGACTGAAACTAATACAGAGGAAGGATGTGAAAGTGATCATGGTGCTGGCCTGTAAGGAGTCCAGCCCCAGGCTGTGCAGAGGCTGTTCACAGAATCACAGGATCAATTAGGTTGGAAAAGACCCCCAAAATCATCCAACCCAACCCATGATTGACCATCTTGTGAACTAGACTAGAGCACTGAGTGCCATGTCCAGTCTTTGTCCAGTCTTTCCTCAAACACCTCCAAGGACAGTGACTCCACCACCTCCCTGGGCAGCCCACTCCAATGTCTAATCACCCTTTCCGAGAAGAAATTCTTCCTATGCCCAACCTAAGCCTTCCCTGGAGCAGCTTAAGACTGTGCCCTCTTGTCCCGTCGCTGGTTGCCTGGGGGAAGAGACCGAACCCCACCGGGCTACACTCTCAGGGAGTTGTGGAGAGTGATAAGGTCCATCCGAGCCTTCTTTTCTCCAGGCTGAGCCCCCCCAGCTGCTCCTGATCCAGCCTGTCCTCCAGACCCTTTCCCAGCCGCACTGCCCTTCTCGGGGCACACTCCAGCACCTCACTGCGAGTCTTGCCGTGAGGGGCCCAGATCTGTACACGGCACACGAGGTGTGGCCCCACCAGCGCCCAGCCCAGAGGGGACAGTCACTGTCGCGCTGCCACACTATACAGGCCAGGACCCTCCTTGCCCGCCTGGGCACACGCTGGCTCAGGGTCATTTGTCTGTGATTCCCGCGTCACACGCGGAGCACAGGCCGCCCCCGGCTCCCCCCTCACAACCCCTGGTCCCCCTCACAGCCCCCGGCTCCCCCTCACAGCCCCCGGCTCCCCCTCACAGCCGCCGGACCCCCCCTCACAGCCCCCGGATCCCCCTCACAAACCCCGGTCCCCCTCACAGCCCCCGGCTCCCCATCACAGCCCCCGACGCCGCCCGCCGCCGGAAGTGACGTGCCGCCGCCGGCGAGAAGCCATTGCCCACTTTACTGGATGACGTCATGCCCTCACCCCGGCTAACCCCCCCTTCCCACCCCCCGGCGCCGCCGGGCACGGGCGGGGGGGTGGGTAAGGAATGAGCTGGTCACGAGCCCCACCAGGACCGCCCGGCCCCGCCCTGCGCCGCCTGTTCCCACCTCGGGCCCGGGAGGGGCGGGGGCGCTGACGGGCGCTGACAGTCACGGTGGGCCGGCAGCGCGGCGGCCCCTGAGGCCGCTCCCGCCACACTCAACATGGCGGCGGCGCGGACACCCCGCCCTCCCCCGTCCCGGCAGGCCCCGCGCGCCTCCCCCGCCCCTCCCCTCCCCGCTCCCAGCGTGCCCCGCGCGGCGCCGCCGGAGCCGCAAGATGGCGGACACAATGAGGGGGAGCCGCCTCTCCGCGGCCTGACCGCGCCGCGCCCGCCGCCCCTCACCGCCCCTCACCGCCCCT
>JAWWEW010000023.1:14724305-14747044 GCA_035583185.1 Anabacerthia variegaticeps
CCGCCCCTCACCGCCCCTCACGGCCCCCGCCGCCCCTCACCGCCCCCCGCCGCCCCGCCGGGCTCGGCCCGCCCCGCCCCGCCCCGCCCGCTCCCGCCGCCGCCCGGAGCCCCGCCCGGCTCCCCTGAGCGCCGCCGCCCTCGGCGCGGCGCGGCCCGGCGGGCGGGATGAAGCTGACGGACAACGTGCTGCGGAGCTTCCGCGTGGCCAAGGTCTTCCGAGAGAACTCGGACAAGATCAACTGCTTCGACTTCAGCCCCAACGGCGAGACCGTCATCTCCAGCAGCGACGATGACTCCATCGTTCTCTACGACTGCCAGGAGGGCAAGTGAGTGGCGGGCTCGGCCGGGGGCGCGGCCTGCCCGGGGCAGGGGGTGTGAGGGGCGGGCGGAGCTGCCCCTGGCGGCCTTCGGGGACGAGCTGGCCTGGCCGGTGGGCTTTAGGTTGAGCTTGAGCTTCTCTCCGGTTGTTTCTCGGTGTAGGTTAAAAGTGAGCCGAATTCCGGCGGCAGAGATAGGAGCAGCGCGGTTTTGTCTGCGCTACGGAAGCCCGTGCTTGTTATCACGGCAGATAGAGCCAGCGGTGGTAATTTGCCAAGTGTGAGAGAGGGTTCACTTCTGTGAGGGCTAAACAGTAGTAAAGCTTAAGGGCTTGAGCCTGGTCGTGTTTCCAGGCCTCGGGATTGTTGCAGATACGAAAATGACTTCTCGAGAGTCTCTGGGCTTAAGCCTCACTAATTAAAAAAGAAGTGATTGCTGGGAGCAATATATAGATGTGCCATTTTAAACAACATCGTTTGAGTGTAACTTCTTGGATAAATGCTTTAAGCCAAAAGGTAAAGAAGGTGTAGTGTGGGTTATTGTAACTTCTAAAAAACTGATGGTGTTTTCCTTAAAACCCAGTTTCCACGTGGTGCTTGGGAATGTCGAAGGTAAAAGTGGTGCTTTAAGTCCTTTTCTCTAGCTGGGTTTTTATCGGTAAAGCACAATTAAAATACATGTGTGACTTATATGTGTCTTCAAACATTGTCTTAATTTATATTTAATAGAGATATTTATTGGCTTCTGTTATGTAGAAGTGATGAGTTAGGGGGTCTGTGTTTCTCACCGCTGATCACACGATGGTTGTCCTGTTTTTCGGATAAACCCCCAGAAATTTGCAATGCACTGGGAATCTGGTGCTCCTGGAAACCTGCAGGTGGTGACACTGCAGTTGATGGCTTGAAAAATACACTAAAGGCATTTGTGTTCTGTGAGAGTTGGAACAAATTGAGCCAAGTGGAGTCATTGTTCCATTAAGTTCTTTCTCAGCTGGTGCAAATGTGTGTTTGGCTGCTTTAAATTATTTTAAGTTCTAATTTATTGTTTCTCTTGTAGTAGAAATGTAGTTCTGAGGTGAAATTTTTGTTTGTTTTGTAAGTTCAGGACCAGGGAGCATCACATCCACACAGAAAGTGAAAGGAGAACAAGTATGTGTATTGCAGCAGAGGGAATGAAAAGGACAGTGTAATGCAGGAATGAAAAGGAAACGGCTTAGGAGTATCAGGACGTAAATGTGTCAGTGTTATGTATATTTTCCAGTAAACCAGATGTTCCTATTCTTTCTGCTTTTCCAAGCAGACCAAGACATCATACTGCTGGGATAAAAGATTGCATTCTGCAGATTCTCTTAATTTTATAGGTCACTTATGTTATTTTGAACTTATATTTGCTTGCTTTACACATTAAAGTTGTTGATATTGCTCATCTGATAGAGTGAAGTCTTCTGCGAAATTATTTAATTTTTATTTATTTAATATTTATTTTTAAGAACAGGTAACTTTATACATGCCTAGTCTGCCATGGATTGTATCCTAGATCCTAATTACATACAATAGCAGCAGGGCTGAGTGATGTTAATGCAGATGGTATTGATTGCTCTTCCCCTTTCAAACTTACAAAGAATAGTTTGATGGGTTGGGAGGCATTTCGTCCTTTCATTCTGATCTCCATCTAGTCCTGATGTGTGTTTTATAGTCAGAGGGTTTGCTTTAATTAAGTTAAATGTAGATCGATGGTCATCTACTGCAGGGCAATGAAAGTAGTTTCATCAAGGTAACCCCTGTGTTAGGATGCAGTTCTCAGGTGGTTATAAAACTATAAAATTAATTTGAAAGTTTCTCATGTACTATCAATTGACTTAAAAGCATAGCTGTGATTTTTAGAGGTACCTAGGGATGCAGGACATGCTTTTTATCTCTGGAAAGTTTTAGCTGCAAATTACTTTGTCGTTGGAGATTCACGTGAAGTTGAAACCTGAAATCTGTGAATGGTCATTGGTGTGGCAGTTTCAGGCCTATAGTTTATTATGTCTTATAAATCACCATTTCAGGGGCCTGGAACTCTCACCTGCTTGTATATGTCATTGCTAATGGATGTGGTGGCCAGGAGGAAATGAAATGTCCTGCTTGCTTGGGTTTCAGTGTAGGCCTGCTTAATTGAATGGCCTGAAAGTTAACATTTTTTCCCATGTAAAAGTGGAAAATTTGGGTGAGGGGGTTGTCCTCCATTAATGAGCAGTTCTGCTGGTAGAATTCAAATGCAGCTGTTTGGTTATACTCACCTAGTTTGCTTTGTTTTGCAGTACCAAAATGAGAGTATGACCAATCCCATCTCAAAGAACTTCATTGTTAACAGTGCCAGGGCAGTTGAAACAGTGCTGTGTAGCCAAGGGCTGACAGCACAAGATTATCTCCTTATCATGTATGTCCTGGGTTTAGGCAACTCCTTATTCACAAGCATCCAATAATTTTGGTCCTGAGATTCTACTCTTTCAAAATGTCTAAACCAGCTAAATTGTTACTACTATTTTCTCAGCCCATCCTGCATCACCAAACCCCTCTACAGTAGGCTGGCTTAAAAGCATAGCCAAGAGGCTCACTGGGGTGTGTTTGGGCTTAGGGAGGGGCTCTGAAAACTTGTAGCAAAGCTGGGATGTACAGCAATCCCTGAGGCTAGGAACAGCCTGGCTGCACATTTGTAACCCTGATTTGATAGAATGGTGCTCTAGCAAAGGTTTGTCTTGTATTTCAGTGTATATCAATTGTGTATTATTTATACAAATAAAGTGATGGATCTGAGTCCTGCTTAGCCATGATGTTTTCTCAGCACATCCAAGATCCTGCTTGTGGAAGATGCTTTACCCACAGCAGCAGTGATTCAGACCAAGGCACAGGTGATATTACAAACCTCATGTGTTTTCTGTTTCATCTCTGTAGAAGATTTGACTGAGATATTGTCAGATTTGACTGAAATACTGAGATAGATATTTATTTGATGGTATTCCTTGGTTTGCAGGTGCACTGGATAGGTTAACCTTTACCTTCAAATTATGTTTAATGGTTGTGATTTGTTTAAAAAAAAATACATTCCTTGTTTGTGTTTAAAATAGTGGATTGGCAACAGGTGGTTGGTTGTGTGTGCAGTGACACACTTCTGCCTGTATCAGCTTACATGAGAACTTCACCTTTGCTAAAGCACCGACCTCCTTTTTTCCTTCTTTTTGGTAAATGTGTTTTTGCCCATCTGTCAGTCTGTATTGTTTCTGTATGTATTCATTTATTCTGAATGGAGCTTTTAAGCTTCAAACTTTCAATAGAAAAGGAAGAGCCAAACTAGGCATGAGTCTTAACGTTTTGAGATTGGGGCTTTTTTTCTTATTGTTGTGGGTTTTTTTGCCCAGTTTGGTTAACAGCGTAGCTGAGGTAACTGCAGAAAGCAATATGGGCATGTATATCAGACATAATGTTACAGAAATTTAAAGTTGCTGTGTTGATTTCAGCATGTAGCATGTTTGCATATGAGAATTGATTTTAAAATCTCCTGGAGGAACCGGGGAAGAATCAGTTGAGATGTGGTCTGTGGTACAGGTGGTGTGTGCATTTTCATTACACTTTCTATATTGCCTTTCACTTAATGGAAGCTTGGCCCCAACAAGTTCATTTGAAGTTAAAGCTCCATGGCTTCTGCTATTTCAGAATTAACCTGAATGTCTGTTTTTGTTCTGATATGAAAAGTCTCCCACTTGTGCTCTTGTTTGGGTGTGTCAGCTTAAGGCTAATGAAAGAAGGAATAAGTCCAGCACGTTGGAAATACCTTGTCTGAGGGTGTAGTCTGATAAACTTTTCTCTTTGCAGCAGTATTGGTTTCGACCACTCCTGCTGTTTGTTTCCATTCCCATGCTGTCCTCTTTGGTTGTGTTGGTAAAATACTTTGTGGGCCTGTGTAATAACCAGAGTTATGAATTTCTGGATTAAAAGTAACTCCCGGAAGAGATGGTATTTCTGGTGTTGATCAATACCCTCATTGGTTGACCGCCCAGCTCTGAAACATCCTGAGGGCAAAAGGGGAAGGAGGGTGGTGGAGACCTTGCACTCCCAGCAGGCACTGCTGTTGTGATACCCTTTTATTAGCCAGCTACTTCTAGGTTTACTGTGTAGTTTAAATTTCTAGTAGTGCAGTGCATCACCTGCTTACCAGCTCCCTAAAGATCCAGTTCTGTAGGTTGTGTTCACTCTCACTAGAATGTCTTTCATTCTGTTGCAAAATGTTGAATTTGAGTTTCATGCTTTAAGATTGGATTCAGGTATAATTTTGCAGTCCTTTGGAACAGTCCCTGTGTTACTATGTCTTTTATAGACTACTGGTGTGTGTATATATATATATATGTTTGGGTTAATACCACATGAAGGAGACACCCTGTTCTAGGTTTTGAAGGAACAGAGAACAAAAAGACAAATTATTCTCAATCTAAAAATGGCAGCAGATGAATTGGAGATTTGGATGGGCAAGGGCACGGTGAGGCAGTGCTGCTTGCTGTGCTTGTTTTAGCTCCTCCTTTTCTTTTTGCAGTAGATGTCATGGGAGAAGGAATTTTTGGAGGAGACAAGTTCATTTTGCAGGTGCTACAGGGAACCCCTCAAGCCTAGGGATGGTCTTGGAGAAACAGCAAGGTCCTTGTTTGAAAATCAAATACAAGAACTTTTCTCTCTTTATATAAAAACATCTGACTAGTTGAAACCATGATGTAATACCTGAATGGAAGCAGGCCTTGTTAGTGTGAGTTTCATTTTGAGCTTTTTGTTGCAGTGACTGCAATTATTTCTGCTTCCTCCTGACAGACCGAAGAGAACGTTGTACAGTAAGAAGTATGGAGTGGACCTCATCAGGTACACACATGCTGCCAACACTGTCGTGTACAGCTCCAACAAAATAGATGGTGAGTCACTGGAGTGGAACATATTTCATCTCTTTACACTACAAGTCTGGATGATTAGCTCTAAAGATTTGGGAAAAAGTTACAGCAACTGTTCAGTGATGACCGCTCTGTCAGAGACAGAGGAATTAATGTCCAACACTAATGCACAAGTTGGTGATGGTCTGTCAAGCATGCTGATGTGAGTTTGGTTTTTGCTGCAATACCTAAGGGATTAAACATTGTTAGTGAGGTAAAAGTTGGGTTCTTGATTCTGCTGTTCACTTGGTGTTTGCTATCAGTGCTGTCAGTCAGCTCCTGCACCTTAATTTCTTACATGCGAATGAAGTAGGAGGAGCAGGCGGGCTGAATGCCGTAGCTCTGTCTGGTACACATGCTACTCAGCTACAGAGGAGGGGAGGGCAGGAGGTTCTGGTAACTCAGCAGATCACCAGCCAAGCCTGGAGGAGGTCACAGAGCTCTTCAGAAATGAGCGTTGTTTCTCATAACCTGTTTTTTTCATGTTTTAGACAGAAGACCCATTTTTATGCTGTTTCTCCACAGTCAGTGTCTGTGATAGCTACACTCTAAATCACTGACATCGAAAGGCTTCTAGATCTTCATGACAGGCTCTCTATTAATTGAGTTTGATTTAAAATTCAAATTTAACAACTGGCACAGATATCTACCTTAATGCTTCCTAAGGTTGGAAACAGCTCATGTTTATTTCAAATTGTGTTTCAGTTTTGTTTATTGTAGTCACTGTCTGAGAGTTTTGGAGTGAACAAATCTCTTAGCACAGCACTTTTTAATTGAGTTCTGACATTGTATTTGTAAACTCGTAATCATTTCTGGAAGAAAGGTTTTGGTTTGTTTTTTTCTTTGCAGAGTTGGAGCTTGGCAGTAGACATACTGGTGCATTGTGATGTATGCTAGATTACTAAAGGAATTGCAAGGACTGAATTGAGAACAGATGGAAGTTAAGAGTTAGGAAGTCAGGTTGGGGCTTGAAACTAGAGGAACAAGGAAGTCTCCAACAGAATTGGAGTTAATAGTTTAAAAGGGTGACAGGAAGAACTTGCCTTTTTAGTCTGTTTCAGAGCCTGGTTATTTTTTTAATTATGTTATTATGTTGTCATATTTTTATTTGGCTGTTACTTAATTTATAATAATAACAACTTATTGAAGCATTTTTAATGTCATTTTGAGCTGTGAGGTTTTGTTTGTAAGCACTGGTAAGCCTTAAGACTAAAGTCTTCATCCTGCAGGGTAGCATTATGGTAAATACTTAATTAGAAGCAAAAAAAGAACACAGAATGTGAGAATGTTTGTTGCTGTTGTGATCTATAAACCTAATAAAACTGACAGTGTGTTCTGTAGGTGTGCAGATACTCTGTAGTCCCTAATACGTGTGGTCTTGAGCAAGGTGTATTTAACCTGTTATGAAGGGATCAGGAGGGAAAATAAACTCAGGAACATGCTATAGAAATGCTGCTGCTTGTTTCCAAGCATTTTGTGTGTTGGAGTTGCTGCCAATGTACTTGTGAAGATTTTCTCAGGATCCCTGGACCTAATTCCTCTTGCCTGATTCCAGGCTGAGGTAGTAGTTTGTACAGTTTGAGGGTCTATGATACCACCCGGTACAGGAGATAACTGTACAGGCCACTGCCTTGCCTGGGACAGAGCACTGTCAGCAGCCAGGATCACAAGGGAGCACAGTTCCTCAGTGCTTCCTCTGTAGCAAAGGAAGATGGAATTCTGCATGGATACTTCAGAAATCAGGTAACGACAACTCTTGCAGGAAAAACTAGAGATGTGTCTTAGCATGTTCTATCCAGGATGGGATGTGACATTGCCATCGGGGATTTATGTTTTGGATAGTCACCTCAGGTCACTCAGAGCCTTCCAGAGTGGTGTGTCACCATGTTTCCAGCTTGTTCAATCAGCAATGGTCAATTCAGTTTTCTTGTCAAATCCTGGGCGGTGGTTTAGACCCCTGATCTCAGCTTAATGGGAAATCTCAGGCAAAAATGGCAACTTGGCAATTTTTGCACAGACACAAAATTTTGCTGAATGAGCCTTTCAAAACACCCTGAACACGGTAGCCCTTCTGAGTGTTAAAACACCCAGTGCTTGTTGCATCCTCTTGGCTCTTGTTCTTCTGAGTTAGAAGTAGAAATGTCCGTTTCCCTCAGTTCATCTTTGGAGCCTCATCAGGACTTGTTCCAGCACTACAGGGTCTGCACATAAAGATTAAAAAGTGGCTTCTGTGCTTTAATAATGGTTTCCTCTTAGAAGGATTTCTCTTAATTTTGGAAGAAAGTCACAACAGCATCTTATGGGCTACTCTTGGTATGTTCATCTATACTCAAGATAAAATTGGCACTTGAGAAATGTGATGCTGCTCTTATTTATTCCATTTATTTTTAAGGTTACTTTAAGTGGAGTAAGCCTCAGATTACTCCTCTCTCCTCCTCTTAAAGCCTAGCTTCTCTAAGTGCAGAGAAAGTGTGAAGCTGTTGATTGTCAGATTAAACAAAAATAAGAGAGATTTACTGGTTTTTAATGGTCTTGTCCTAGCTTTGAAATTCATGTTTTTATCTTTTATCTTTAGCCGAATGGCAGAATTTGCACGTTTCCTGTGTGTACTGCTTAGCTGGAGATTTGTTTGCTGAATGTGTATGCAGGAAAGGCAGCAAGATTTGTGCTGCAAAGCAATAAAAAGCTTTACATCAACTTTGTAAATTTGATACCCCTTTTTTTTTTGTGAGAATGATGGAATAAAACCTAATGCTACTCAAATTTTAGCACCTTTGAAATTACATTGCATAAATCACATGACAGTTTGTCTTCGAGATGTAATGTGACTTCAGACTGTCGCCTGATTTTCAGTTCTGCCTTGAGAAGAGCTGAGTTGCTTTATGTGTGTTTCTTAATTTGATTCTGTTTCAAAGTGTGACTTGAAATCAAATGAGCAGACTTACTTTGGTGAGATTGCTGTTGCTTTGGGGAGCAAGTTACTGTGTGATCAGTTTTAGATACTGTTGGGTTCGTGGTATAATAAAGCTTGTGGTTTGTTTATGTTTTCAGATACAATCCGATACCTCTCCTTGCATGACAACAAATACATTCGGTATTTCCCAGGGCACACAAAAAGGTAAGATATGGCTTGGAGACAGGACAGGAGAAATTGAAATAATGATTGTAATGAGCTCAAGTTCCTTTACACTTGATTCACACTGGTTTTTGCTTTGTTCATGGCAATTATGAGGTTGTACACAACTGTTGGGGTGGGTGTTGCTCTGTTCACTTCTTTTGTGTATCTTTGATGCATGTGGGCTTCTGTGTTGTAGAGTGGTTGCTCTTTCAATGTCTCCAGTGGATGATACTTTTATTTCTGGATCCCTTGATAAAACTATCCGACTTTGGGATCTCCGCTCTCCCAATTGCCAGGTAGGTTATAAAATGCATGCACGTAGAGTGTTGCATGTTCACTTAGGAGGATGAAAAATGGATGTGTACTGGTTACAAAGCAAAAAGACTGCCAGAAGTGTGTGTTGCTCATTTAGTGTTGGCACCTTTGTGGAATGCTGAAGGAGCCTGACTCAGGAGTCTGTGCAGTGTGTGTGTCGCATTGTGTAACACCACCCGCTCTCACCTGTGGCTCTGCTGGAGAGGCGCTGGGGAGATCAAGAAAGAACACCCACAGCTGATGAAACAAGAGAAGGGCTGGGTGTCATCAGCTTGTTCATCAGGCTGCGACTCCATGCAGAGGGTGTTCTCTCTTAGCTGGCATCCCTCCTGGGTTGGGAATGCATCTTGTCTGAGTGTTTGTAATGTGTGTCTAAAATTGGTGCCTTGATGCAATTACATTTGATGAAGAAACTGATGATCTAAAGTAACACAGCAGCCATATGGTCCTTGCACCTCCTTGCATCACCTTTGTGGTTCATCAGAACTGTTTGTAAGCAGATTTAACTTCCTAGCAAGGCAGAACCCTGTTTGTTTTTATTTATTTTGCTGGAATACTTTACCATGTTTTGAGTGGAAGCAGGCTTGTGTGGGCTGGGAAAAACACCAGAGCTGGCAGCAGTGACAGTAATGAAAGATTTGGAGTAGAATCTCCACCTTTAGTGTGGTGAGCTGTTTTGTCCCTATATCTGGACATGTAGTATTGTTCTCTCATCTTTCCCATCTCACTGGGACAGTTTTGCTTATGAGAGAGGCCTGTTTGCTTATTCCAGATGATATAACTGTAAATACAAAAGGAAGGAGTAGTTATATTTCTTACTAAATGGTTTAATCTGTCTTAAAACTGAGCTTTTCTGACAAGAAGTCTTTATTTTGCCTTTCTATGGAAGTATGCCTTTAATGCCAGCATGGAAGTTTCCCTTAGGATGAATCTCAGTCTCCGAGTTGCTACAGATGAGATGGGGTTGTAAATTCAGCAGTGGTTCTGTGATTTATGCTAATGCCTGAAGTTGTAAGGGTGGTAAAACTTGTAATTAGAAGCTGCATCCGACCAAGTTTGGGAAACAGGTTGAGGAAATGTTACTTGTAGTTTTCAGTTGGTCCATGAGATGGCAGCCACACTTCCTAGAATATTCCCAGGAAACCAGAGCTGGCCCACTCACCAGGGTCCTGAGCATTGTCTTGCTCACTGAGTTCTTAGCCTTTGTAAAACCTCAGCATTTACAACTGTAATTAAGCTGTTCCACCCCTAGTCTGCTGGCCTGCTCACAGTGGGCTCAAAAGGTAGTGGTAGAAAAGTGAGCATCAGTTTCACAAAATAATTTTAGCTATTTCTGTTTTCTAGGGTTTAATGCATCTCCAAGGGAAGCCTGTGTGTTCTTTTGACCCAGAAGGGTTAATTTTTGCTGCTGGAGTCAATTCTGAAATGGTGAAGCTTTATGATCTCCGTTCTTTTGACAAGGTGAGCTGCCTTACACTTTTTAGCTTGCAAGAAATAGTCTGAACTCAGTGCTCAGAGGTGGGATTTCTGTACTCCAGCTTACTGTCTGGGGTGCCTACTTGGCATCAAGAGAATTCTCAGTAAGCATACATCTCACAGACAGAAAGCGATATGTGCTGTCACCAAATCCTGAGGTACACTCTTGAACCAATAGTAAAGTGTACTTCTGGTAGCTCTTTAACCTGTTTCAAACTCCTGTTGAGGCTTTTTCTTACAGAGTGAGGTTTTTTTTTCCTTGCTGTTGATTCTGAAAGAAGACTGGCAAAGATGCAGCCAGGATTGTCAGAAAGGATGGAAATTTCAAAAGAAACTGTAATTGGGTGGACAGCTGAACTAAACACTGAGCATAGTTATTTCCACGGTTTTCAAAAGTCAGATAACAATTACACTGGCTCAAACTCTTTTTTAACTTCATTTAGCAGCCTTGTTTCAAAACTTCATCCTATCTTAAATTAATTTTTGCTGTTGAATCTGATAGTGTGAAACTATTGGATTGAAACACCCTACTGTGGCCCTTTTTTGCTTTGGAAATTGTAGATTCATATGTTGAAATGTACACATGCAGTGACACGTTTGCCATTACACTCTAAGTATCTTAGGGCTAAGGATTTTCTTTAAAAAAAAAAAAATAAAAATCTGAAGTTTTCCTGGGCTAAGGTTAAAAACAAACTCTTGTAAGCAGCAATGCATAATGAGTCTATATGCTGTTTCCCATTTTGTCTCTGCAGGGGCCATTTGCTACATTTAAGATGCAGTATGACCGAACGTGTGAGTGGACAGGCCTGAAGTTCAGCAACGATGGGAAACTCATCCTCATATCGACCAATGGCGGGTTCATCCGGCTCATCGACGCCTTCAAAGGGGCTGTCCTGCACACGTTTGGGGTGAGCCTGCTGCCTGTGGGCCTTGCTTGGAACTTGGTGTTTGTTTGGGAGCAGGTGCCCTTTGGTTGTGATATTGCTGTGGACACACTCTCTACTACATATTCTCCTGTTTTGTGCCATAGGGTTATAACAATAGTAAGGCTGTCACACTGGAGGCATCATTCACACCAGACTCTCAGTTCATCATGATAGGTAAGATAATTCTTGGAAAGAATTTCAGTGCTCTGAAATTAGGTGTGTTACATAGGGCTAAAGCTGTGTCTGTTGGGAAGCAGAAGGTATTTAAATAATACAATGCAGCTGTAAGCTTTCTCTGTACTGACAACGTTCTGTTAGTTTACTCAGTGTTCTCTGGATTGAAGTGTGAACATGCCTGCTAGAAGAATTTTTTTCCTTTATATATGAATGCTATTCCAAAACAGATAAGAAACTAGCAAACTGTTGTAATGTGGGAAGAGCTGTCACATAAATTACGTCCGTGTTCCTCACCCCGTGACTAGGATGCCCTCATGTGCTTCCTGAAAGCATTTTGGGGATGTGTTGTGCCTGTGCCCCATTGCCTATGACCAAGGCACCTGTCTGTGCTTGGGCAATTGGTCTCATAGCCTGGTGTGTTTGTACATCTATGAGGAATGTTCTCGCACTGGTGACATGCTGAAGCAGCAGCAGTTTGTTCCTGTGCTTCTTGTAAACCCCATGTCTGTGGAACAAGCTCTGCTTTTCCCTTGATAGAGGCCATAGACATCAGCCTGATGGCTCCCAGCATATGATTTCCATGGCCCAGACCCCCTTCCTCACTCTCTGCAGGATGGACTCGTGAGGGAGCCAGGTGGCAAAAAGCAGTTTGCAACTCCTGTACAGCCTGGTGCTGTAGGTTGGGCACCTCAAGATAAGCACTTCAGTCACTGCTGCCCAACAGGGCCTGTGGACACAAGTCAGACAAGTCTGTCAGTGCTGCCCCTCCTAGCACCTTTTTTATTGTTCCTATTTATGTGGCTGGTACCAAATATGTTTAACTTTGTGGTAATTGGTATCTGGATCACCATTTTTCTTGGATGAGTGATGGTCTTGGCTAAGCTTCTTTTGTTGTGTTCTGGCTGAGAACTTCCTGATTGCAGAGAAGAGGGTGGAGTTCTTTGTTTTGTCTGTCTCTGGAGAGCACTTTATTGCACATATTTACCTTCCTGTTGTGCCTTCCAAATGAAAACTGCAGAAGAAGTAGTTCCAAACCACTTACTCCTGCTCAGTTTTTACATATGGTTAAGTGCAGCTTGCGCTTCTTAATTTTTCCATCCTGAAAGGCTTTAGATATAAACACAGAAGCTGAAGAAAATTCCTTGCATTTTTGTTAGGAATCTATTTAAAATGCGACTAAAGCAGAACTGAATTATAAAAATGTAAAGTTTTCAGCCTCAGAGTTTGAAAAATGCCATTTTAGAGTGGAAAAACCTGTTCCATTGTAGCCATGTGGAGAGTCGACATCTTCTGGTATTTGGCACAATGCATTGAAATCTGGTTACTTCCCATGGTACAGCTTTGATTTGATTCTGTGCCCACCGAGGGAAGTACTGACCTGTGTCTGAACTGAGACCTTGTGTGAACAATGACTCTCTCCCCAGCACTTCCCCTCGCACATTGGTGCAGGTTGGCCGGGGTCTCTCCTCTGTGGCTGGAGGGTGTCAGCTCTCCTTTTCTCCTGGGTGACAGTAGTTGCTAACAGCTCTGCCTGAATGGTGTTGCATTCTGTTGTGTAGTTGAGTCTCTGCTGTACAAAGGTACAAACCTGCTATTTGGATGCAGGTGTGTGAACTCTGGAGATGTTTTGCAAATGCCCTCGTGACACTTGGAGAACTCTAAAAGTTATGCTATGAAGTCAAGACATGCCTGTTCCTACAGTTCTGGACAGGAAGGGTTATGTTTTTCATTTCCCCTCCTGACGTCTCCAGTGCATCTTGCATATCTTGTTTTCCACTCCTGCCTGCAGGTTCGGAGGATGGGAAGATCCATGTTTGGAATGGGGAAAGTGGGATGAAGGTGGCTGTGCTGGATGGGAAACACACAGGTCCTATAACCTGTCTGCAGTTCAATCCAAAATTCATGACTTTCGCTAGCGCATGTTCCAATATGGTAAGGAAATGCTTTTAAGTTCCTCCCAGCACCAGTGGGTGCTGACCCTTCTAGAGGTGAATCTGAGAAGGCTCAGGGTCTCTGATGGGTATTGCCTTGGGCTTTGGTGAGGGCCAGGCCTGTTGCACCCTGACTGCTGTACCTGGCAGGTGGATATGTGGGGCAGCACACCTGGCCAGCCAGTGCGTGAGCATGCACATGAAAGCAGAGCAGTCAGTCAGTGACACACAGAAGTAGGAGTTCTTTAGGTCCCTGCAAACTGCTGGTATTTTCAGTTCATGTAAGCATGGCTTGCTCTGGGGAACATGCAGTGCAAACCAAAGCAGTGTAAGCAAGGACTGTAACCTTAAACTGCTGGGAGAGTGTTGTTTTGGTAGTCTTTGCCTTACAGCAGGTAGCAGTGATCAGCTCCTACAGTGTGTTGTAGGGAAAATTTGTGCTCTTCTCTGAGATGTTTTCTTTCCTTCTCTGTAGGCCTTCTGGTTGCCAACTATCGACGACTAATTCCCATGCTGCAGCTGCTGTCGGATGACTCCCACACTGTAACAGCAGCACATCATTGCAACCATAGCAGTGGAATTGCCTACATCTCTTAGACTCTGTTCCTGCGTATTTTCCATGTCTTACCTTTATTTTCAGCATTCCTTTGTGAGGACTGCTCTGCTCGGCCTCCTGGCACGTGCTACACATTCTTACCTTCCAGTCCATGTGCAGCAGGCTTCAGCCCAAGTTGGAACTGACTCAGTATTATTTCTAAGGGTGGTGAAGTCTGTTTTATTTACAAAATGTTCGTGGGATTTTTTTTAAGCTGTAATTGTGTGTTTTCCTGCTGTAAGTGCACAAGGCTGTTGATGTTCCAAGGTGGAACGTGTAGTTCTTTCTCATAAGTGCATGTTTTTAACATTTGGTATCTCTCTGGTTTCGCTGCAGCCACAAATGCAAATACTTCTGTGCCAAATGTGAACACTGAGAGTTTTCAACTTCAGCAGCAGATGCTGGATTTTCTTGCAGTGGAACACACACCAGAAGCGTGGGTGACTGTGAATGTACCTGATACATCTTGTCATCCTTTTTTTGGAGATTTAGTGTGCTACTGTACAGGTTTTGTCTGCTGCCAGAGGTTGCCAAAGCCTCCCTGCTGTTTGCTGTGCCAGCATCTCGGAGGCACAGACAGCACTGGTAAGGTCCGGCCAGTGTCCCAAGCAATAAAGGAGTCTGTCAGCGGGAAGACGGAGAAACCAAACTGAAACTGAAAGCACAGTCTGCCTGTGTATCTTCTTATGTACCATCTTGGCTGATCTTACTTGTAAATATCGTGGGGTGGGTGGGCAGTGGGAATGGGCCATATTTTTTTACTTTTAGATATAAAAGAATATGATGTGGGCCAGTATTGTGGAGTGTCTAGGCTGTTTACCTTCACCGATGCAGTTTTCCACCCCATGGTTTGTAAATATGCTCCATGAAACTCTTCCCACATCAGGCTTAGACCTGTATCCCTTTGTTGGTAAAACTGAGGTGCAGTTAGTCCATCATGCAGTTTGTTATGGGTCTGCAGGTTTCCAGTGATAGCCCATAGAGTGATGCATCCTTAGTCAGATGGTGTCTTCAGAAATGAGGTTTAGAAATCTTAGGCATGATTGTGCTGACCCTGCTTTGCTGTGGCCCTGCTCCAAGGAATGCCTCTGCAAAGAGATGGGAGGGGCACACTCCCTTGCTGCGGAGGGACTTGTGGGCCAGTGGCACAGAAAGGCTGGCAAGCTGGTCTTCAAGCCTGGTTCCAGTTTCTTTTTCCTGGAATGCCTCATGGATGGAATGCATTCCCCAGCAGGCTGGGACAGGCTTGGCAAAAATGTGGCGTTCACTGTATTCTTGCCTTCCCAAATACACTTGGTTTTATGTGCTGGATCACAGCTTGGGAAATCAGTTCTTTCCCAGTCACGTGTGCTGCCCTGCTCATAAATATGAAATGCTGGCAAGGTGGCCAGTCAGTAAATGGGTCTGTTCTCTCTGCTCTTGAGTGCTGGTCCATACTGGTGAACTGTGCTGGAGCATTTTCCTTAGGTCAGTTGTCCCGGTCCTCCCCTGTTACAGCAAAGTTCATCTCAGCTGTGAGGCCCTGTTTGTAATTCAGATCATGTCTCCCTGGAAAAGTAAGTCTGCTTGTGTTTTGCATTTTCTTGCCCTTTTTTTTTTTTTCTGGCCCTCAGCCCCCCTGCTTTTTTCCACCCCTGTCTTTGTCAGTGGAACCATGCTGTGCTAAGAGCTGAGGATGGGCACTGAGCATTTCTGCACTGCTGGTTCTGTTCATGTAGCAGTGTGTGCTGAGCCCGTGACAGTGGCAGGAGCACTGCCTTCATGAGGCTTGTAACTTGGTGCTTGGATCCCTGCTGTGGTTGAACCCTCTCCATAGGCACTGTGGCTTGTCTCTGCTGATGCTGCCCCACAGTTGTTTCTAACTGCAGGTCTGTGATGTGAGTTTGCTGGATGCTTACCCTCTTGCCACACAGGCCTGCTCCTGGAAATGCAGAGGAGAGGTTCATGCTGCCCCTCTTCCCCTGCTGTCCCACCTTTGCCTATAAATGCAACTGCCCAGCACAAAGGGAGGTGGTTATCTCAGGCCTCAGCCACGCCCAACTCAGTAGGCTTGGTGCTATTTTACCTTTGTTGGTATTTTGCAGTGGTTTGTAACATGCCGGTTTTTGGGGTTTGTAGTACATTTTAACAGTTAAACTTCAGCGTTCAGTAGTAAATCATCTTTGAGGTTTTTATCAAGTTTGTTGCCTGAGGAAGTGAACAGATAGCCTCCAGCCATGTTCCTTGTTTCTTTTCACAGGGAAGCTTTTGAAAATCTTTTATTCTACAAATGCTCTTTGTTAATGTGGTTTGAGCACTTGTCTAAAGCCCTTGTTCAGCTCTCTTGTGCTTGTGATGTTGTAAAACGTAGGTGTGTGGTGGCACGAAATGTTTAAGGGGACCAGAGGAGTGGCTTAGGAGAACATACACACAGGCACATCAGTGGCTTTCTGGAGTGAAGAGAGGGATGTACAGGCCTGTGCACAGCAGCACTAGCGTTCAGTTCAGGATTACAGCTGAGCCTTTCCAGGACCCGTTGCCACCCACACAGGTAGAGACATCTCTGGTGATGTAGCACCGAGTGTTTTCCATCTGCCTTTAAGGGAGGGGAATGTGCCAAGTATTGTCAAGGAACTTGAGGATAATGTGTTTCTAAATAGTTGGACAGGAAAGGTGAATAAAGCTTTTAGCTTCCAGCTTCTACTTGCTTCTCTAGGAGTCTCAGGGCTATAATTCCTGTGCCCCTCAGGGCCACCAGCTAATGAGGAACAGACATGAAAAACAGCTCTTCCAGGTCTAACGGAGTGGCCAAGCAGGAAACAGCATTCCCCCTTCAAATCTGACATATAAAAGATGCATATTCTTTGGGATGAATAAAGACCTTTCTTCAAAAGGGGGGAAGTGAGACTTAACAGCACACCTCTGAATAAGCAATGGTGGTAGCTGAGCACATCTGCCTGGGCTGTAGATTTTTGGGTGTAATTCTCCAAGTCAGTCTTGAGAGATTTTTATTATTTTTATTGACCCTCCCAGGTCCTTGATTAATGTCCCAACACCTGCTCTGAGGAACACAGGAGTAATTCAGTGACAGATTTGGAAGCAGCAGCATATCTTTTCCAATGCCTCTTGACTGTATTAGCACTTTAAGAGACTTCACCTTGGTTTTGGGTCAGGGGCTGGGAACCTGGCGAGCCTTTCAGAAACTTGGTCTCTGTGGTCATGAGCTGCTATGGGGAGTTGGACTCCTCGGTGGTATCTCACAGATGAGTGTAAAGACGTAAAGTCAAATTATGCTTTGTCACAAAATAACTACTACATATGTGGAGAATTCAGTGTTGTGGCTGTGACCAATAAATATTTTGTAGAGACATCATTTGAATGCTGTAAGTTCTGCATTTGTCCAGTGTGATACAACTTGCTGGTTTCTTAGAGGGGGAGTGGGAAAAATCACCCATGTTTTGGAAAGTCAGAAACTGTAGTGGAAATTGTGATTCTCTGAAGTTATCCTTACATAAATTGCCCATTTTAAGAGGTTTTTCTTGCCTAGGAATGTATCAGGTGCTTATGGAGGTATGGTGCCCTAGGTAGAGAGGTGTTTGCAGCAGTCTGTGGTCTGGATGGAAGAACTGAGCCATTTCTCAGCAAGAAGGTGAGAAAATAACTTGTTGGATTTGAGTAACAGGAATCTTGGCTCATTACAGTCAATACATATAAATGTAGCATTAGAGCTGCTGAAGGGAGGACAGCAGCCAACATCATTAACGTGGCCAAACCCCCATGTGCCTTGTTTTCAGGTTAAACTTAAGAGAGTGGGGGCAAAGTGAAGCTGGAGAGAAATGAATTTTGTCCTTGCTTAAACCATGAGAGATAGCTGAGAAGGCTGCCCTGTTCCTGGGGGGAATTTCCTCCCACTGCAGCAAATCATCTTTTGACACCAAGCCCTTGGGGCAGTACTGATAAGGGAACATTTCTAGTGACACACTGCTTCTTGGTAAAGAGAAATACAAAGCAAAAACTTCCCTGCAATTTTCTGAGGCTGTGTTTCTCCAGCCTGTGTCTGTGTAAAACCCCCAATAGGAGTAACACCACAGTAAGCTGCGTGGGAAAAAAACCAAAGTATTTTTATTTGGGCTTTCATCATTGTGGAACTTAAACACACACTGGGGTTTGGCTGCTTCTCTAGGGAATCTTGGAACCTGTGTAACAAATAATGAAAACCAAAGTGGGGACTCAGATGGGAAGCTTGTCCAGACCTGAATTTGCCTGGCTAATGAACAGGTTGAGAAGTAGATCCTCTGAGTTTAAGGCACAGCTCTGGCATGTCTGCTGCACTGCTGCTCCCACTGGAATGAGTGTAAGTGCTTGAGATTCAGCACTGCAGACAAATTGCAACAAACTGGTTTTATTTTACTCTGAGCTCTTCTGCTAAATCACCTGATGTATGTAGACACTTCAGTTCTCATCAGTGCTACTGCTACAAAACCAGCTCTGCTGTCAGAAATGACCTGAATAGAAAAATTGTCAGCAAGGGTGGGCTAAGATTTGTTAGAAATCTGTACATTGTGTTACTAACACACTTCAATGTTACTAAATAACAGTAAGGCACTTCTTGTTGCACAGGACGCTCCTGTGCACCAGTGTGCAGCTTCACCTGCCAGCATCGTCTGGTTTGAGGTGGTGCTGCCTACAAGTGGCAGCTGTCTCGAGGTCTGGGCTGCTGATCCAGCATTCTCATGCCACAGGCACGGCCATGCTCAGTGCTGGCTTGGCAGCAGCTCCCGGGTTTTCAGCACATCTCACATTACAGCAAATGCATAGGAGAGATGCTTTAGCTTATGCATCTAGTTCAAGTCTGATTAAAAGCCAGCTCTTCACACTGGTTGGATCTCAACCGATCCTTACTGTTCAATATTAAAAAGGGAGAGGGTTCAGTAGAAATACGGATTTGAGTGGTGTTGTACTGCAGATATCTTGGAAATAGTACCCTTCAGCTTGCATGGCCCCCTTTGCAATTTCTCCTTGGCCCAACAATGAGAAAGGGGAATGATTTGTTGCCCACTGTTGCTCTCTTGAATGTTTTTAAGGAGCTAATCTTCTTGTTCATCCTCTGCTAAGTGCTGGCTGTGCATTTTCAGGTTCCACTGCAAATGGTTTTGCTGGAACAGAGTTTACACACGCAGAAGAAATCCTTCAGTCTTGGGTTAGTGCTGAATGGCACCACGGTGGGGCAACATGGAGGTTCTGCATGTCATCCTACCAGTCAGTCCTTCTCCCTGTTGTGTAGTGGGATGACAAATACAGAGATGTCATCATAGGATGCCTCATGGTTGTCATCCAGCATCCACTGGTGGCCTCTCTTCATTCCCCTTGCTCTGCACACCAAGCACTTGGCCAGTTCTGAAAATCTGGGGGTGGAAAAATGCAGGGTTTGGGTTAACATGGCACTATTTTGCTTAAGAACAACATTGAGATGTGGCTTTGTGTTGTCAGAATTGCAGGGTTTTTTAAGACACCACCTTTGTAATTGTTTCTTTAGGATGGGGAAAGATTAGGAGGCAGTTTCCAGAGTCACAGAAAAGAGTGTTTGGTCATGACAGAGCTGACCTGGAAGTAGAGTGATCTCAGCCTGCTTTAGGTCTGACCAGGTTCTTTGGAAGGTAAAACAGTGACAAAGCTGATATTACCTTTGAGGGTCTGTCCTGTTTTCTGCAAGGAAGCTCCTGACCACATGGGCCACCTCATTGTTGCACAGAACATCCCAAAGGCCATCAGTTGCCATGATGAGCACATCATCTTCCTTAATGTCATGCAGAGCAAAGTCAAATACATTTACCTGGAAAGCACAGGAGTGAGTCTGTGACAATTCCTGCAATTTAAGAGGGGTCAGGGAGATGAAACTTCCCCTGAGAGATGACACAGTGGGACCAGGGTGCTTTGAATCTTTTATGTCCCCTTGCTGCTGTGCTTCTAGATTCCTCTGTCTTGGGGATTCTCTGGGCTGCATGGCCAGAGAGAAGCAGGATGCAGAAAGGACACAGCTAAGACCTGGCAGGTCTGTGAAAGGTGCATGCTAGAGAGGAGGAGCAGTATTTTTAATTTCATCCTGCAATTCCCATGTGCTGCAACTGACCTTAGGAATGCAGGAGAGGAAAGGTTTGACTTCAATGTTGGTGTCGATGACTTTGAGCTGATGATCCCCCAGGCCTCGAGAAACAGCCAGAGTCCCCAGTAAGCGAGCCTGGCCCCAAACAAAGCAAAACAGGATTGAAACATAAGCATGTAGCACCTTTAAAGGCTGATGTGTGGCTTGTCCTGACTGATCTATCTGTTGCCTTTAGGACCTTTCTTCAGGCATCATTCAGAACAGCCCCTGGAGACTTTGGAGATGGAGGAGTGATCAGAAGCAATGGCGTGATGGCATGATGTGAGTGTAGAGACAGCCTGCACATGTGGATGGCTCCTGCAGGCCCACAGCACTCTGGAGTCAATACAGGTGCTCTGGGTACTGTTGCAGACCTCAGGAAGCCCATGTTCTTGATTTGAGGTGACAAGGAAGAAAACAGGGTTGGTTTGGAGCAGGGGAGGGCTGTCCCTTTCTCATGGTAAGAGAGTTTCTGCACTGACTCCATGTGGGTTGTAGTGCTGGGAGAGGTGATGGAGCTTTGTGCTCAGCCCCAGCAGGCAGACACTGGGATATGTGCAGTCATTGCTTCTCCTGCCTCCTCCTTCTCCTCCAGGCTCCTCTCAGCCTCTCCTGGAAGAAGACAGTTTGAGGGAAAGGCACTAGTTAGGGCTAGAGGAGACAGTCTCAAGGGGAAGCTGATGAAGTAAATTCTCATCTGAAATGGGTTCTTGTGTGCAAAGGAAGAAGAGGAAAGGGCAGGCTGGCTCAGGGCTGCTGTCTGCTCTGCTGTACTCTAGGGGAGGGTGCAGACTGCTGCAGAGGGCTCTGCTTCACACTAATCAGGCAGCAAAGGGAGCTGCTGTATCGGGGCTGTAGGTCTGTGCTGTGCTGGAGAGTCCCTGAGCACTGGGTGCTCTGCAGCCCCATCTCCCTTAGGGCCCTGGAGTATGACCATGAGGGACAGGGACACTGAGCACACCCAGTAAGACTTGCCTCTGCCTTCCCAGTGTGTAAAGCATTAAGCTACCTGCTTCCCGTGACCATGGACAAGAGGATACTTGAGGTCAGCCTTCTCCACTGTCTTGTAACCCCTGGAAGAGAGAATTCACTGTTGATTTGGGATTTGTTTGACTTGATGGTACATCCCAGCCAGAGCATTTCAACTGTGATTCAGCCCTTGTGGTGTCCCCATGCACAAGCAGCTCACTGAGGAGGGGGCAACATGACCTGTTCCAGCAGATGCAGTGGAGGCGACCCCTTGCTGAATGCCCTAATGTTTTTTGCTCTGCCTTTCCTCTCCAACTTGTACCTGCGCCAGGCTGGGACTCCTTGCCCCAGCCCCACCTCAGTGGATCCCAGAAGGACCATCTCTACTGTTTTCTCACCCCCCTGCCAGGGCCCCAGTCCTTCAGCCAGAGGGACCTGCTCACAGTGTCCTTCACCACCATCAAGCCCAGCTCTCACCAGGAGGACATGCCCCTTCTCCCTTCACCTCCCCACTGCTCCCAGCAGATACAGCTGCCCTGTACCACAGCTTTATCCTCAGGCAGAAAGGACTCACCAGCCCTCCATGAAGTAATCCCGGTACAGGACTTTCTGGCCCACGTCATCTCCCTTCAACCTCCGTGGAAACTCAAAGCGTGTGAACTCACCATCCAGCAGCTTGGGGAACAGAAAAGCCTGGAGGAGGGAATGAAGGTGTGAAGATGGACAGGTTCTGCTTCAGCAGAATAGGGCACCAAAGCTGCTTCTGCCTCAGGACTGGCACTGCCAGAAGCAGAATGGAGAACAGAATTGGGAAAGCACGTTCCAGTGAGGACATGAGCATTTCCCATATTAAAGCCTGTTGGCTGAGTTTTGCTCCCAGCCCTCCCTGGCTAGTACTGGCTGACATTCTGGCCACACAGTGGCCTTTAAGGAAAGCTGGTGGTCGTCTTGCCACAAGCACCCTCTCTGACCCAGTGGGACACTCACTACATTGTCTGATGCATCAGAAGAGTCACTCACCAAGTGCTGGATGCGCTGCCTCTCTGTTTCGGGTGTGAACTCGCTGCTCATGGGCACAACATTGTCCTTCAGGACAAGAATGGCCCTAAAAGGGTGAAAACGAAAAGCTGAGCTGTGCTTGAGAACTATTTTAAATAATCACATTGCAATTGCAGTGTAGCAACAGAGAACTGTGCTTGCCTGGTTTGACAGTGGTTGAAATCACTGCTAGAGGAAGGGGGGAGCCAAGGCCAGGTGAAGAAGCTCTTGAGGATGACTTGAAATCACCTTACAGTTTTATAAACACCTGACAGGTTAAGTGCACTGCTGCACTACCACCCCAGTGCTGCCCTGTGGCTGGGCAGCTTTAATCCCTTGAAGTCCTGAAACCATTTCAGAAGGCACGGGAGCACCTTTCTTCCAACAGATCCTGTGCCAGGAAGGAGGGAAATGGCTGGGCTGCACATTTACTGTCTGTTGGATTAAATAAGTGTCATGGTTTAACCCAGCAGGCAGCTAAACACCACACAGCTGCTCGCTCACTCCCCCCACAGTGGGATGGATGGGGAAGAGAATTTGAGAGAAAAAAGAGGTAGAATCTGTGGGTTGAGATACAGGCAGTTTAATAGAACAGAAATGAAAGGCAAAAGAAGAAGAATAAAAGAATTAGAATATACAAAACGATAGATGCACAGTGCAGTTGCTCACTACCTGCTGACTGCTGCCCAGCCAGTTCCCAAGCAGTGGCCCCAGGCCAGCTTTCACACAGTCCATACACTGAGCATGGTGCATCATGGTCTGGAATATCCCTCAGGCCATTTGGGGTCAGCTGTCCTGGCTG
>JAWWEW010000023.1:14750035-14804615 GCA_035583185.1 Anabacerthia variegaticeps
GCCGGCCCGCCGCCAGCGCCGCAGCCACTCGCCCGACATGGCGGGGCAGGTGCGGCGGCTCCTCCCGGGGCCGGCCCCGGTCCCGCCCCGGGGCGGCGCGGAGCGGAGCGGCCCCGCGCTCCGGAACGGGCGGTGCTGCCTTGCCCAGCCGTTTCCTGCCCGGGACGCGGCGGAGCCGAGCCGAGCCGAGCCGAGCCGAGCGGAGCCATGACTCACCAGACCGGCATCCACGGTGAGCGCCGGTGCGCCCCCAGCCCCTCCCCGCGGCACCCCCCGCGGGAGGCACCCCCGGGCCGCGCCCCGCGCCTCCCCGGCCCCGCCGCGCCGGGCTGCGGGCGCTGTCGCGACAGCGGGGGCGATGGGGGCGATAGGATGGAGCTTCCCGAAGGAGCCGGCAGGTTTCCTGCGCGTAGCGAGGGAGGGGGCACTGAGTCAGGCGCGGAGCGTTTGCGTGCCGGGAGGAGCTGCGGGAGCGGGGTCTGGCCCCGCGGTGCCGCCGGCGCGGGGCTCTCCCGCATCCTTTGTCTGGGCTGATGCTCAACAGCCGCTGTGACACGCTCATCTGGGCAGATGTGTCACGCACATCTGCCCAGCCGCGGCCACCGCTCCCCTCCCGGCGGGGATGCTTGGCCTCAGCTGCCCCCAGCCCCGCGGAGCTGCGGAGGGACCGAGTGAATTCCTGCTCCCCGACCTCCCCGCCCGCTCCACACATGACCCAGGCAGCGCCCCGAGACGACGGCTTTTGCATTTCTGGGTGCGCTTGGTGCATGACTGACTGTGTGTCCTTACGGTATTTCCCTCCTGCCCCCCGCCTCCCAGCTCAATTAGCAATATTAATCAGGAGTAGAGGTGCTGCATAATTTATATAACCGAATCAATATGCAAGCAGGGATGTGAGAGCAGCCTGTGAATCCAGCCCTGCAGCATGTCCCGGGAGGAGAGCTGGGACATTGTCCTCACAGCTCCCTTCCTCACGGCTAGCACCTTTGCACCATGGTGTGAATTCGTGCCTGCTCTTCCTTCATGCCATGGACCATCCTTGTTCCTTGAGCATGATCAAGAGCATCCTTCCCCACCAGATGCTCCTGCAGGGGCTGTAGCTCAAAAGTGACCAGTGGTGGTGCTTGGATGTTTCTCCTGCTTTGCCCAGGAGAGCTGATGGTTGACGATGTTTGGGTTCAGTTTTGTTGTTTCTGGTTTAAACTTAGATTCTAAAGTTCAGGCTCTAATTAAATGATCCCTATGTTGTAAAAAATATAATAATAATTAAAAAAAAAGATCAGCAGGGTGGACCCCAGTGCCCACCTGAACTCTGTGTGTGCAGCCCCACCCTGCAGAGTTCTCAGTGGGGTTTAGGCAGGAAGGGCCTGTTGCACTGTGTGCCCCAAGAGGCTGCTGCCTGTTGCTCGCCAGCTGTGCCTGGCTGCTCCTGTGCCACTGGTGTGATCCTCCCTGGCACCCTGTGGCTGTCGCAGAGGGAGATGTGCCAGCTTGGCTCCCTCTGGGAGCACTGACCTTCCCTGACCTTGGTTGCCCCCTGCTTGGCAAACCCTCTGCGAACAGTGCCGGCAGTCACCGAGGCACCGTTGCCCATAGGACGTGACGTGCCCCATCAGCAGAAAGGGGAAGGGACTCAGACTTCCCCTGAGGAGCTGCAGCCATGCACGGTGGGGTTCAGTGCAACTGTTCTGCCCTGGCAGCAGATCCCTGAGCTGGCAGTGCTGTAAAAACCTCCCCGTGGTTATGGAAAATAACTCATGTTGGGAGGTTTTGCCATTGCAGCATGTTGGACATCTCTGGTTCTCTCTCCATCCCCTGCTGTACAGTCCCTCTTCCGGGAAGCTGCTGTTTCCTTTCTGAACGCAGATATGTTCCTCCAACACATGCAATGCTCAACTGGGGCATTCTGGGCTTTAAAGGAATCCCCCAAAGGGGATTTGGGGTCTTTCAGTCCTCCCCACTTTGGCACAGTAATCAAATTAATCCCTTTGCTCAGCAAAGAGCAGATTCCATATCAAATGAGGAACAGCAATCCCACTGCTACTTTCATCCCCTCTGTTGAGGCGCTGAGGTCTGTTGTTTGCTGAGGAGGAGGGGTTTTCTGCATCTTCCTGGTTCCCGGGCCCTTGTTATCTTTGTGTGCACCCATTACTTTGTGTTTTTTCATTTCCATTTCTCCCATGTTTGCAGGAAGGCATCTGCTCCCAGGGGAATTACGATCAGATCCAATGACTGGCTTAGGGGAGGTTGCCAACAAGCTGGCAAGGGATTTTGCTTGACACTGTGCTAGATCCATGTGAGAGCAGGGTGATGTGGTTGTGGGGACCCCCTGGAGCAGCCCCTTGCTGCAATGCCACCACATCACCCCAGCTTTTGGGGAGGAATGGTTGTCCTTGGGGAGCAGAAGCAGTAGCAGTGAGAGCTGTAGGTTCAGGGTGTGTAATCAGGACTGAGCCTTTCATGCAGGGGCAAGAGGCTAATTATTATTTTTTTGTGTATCCCTGGCAGCTCCCTTGAAGGTGCCAGCAAGAAAACCAGGCTGCCATGGAGACTGCCAGGCTGGGGAGGCGGTTGGAAGCTATCAAGGGGTGCTGCGGGCTTTTTGGGGCTGGAAACCTACTTTTTAGTTACAGCTGAGAGGATTCATTAGTTTTTTTGTAGTCCCTATTCTGCCCTCAGTGGTATTAGATGGGGACAGCATTCACTGCTTGAGTATAAAACCTTAGGAAGGCAATGCTGAACCAGGGCTTTGATGCTGGTGGGAGGTCATCTGCTTTCAGTTGCTTCTGGGATCTCTTTCAAGACCTCTGGGTAGAGAGAAAAAGTCTCTTAGAGGGTATTATTTTCATCTAGAAGGTAGAGAAATCAAAGGCATGTTGTTTCTTCAACCCAAAAATAGAGCTTGGTACCTGCTCTTTCTGGGGGAGGTGACAAGACCTGGGGGTGGGGAACAACCTTCGTTCCCATCCACAGCTGAGCTGCAACTTTGCCCCAGGTCTGGATCTTACACTGGGAAAACATGTGGTAGGAATGGATGTTTGCTTCAGGAGAAGCATAACCACACAGGCAGGAATGCTGCCAGATGGGGAAAAAAAGGAGCAAAGAGGCGGGACTTGAGAGCTGCTGGGTCTGCAAAGGTCTCCTTGGAAAACAGCCGGCTTCCTTGGCCCTTCATTGAGGAGATAGAAGGACCTTCACTCCCCATCCACCACATCCTCAGCCCATCTCTTCCTGCTGTACTGGGAGGCAGCACTGGCTCCTGAGACACCTGGACGCCTGAATTTGGGGACAGCTTTGTGGCTGGGGTGCTGGAATAACCCCCTAACCAGGGATGTGTCACACTGTGCCATTAGCAGAGGGGGAGGAGAAGGAGGAGGAGATGGGATGTATTGTTTCTGGTCCCTGTTATCCTTGGGGCACAGAGGGCACTAGACTGCTGCAAGGATGGTTTTGAGAAGCTGATCTCTGCTTGTGAGCTCTTTCCTGGGGCCAGCACCCAACTCAGAGGTCGATGCCCACCTCAGAGAATGGCCCATATCCCAGTGGATGGCAGTGTGGGTAGAAGACCAGACAAACACCCTGAGATGTCAAACCCCTTGAAGTTAAATACCTTAAGTGGTGGGGGAGAGGAAATCACTCAGAAAGCATGCAGTGAGAGACTGTAAATGCAATGAGATCACTGCCAGGGACTGTTCCTGGGTTTTTGTTCCCCTCGATGCCCAAACCAGTGCTCCCGCTGGTGACTTTGCTGGGCAGAGAAAAGGAACAGCAATCAGCAACTTTTGCGGGCAAGGAAAGACCATATATGCTGGCACCACTGCTTTGCTCCAGGATCCGACTGATACTGCCTGCAGGGTGGGTGCTGCCCACCCTGGAGCAAGGGAAAGGCCAGGGAGTTCCGATCTGAGGTGGCAAAGTGGAGACAAGACAGGTTGTGGGCACCCATGTGGAAAATCGGGTGTTGAGAAGCAAATGGCTGGTGTCTCTGGGCAGGATTTGCACTGCAGACCAGGAGTTGTCCGTGTGAAATCCTGCAGGAATACTGCCTAGCCCCACAGAAAATTGGAAGAAAAGCTTTGCTTGTCTCCTGTTTTGCCCCCTTTTCCCCTCCCTTCCTTCTTTCTATTTTCTTCTGACATCTGTAGCTTTTTTTCTGCAGAAAAGATTCCCTGCAAGGACATATTTATTTTTTCCATGGTGAGAAATAAAATCCTCTTAGCACTTAAACTGGCCATGCGTGTCCGTCAGCGAAAAAGCTCTCTGCATCCAGCGGGTTGAGCAGGCGCTGCGTGACGGAGTTACACTGGGATAGACTGAAAAGAAGGAATTTTAGCAGCAGCAAAAGCTGGTTTGTGCCTGTTGCAGTTGTGTCCTTTCCTGTACACCCAGACAGGAGCTGGGCAGAGCTGCCTGGGCAGGGAAAGTGTGAGTAGTGCAGGTATAACAATGTTTTATTCATCAGCATCTCCGCTTCTGTCTGGCCAAGCATCCCTGGAGCTTGGACAAGTTTTGCCCGGGTTTGTGGCTGGATTTTTGGCAGAGCTTCCCTGTTGCATCCCAGACATGCTTGTGCCCCGGACAGTGAAAGGGAAGCAGCCACTTGGAGTCGCATCGACTTGACGATTATGTCCAGAGAATGAAAGATTGATGGCTGGAGGCTCGGGTTTCCCGTCGGGAGGACAAGGTGACTCGATGTTACTGAGAGGGGCATCTGTTTCAGGGAGCATGTATTATTGATCTGAGAGCTCGGTGCTGGCATCGGGATGGGGGGATTTGGAAGGGTCAGATAAGTAAAAACCTGTTGCTCCCCCGACAAGCGAGAGGGATGGAGGAGAGGGAGGTGCAGGGGAGGCAGCATGGCTGTCGCCTCCATCCCATCCCCGTGGTGCTTCCCCGTGGGATCGCGCAGGCGGCTCCGCTGGCACCCTGGCATCCCCAGGGACACGGTGGCCGTTGCTGTGGCTACGGCTGTCATCAATGCTGGGTGCCTCTCTCCCCCTCTGGCCTCCTTACAGCCTAGCTCTGCTCTGGTGAGCTAATTGGGGCTGTAAACATTGAAAAAAAGGCTGGGTTTGGGAACAACATTTGGTGGGGTGGTACCTGCAAGCACCATCTTTCAGAAATGTAAGACATGCATGAAGCTTCAAGCCCAGTGCTGAAATCTGCTGGGGACTGATCCAAACGGGCACATCCCAGGGCAGGGAAGTGCCTGCTCTGGCTGCAAACAGCGTGTCCAATCAGTAGGGGCAAGGATCTGACTGCCCTGCTGCTCCCCCAGTTCAGGGGGTTCAGGCTTTGGTCTGTGCCTGCTCGGTGCTGCCAGAGGGAAGGCACAGCTGTGCCTTCCCACCACAAGCTCCAGTTCTCCTCTGGCAGCTTGCCTGCAGGGTCAGGGCCACCTGTAGGCCACCACTGGCCAAACCATCACCTCCCTGCCACACCACGAGCTGCCCAGCCTGTGTGCCCTGGTGCTGATGGCCGACGCTGCTCAGCCCTCCATCCCACATGGGTGGCAGCTGCTGCTTGGCAGGGAGGTTGTGTGGTGTGAGGGGGCCTGGGACACGCTGCTAGCAGGCTGCTAAATGCAGGTGGCTCATGAATAGGGGACAACTCATCTGCAGCCTATGAACAAGTGGGAGAGGGAGGTGCTGCACGACTCAGTGGCTGGAGGCGATTTTGGACTGGGTGGATGGCTGAGGAGCCACGGGTGCTTGTGCCCACCATGTCTGCCAGGAGGGCTGGCAGCAGGGCTGCCTGATGGAAAGGCCAGAAGGTTCCTCAGATGCCACCAAGCTCACCCTGCCTCAAAGCAGCTACATCCCAGGAGCGGTTCTGGAGGTTTTTCGGGGCAGGAATGGACATATGGTGTCCTTGCCAGGGTTTGATCACCCTCATCATGAGATTTCCCAAATGCCAAGGTGTGACTTGATGTTTCTGTCTGGAAAACCAGTACAAGTTGTTCATGATTTTTCTTCTCTCCTCTGGGCTGACCAGCCGCAGTTCCTTCGGTTGCCCCTGCACGCTGTGCCTTCTGGCACAGGTGCTGTCTGTGCTGTGCCTCGCACGATGCTGAGCCTGGATGTGCTGTTTCTGCTGTGCCTGCAGCCTTGTCAGCACCAAGTAACACGCTCACACTCTTGTTTGTGCCTTCATGAGTGACTTTGCCTGCAGCAACATGAAGCAACTAACCTGAACATGGCTTGTGACCCACCTCTCTTCTCTGGAGCTGCTGGACCCTGCCCTGTGTCGGTGTACTGGGCCTGCCCCTAGTTATGGTACTTTGCTTCCTATTGAGTTTCATCCTATTTCTTTTTTTCCCAGCCCATTTCTCCAGTCTCCTGAAAGAACGGTGAATTTTTCTCCAGCGCGTGCTTGCATCTCCTCTAGCTTCCCACCTTAGAGCTGCAGGAAGCACTATTGCAGCTGCCTGAAGTGTTCATGGAAATGTGGATAAACCTGGGCCCACCACAGGTCCCCAGGAGACCTTGCTGGATGCAGCCTCTGATACCTCCCTGAGTGAGCTATCCATGCAGTTTTGTGTCCATGCCAAAGAGGTTCACCACCCCCGTGTTTCCCAAGCTGGCTTGAGACATTTAGAAGCTGAGCTGAGACCCCTGATGCCCACAGGTCTGTGGCTCTGCTGGAAGAAGCATGAGGGATCTCATGCAAATTGGCCTCCATGGATCACCACAGGCTGTATCCTAGCTTGGGTTTGTTTCTGGATTATTGATTCCAGACTTTTCCAGGAATTCATGTCTAGAGGGGGAGTTGGATGTGTGGGTCCACTCCAGTCCTCTGCCCTGTTGCTCCTTCCTTTCCCTGGTTTTTATGGTTTCCCCACATGAGGGTTTTCCAGCCCTTGAGTTCTATCCTGGAGACTTCCTGGCAGGGAGATGCTGTGTGGCAGAGGTACCATCTCCAGGGTGAGGTCTCCTCCCTGCCTTTCTTCCAGAGCCAGCCGTGGACTTCTATATTAATATTTCAGGCTTGTGAGCGATCTCGTCAAGTCTGCTATGCCAATTAAGTCGTAATCATGCTGTAATGAAGCACTTGCCAAGCTTGTGCTCAAAACCTTCGCTGGTCTGTTCCTCTCCCTCCTCACTGTCTCTTGGATTTGCATTGTGAGGGGCAGAAGGGGACGTTGAAGACACCCTGGTGATTTTTTTTTCTTTAAATGAAAATTGTTTTTTTTTTTAAAAATTTTGTTTCAGCAGAATTAAAGTTTGGAAGCCCCCACTGGGGTATTTTTGAAAGCTTTGCTGCTGTCTCCTCTGGAAGTAATCTCCCTCCTTGGCAGATCTTATGGTATTTCCAATCATGCATTCGGCTTCTCTGGCAGCATCCAAGGTTTTCCTCATCCCCTTCAACCCCTCTGTACCTACACAGGGTCCCAGCTCTTGGTCATCACTTGTCAATCACTCAACTGTCAATCATCCCAGCCATTGATCCAATACTTCAGGGCACTCCTAGCATTTCCAAATGGGCTAGAGGGTTGCATTTGCTCAGATTCCTGAGTTTTCAGACCCCCACCATGTGCCCTTGGGTTCTGGGAAGGATGGGGTCAGGCCAGAGGGATTTGCAAGCTGTTTAGCGCTGCAGAGCTTTCCTCTCTCTTTCCCAAAGTTGATGCTGTAGAAACATCCAAGACGGATGTTATCTCTCTCATTTTGGCAGTGTAATAGGAATTGGTGAAACTTAATGCTTATTAGGAGCTTTTGTCTCCTGCATGAGGTTTCCTGGGTGTATAAATGTCTCTCTTTCTCTTCCTCTTCTGCCTCGTGTGTTTGCAATAACCACAGATGCTGCCAGAAGGAAACAGCCGCTCTCAACAGGAAAAGGGGCTAAAAATACCAGAATATCCTTGGTTGGGCACAGCAGGAGTGGGCTGAGCTCCCAGCTGGCACTGAGAGAGGGTGAAGGTCTGCTCTGGAAACTGGAAGAACCACATGCCTTGATGCTGATGGAAGGAGAAGGATGGTTTGCTTGTAGTGGGATTACACCAGCAAACCTTTTGAGTGGCACCTAAAATGCCATTAAGGAGTGATGTGCCTTCACTGGGGTGTCTGTGTGCCTGTTCCCACAGGGTCCTCTTGGGATGGCATCTCCTGTATAGGAGTGCTGCTTCCTGCAGGGATCCAGCCTGGAAGCTCTTCCTCATATGTGCCTGTTCTCTCTGTAGGAGGGGAAGCCACCTGGACCTCTGATCATGGCAGGCTTTGAGCTGGTGGAACAAATGCATTGCAGAGGTGTCATTTGTGGAGGACAGGCAGGAGGAGTTCCCTGGGGGCACCCCAGGGATTCCTTCTTCCTTGGGGCTGCGGGAGCTGTGGGCAACGCCCCAGCCCAGGGTCTGGCACCAGGGGCCAGAGGGCACTGCTGTGTGACAGTCAATGGCCACCCATGTCCCTTGAGTGGGTGCTGGTTAATGTCGAGGCTCCTCCTGTGGTGATGCTGGGGCTGTGCCAAGGGTGGCACCCGCTGCTGGAGGGACTGAGCCAGAATGGATATGGCCCTTGCTGGCACAGGATGGCGTATCCTCCCACTGCACCTCTCCAGCAGAGGTAGAGATGGCTTCCTTTGCAAAGTGCCTTGACCAAGGATGCTCTCAGGCTCCACGGACCCAGTCAGTGTTCCTTCCTGCTGCTGGCCACTTCGGCACAGCCATCAGTAATGGGCAGGTGGCACAGCAAAGCAGCAGGAACGGGGGGCTGTTGACGGTGACTCCGAGTACAGATCCTGGTGTGGAGTGAGGGACATCTGCCCAGGGCTCTAATCTTTGCAATGCTGGTTTCTGTGGTATTTCTAACAAGTGTAGCAGCTTTGCACTCACAGGGTCCCCTTGGCTGCATGGCTGTGACCAAAGGGGCTCTAAGGGGAGCTGGCCTGGGAGATGCTCCTTGCCGGGGAGGCAGGATTGACCCCTCCAGGCCACATCTCCTGGGCATCGCCTACACACACAGCATGTCCTGGGTGGGACGGGGAGCTCTGTGCCAGTAATGCTTTCGGAGTGGGCAGGTGAAGCCTCCAGTTCTGGCTGTGGGCTGCTCCTTCAATATCCACTGCCTTCAATTGCTTCCTGATAGGATGCCAAAGACCGGTTGCCATTGCCCAGTGCTCAGGGTTGGGGGATGAGGGGGAAGGTGGCTCCCCAAACTGCTTCCCAAAAACCTTCTGCAATCAAAGCCCACTGGCCCTGGAGCAAAACCCCAGGGCTGTTGCCTTTCCCTCCCCCAGGGGCTCAGCTTCAAACCAGTGCCTCCAGTTTGGAGTCATGCTGGTTCCCAGCCACTCGGGAGCAGCATCCTGCCGCGTGTCACGAGCCCGGGATGTCACAGCCTGTCGGGACATCTTCCAACCACCCCTACTATGCAAACCCTGCCGCTCTGTAAAGCGAATCAACTTGTCACTTGAGCTCTCCCTGCCTGCACTGGCCAAGCCATCATCTAAATTTGGGTGATTATGTTCACCCAGGCCAAGTATCATGTTCTCTGGATCACATGTGTTCCCAGCTGCTATTTAACTCTGACACCTCGGGGAGACGCAGCACTTTGCTCACAGCTTTTTTGATTTTTTGATTGTTATCTTTTATTATAATTTTTTTTTTTGGCACCAGAGATTTAATTTTTTTTTTTAATTTTTAAATTTCTATCCTGCCAAGTTGATCCCCTCCCTAGTTGGTCACTGAGAGCCCAGCACCTGCTTTGACTGCTAAATCAGATCACGATGTTTCTGGTTCTTTCAGCCACCACAGAATTAAGGGACTTTTTTGCCAAAGCCCGAAATGGTTCAGTTCGGCTCATCAAGGTCGTCATTGAGGATGGTAAGTCCTGTTTTTAAGTGCTTTGATTTACACCATGTCTGTTCTTTGTTCCTGTTTCCTCTCCTCCTTTCCACCACTGCGGTGCCAGCTCGTGTTTTTGGAAACCTTAAGGAAAAAGCTGCTGGGGATTCCTGGCACATGGCAGCCCAGACCTGAAATACAAGCCCAAAATCTGGCTGTGCTGGTGAGCAGCTATTGGAGCCCTAGGGCAGCTCCAGCAGGGAGCAGTGACTTTGCCAGCAGAGCAACACCAGTGTCCCGGATCCATGCTGGGCTCTGGGGGGCTTTTGCTGCTGCTGTGTCGAATTTTGATGGGAGCCTTTTGACAAAGTGCTGCAGGGACTGTGGGGCCTTTCTTGGGGGTGATGCAAAGGCATCTTCCTCCTTGGATGTGGCATCCCACAGCAGGTAAGGAGGGGCTCAGGCCAGGGGTGGGCAGTGGGGTGCTCTGTGGCACAGGGCCCCAGTTTCCTCCCACAAGGGATACTGCACTCAGAAACCCATCCTATCCCATGGGACTGCCCCTAGCCCAGGATGCAGGCTGGCACCTGCCTGTGTATGTCCCATGGAAAGGTGTCTTTAGGTGGCCTCTACATTTATCAAGCAAGTGAGCGGAGCAAAGCACTGATTGAACATCCCAGCGGGGAGCCACTGTGGTGTAGGTTTTCCATCACCTCAGCCTCATACAATTGCATATGAATGACTTGTTTCTCACAGCAGCAGGGACATTAATGCCCTGCCAAGCTGCTGTCACCACCTCCGTTGGGTGGGCCACCAGGACTGTGCTGCAAATCCTGAGGTGGATGTGGTCGTAAGGAGCCCATTGGTGACCTTTGGAGTGGCTGTGAAGCCACATTCAGAAGACTGGCAGGACTTGAAATGCTACTTGAAGGGACACATCACTGGGGCTACAGCAGGTTCAGCAGTGTTGGCTTTGTCCTCAGCGAGGTCCCTGTCTGTTGGGATGAGACATCCACATTGTTTCTTTGGAGCATCTTTGACAACAATTTTGTGCTCTCAACTTCTTTTGCTTTTAAAAAGCGGGAATCAGTTTTGTGTTAGAATAACACAAGTCATGGATGTCCCTAAGCCTGGACTTAGGCTTTGGGTTGTGTCTGGTGACACTAGCAAGGGAGACTTTTTATCATCAATGATGATAAAACACGTCCTACCATCTCTGCCCAGGATGAGTGGGATATATTTATCTGTGGAATGTGTCAGCAGCAGCAGCAGCTTCATAGACGATCCTCACTTGACAGTGTTTTGTGCTTCACAGTCCAGCTCTCCCAGCCTGCCAGCTACTTTTCCCTGGCCTGGACCAGCCGTGGGCAGCTCTGGAGGAACTTGGGTGTCTGCAGAAGCTTCTGAGATGCAGCGGAGCCTGAGGCTCCTGTGTGTAGGCAGGAGGAAGGAGGATTGCTGGGAGCACCTCTCTGCCAAAGGGTCTGTTAGGGACAAGATGGTGATGGTTTCACCAGCCTGGCTCAGGGACAAGGTGCTTGGCCTTCCTGGACCACGAGTCATCTGTAACGCAGTGAACATCAGCTTGCTGATACCCACCAGAGATGGACCTTTAGGCAGTAGTGAGTGGCCAGGCAGATGTCACAGCCAGACAGAGGTACTACAGCATGCTGATCCTGGAAGGGATGTGTCCCAAGCAGGCTGGGGAGGACATGCCAGCTGCCCTGCCTAAACAGGGGATGTGGAAGAGGAGCCTCCATCTTTGATGGCTTGCAGACACCTTGTACTCTGCAGTGCATCTGTCTTGGGCATTTTGTCTTGGAGCAGACAACAGTGGGTAGAAGGAGAGGAAGATTGTGCAAGGAGCCTTATGGCAGATGCTCTAGGCATCCCCAAGACCACATATATGGCTGAGCAGCCTTTTGGAGCCATTTGAGCTGATGCTGTCTTTGGAGACCTACTGGGAAAAGCCAAGGTTGGATGGAAGAGGACTGGGAGAGCAGGATGTGGACCAAGGCTCAGCAGCAGTTTCCTGGAACAAGAGCAGTTTGTGGTTCAGTGCATTTTTAGATGATACTCTGCTCCTCATTGCCAGCAGGATACCAGACAAGGTTGGCTTTGTGGATTTCCCTGTTGGGTGCATTTCTTTACACTTAGATGATGTTGTGCACTGAACTTTGCAGACTGGGGCTCCTGTGCTGTCCCCCCACGGCACCTGCCAGAGCTGAAGGCAGAGCTACCGTGTCCCGACATTTCAAAGCAAGGCAGCCTGTGTGCTGTGAGTGCTGGGGATGCTTGGAAGGCCAGAAACACTCCCAGCTCTGCTTTTCCAGCAGCAGCTCCCAGCAGAAATGGCGCCAGAAAGAGCCAGAGCTGTTGATGATGCTTTGCTGAAGGGCGGCTGCTTTGAGTTTCCCTTTCCCAATTCTTCCCAAGGAGAAAAATTTGGCCTTGAATGGATTGAGCACAACTGCAAAGAGCCCAGGGGAAAGTTGAAGGCTGCCAGCTCACAGCAGCACAGCCGGGGTCTGGCTTAGTCACAGCCCGGGAATAGCCTGGAGTGACTCAGCACCGATTGCTTTGTGTGTGAGGTGTTGGTATGTTCTGCAGACAGAGATACCCATGAGCTGCCAGTGGGTTTGGCCAGGTGAAATTCCTTCAGTCTCTCTGGGATCTCAGGCCTTTGTGATGCACAAATCCATTTGCAGGGCTTTGTGCTTATTTTAGGGGTACATCGAAGTTTTTATGCTTCTTTCTTTGAACAGGTTGTTTTGCTGAAGTTAAGTATTTCCAGCACTTTGTTCTCTGCTGTCCTTGTTACTGAACCAGTAACTTGTGCTACCCATGCACAAATAACTGGATTCAGCATGTGATGGCAGATGCCAGGGCAGCACTGGGCAGGGAAGGGCTGCACTGCTGTCATGGGGAATGTACTGCTTGGGTGGGAAGACAGGGTAAGAGTAATTCCTTCCAAACACTTTATTCCTCAACTTAATTCTTTAAAAACTTTCCTGCCATTTTGGAGCTGCTGGGCTGAATGGGTTGGGACAGGGCTGTGCCCCAGCTAAGGGGCTCCCTGTCTCCCAGTGTGCAGCAGGGCTGTGAGCAGAGGTCCAGGCAGGGCACATGTCAGGCCAAGCATCCTGTCAAATGCCAGTTGTCCAAGGCCCTAATTCATTTTCCTTTGGCACCTACAGATTTTCTTACATCTTGTTCTGAGTCCCTTAATCTCCCCACAGACCTTTCTGGATCTACAAATGGAACAAAAATACAGGCTGCTTTCCAACAGCCTACACTGATCATCTCCGGTGACGCCCCTTTTCCATCCAGCCATCCCAAAGCTTGGTTTGACCCTCACCAAGGGATGGGTTTTCATGTTTGTAGGATGACTGCACCAGTTTTTAAATCCCAGCTGAGCAGTGCCCAGCTCACAGGACCTTCAGCCCCATTGCCACTTTGTGTAGCAGCTGAAAATATGCAGGTTGCTTCCAGAGGCTGGGGCTCTCCTGGCAGCATGGTCTCCCTCCTGGGCTGGGGTGTGTGGCACGTTGCTGGTTCCCAGAGACATGGGCTTTGGGTACCACTTCTGGTTTTGACCTGTCTGAGGCTGAAGGGAGTGTGATGAGAGCAGTCTTGGCTCATTGTCCTGGATTTTGCTGTGAGCTCTTTATTTTTCTCAGCACCTCAAATGCTGGTGGTTTCTTGTGTCCCTGGTGAGGTGTTCTAATGCCCCTAGAGCTTGTCCAGATGGGATGGGGGAGGTCTAATGTACCCCTTTGAGCAAGGAGGGATAGTTGGAGGCAGCAGAGGGGAAGGAGAGGAAGGAGACCACAGGTGCTCACCAAAGAGGAGACCTCGAGGAACACTGGAGGGGAGATGATTGACAGGAGGCAGTGGGATGCTGGCAGAAAACCAGTCTCTCCACAGCAGCCACAGCATCTTCTGGGGGAGTCCTGCAAGGTGAGCTCTGCCTTCATCTACCACCACTGTTTCTGTCTCCTTCCAGAACAGCTTGTGCTGGGAGCCCACAAAGAGCTGTCCCGGCGCTGGGATGCTGACTACGATACCTTCGTGCTGCCCCTGCTGGACGAGCAGCAGCCGTGCTACTTGCTGTACCGCCTGGACAGCCAGAACGCCCAGGGCTACGAGTGGCTCTTCATCTCCTGGTCCCCCGACAGCTCCCCGGTGAGCTCCGTGCCTGGCTGTGGCACCCCAGCGTGGGGACACGGGCGTGCCCTGGGAGGTGCAGGGGGGAGGAGATGCTGGCCAAGGTGACTTTGCTCTGGGGGTGAGGAGGAGCATTCACACCCTCCACCACTGTCCCTGGGTTAGGAAGTAGAAACTGCTTTGGGGATGAGGGAATTTTTTTTTTTTAAGACACGATGAGATACACTGTGATTGTATCTCTGTCCTCTCTGCAGTGGTGCCTGAGGAGGTGGAGGGGCTAGGATGTAGAAAGGGGAACAGTACAGACCACAGGGCCAGGATGGAGACATCCCACTGTGGCTCTGGCCAAAGGCATTGCTGGGAAGAGCTGGCACTGGCACTGACTTGCCTCCAGCCTGGCCCTGCTCTGCTCAAGGCTTATGCAGAGCGGCTGCCAGCCCTCCTCTGGGCCTGGCTCCAAAATCAGGTGTCAGAGAATGGGCAAAGAAGGGCTGCTGGATGAGAGGCAGGTTTAGAGGATGTCAGCAGTACGGCTTGGAAAATGCCATCCCGTTGCGCACATCTCTGGAACGGGCTTTCAGTGGGCCTGACATTTACTGCTGTGTTAACATGTGTGCTTGCCATCTGTACACATATATATGTGTGTGTGTGTATACATATGCATACAAACATATACATAGACATATATATACTTATATATTTTATATAATCTTTATGCTGCATGGATTTACTGCCATTTTAATACATGCACTTGTCATATATATAAAAAATATATACACAAATGTATATAATATATATTATTTCATATTTCATAACATGCATATATAAAAAGAACCAATGCAGTTTCTTGGTATATATTTAACAGTTAGATACTATTATATATACACATGTATATGTATACACATATGTTTATACAATTATAATAAAATGTAGTATCAGTTTTATATGTGTATATGTATGTACATGTACATGTGTATATATAATAATATATATTTTAAATACCTATCTTTCAACAAACCACGGAGGGTCTCATTGCAAAAGCACAGTATATGCCCCGGAGCGCCAGCCAAAGCTCTTCCCTATGTTTTGCAGAACAAGGCAATAGAAATGCCTAAGGCAAAAGTTGCTTTTAAGTGGCTCCAGTGGTATTTGTGCCTCCTCTAACCCAGGTGTGGGTGAGAAATGGCATGCTGGAGCTCAGGGATTGGAAAGCAAAGCATGGAATAAACTGTGGGATTGTGGGCTGTGCTTGGCAAGGCTGTGCCGGGTGCCGTCAGCCCTGGAAATAGTGCTGATGGGTTTTCCTGCCTGATCCCTACCCAGGGATACTGCCATTAGAAATCAGACTGAGCTGGAGACTGGGTGATTGCTCCCAGGAGGGGCTGAGGTTTGTAGAGCTGGTGGTGAGATGGTGGATGTGAGCACTTGGCCCCTCTCTCGTCCCCCATGCCCCTCTGTGACAGCTCTGCCACCCCTCTCTTTGGCAGGTCCGGCTGAAGATGCTCTACGCTGCCACCAGAGCCACGGTGAAGAAGGAGTTTGGCGGGGGGCACATAAAGGATGAGATGTTTGGCACAGTGAAGGTACAGTGGTGGCTCCTGGGCAGCTTTTTGGATCTGACCCTGCTTTTCAGCAGCCTACCCTGGGCTCAGTGCCTGGTTGGTGGGATGTGGGATGCTGGTGTTTGGTGGGGGAACGGCACAAAGGTTGGTCCTTTAGTTGCTTCAGTCTCCTGGGTGGCCATTGCTGCTTTCTCCTGCCCACATGGCTGTGGTCTGTGATAGAGGCTGTGGAGGAGGTGGGAGGAAGGCTCCAAGATGTGGAGTTTTACACTGAGTGGGAAAAGAAGCACCAGGTGGTGGCAGTGTCACTCCAGCAGCAACAGCTGCCTGCGTGCCAGGGTTATCTGCTGCCTTGGAGGTTTTCCTTCTCTTCCATAGGCACTTGGCAGAGGCAGTTGCACAGGGCCTCCTAGGCATCAACCTGGTGCCCGTGGGAGCCAGGGAGCATCCCCCCTCTGCTCCTGCTGGGCCGTGGGCTCTGCCTTTCCCTCTCACTTCCATGCTAATGAGCTCCATTAATCAGCCAGAGCAGCCCACAGCTAAAGCCATGGGTGTCTGTGGAGGGGCAGGGTGGTCTGAACAGGCATCAACAGTCATGGGCACTGTTGAAAATCAAGTGGGATTTGCATGGAGGCATCCAAGAGCCACTACTCAGTCCTTACTCCCAGTAAGGAGGGAGCCCAAGACCCACTGGGTTGCTCAGACCCATCTTAAGGATGGGGATGCATCCAGTGATAACAGCCCCTGATGTGTCTCCTGTCCCTCTGTCTGCAGGAGGATGTGTCCCTGAGTGGTTATCAAAAGCACGTGTCCTCCAGCTCTGCCCCAGCCCCACTGACCGCAGCTGAGCAGGAGCTCCAGCAGATCCGCATCAACGAGGTGGGTGCCCAGCAGCTCCTGGAGAGGAACCTGAGACCCTGTTAGCACAAAAAGATGTGGGATGCAGGGAATGAATTCAGCTAAAAGGGATGGCTTGTTTTTATTTTGCTGTCTTGTACCTCTGCAGTTAAACACATTCCTGCCCTTGCCAAGGTGACCAGGCCTCCTCACAGTCAAACTGTGGTGGCATAAAGAGGAATTTACACTATTTTTTTTTATCCTTCCTTGGATGTGAGCTCAGGACTGCATTTTGCTGGCAGTCAGAAGATGGTTTGCAGCTGAAAGCAGACAGCAGTCTCTAACCTCTGGGTGTTGGGGCAAAAGGCAGAAGTTGTGGGGGAGGCAGTAAGGATTCAGGCTTATCTTTGGACAGCAACAGCATCCTCTCCCATACTCTTTCTCTGTGGGTATAAAAATGATGAGTGCTGTCCAAAGAAATACAAATTTTAGCCTGAATTTGGAGGGTAATGTGCTGGAAAGGATGTGGAAGTGTCATGGGGTGGGGCTGGGGGCAGACAAGGCCTTAACACCATCTGTGTGCACCAACTTCTGTGGTGCTGTGAAACACCAAGACAAGGAAGGGGGTTGGCTCTCCGGTGTGAAGACCTTACCTGGAAGAAGTATTTTTTTGGGATGAGGGGATTTCCCTTAGATGTATTGAAAACCTTCCTGTCTGGTCAGTGCTGCACAATTAAGTAGTTTTGGGGGGTTGTTGAGCTGTGTCTGACAGAGTCACGTGGCCCAGGTAAGTAGCACTTGTGGTGCTCATTTTCTGGTTGACCTGCTGTGTTCTTCCCACCCTCACCTTTGTGAGATGCAGCTCTTGGGTGGAGGTGCTGCTGCCATTTAGTTTGCTGAGGGTTATTTTAAAGGTACACGGTCCCCTGTTGTCACCAGCATTTAGAAAGAGATAAAGATGGGTATGTTTTTGCCTGTGGATTTGAAGGTGGGGAACGGCCGATGCTGGGTGGGCTGAAGCGTTGGTGTTGCACTTGCTTGGCCCTGCACATGGAGAAGGAGGTGATGAGAGCTATGGCTCAGCTGCCACACTGCTGTCCCCAGGGTGGGAAAACTCAGGACTCTCAGTAAATGGAGCTTGGAGTGAGTTTCTGGAGCCCTGCAAAGCAGAGGGCTGTGATCGAGGGGGGCTGTGTGGGAGCAGCTCACAACCTGCAGCACCCCACTGGTGCCTCCAGCCTTGCAGGTTGGTTGCAGCTTGCAGGGTCCCTGCACACATGTGCACGTTGTGGTGGGTCCTTCCATGTGCTTGCATGTTGCAGTTCCCTTTGAGGGAGCAGGTCCAGCACTTGGCAGTGAGCAGTCAGGACCAGCGGCAACTGGGACTCGGCCACACAGCAAGCCCTGACCTCAGCACTTCTGTGCCTCTTGCCCAAGTCCCCTCTAGCGGTCCAGGACCCTGCACATCCCCCTGTGTTCATCCAATCCGTTAGGATTTTGGAATTGACACATGAGATGTGGTTTCTTTAAAAGCCACCAGTGCACAAGTGATTTGCTGTGCTCCTCACCTGGAGCAGCTGCTGAGGGCTCTACTCCCCTCTCTTCTCACACTGTTGGTGCACAACCTTCTGAGATGCTGGACGGGTTTGCAGTCTTCACTCTGAACATGGCTGCGTTTCTCCCTGTTCTCCCTGGGATCCTCCTCAACAACCAGGGAAGTGTGGAGAGGGAGTGGGAGGGGTCAGCAGCAAAGCAGGAAGAGGAGGACGATGGCTGCAGGGCAGCAGGTTCAGGACAGGCACAGCAAGGACACTGAGCAAAGAAGGACTCAGGTTTGCACATCCCCCAGGGAGGTGCCCAGCCCTTGGAAAAGCAGGTTTTAGGCTGCATGAGCCAAGCTTTCACTGTGGTTTCAGAACTGCATGGACAGAGGTGATGTCATGAAATACCCTCTCTCATGATAGCTGGGTGGGAGCTCACGGAAATTTGCCATTTGCTTTATATATATGTATTTTTAAATAGCTGGAAAATGCCAGCTTTACTGAGCTGAGAGTTGTCAGCAGACCGTGGGCTAAGAAGCAGCTTTGAATTTTGCATTGAGTTTAACACCCACGAGTGGGGAGTCTTTCTAGAAGTGTAGCAGGTTCAGGAACACGGTGATGGGGCTGTGGGGGAGAGGAAGGCGGGCTTGGAGCTTGGAGAGGAGGCAGCAGAATTAAAGGGAACTAGAGAGTGCCACTGCAGTGTGTAAGGGGGTGTCATTAGTAGCTGCCCCACAGTGTTGGTGGGATAGGTAGAGCAGAGGCTTCACCAGACCACACCCATGAGGACTTTACCGTAAGACAGAGAAATGCTCATTAGCCAAGGTCAGCACCATACCAGGAGTGAGGAAGGAGGTAGGGAAAATCCAACCTAAGGAAAAGGAGATAAAATAACCCCACCCCAGGCAAGTCTGCTGCCAGCAAGGCTGTCGTGCCAGGATGTGGCATGTGCTCAGCTGTCCCGTGCATGGTTCTCAGGCTGTGCCCTGGGGAGTGTTTCAGGGAGCCAGTTTTTAATGTTTTTGAAAAGGGAAGGAGTAGAAAATAGAGAGGTGTATGGGGGAGTTGACATTGCTAGGACAAATTTCCATCTCTTGGTGTTTTTGGACTTCAGTGCACTTTGCATTGAAGCTTGAGGTCTCTCCAGTCCCACTATAACCCTCCCAGCCTCCTTACATTTATGGGAGGTGTTGGCCGTGGTGATTTCCTTGCGCTGCCCTTGGGCCCTTGCTGGTTCCATGGCATCCCATGGGATAGTAGGACAGCAGAGCTGGAAGCCAGCTGGACTTTGTGCCCACCTAAGCAATTCTTTTCCTTTCCCAAGAGCTGCACATTCACGCCCTTCTCGTCCTCCAGGATGCTTGGTATTCATAAAGGTTTGGGCATTTTTAATTCCTAAACCTTTAATTTATGCTTTTTGGAGGAGGATAGCCCAAAATCTATTGCTGCAACTGCTCCCAACCCTGGGCTGGGGCCACCCCAGCTGGGGAGTCAGCAGGAGATGGGACAGGGACAGGCTCTTCACAGAGACATTGTCAGAGACACTGCATGTGAGGCTGCCCAGGCTCAGGGCTGCCTGGATTCAGGGCTGGGGCTCTCCCTCCCACTCCTCCCGAGCACTGACATCTTCTATATCATTTTTTGCTGCTCTCCTTGCCCACATTGCCAGGAGAGGCCTTCCCTGGCATCCAGCAGAGAGATGGTACTGCTCCATCCTCTCGGCATGTCCGTGTGTCCCCCACCCTGTCTTGTTTCACACAAGACACCCCCCGTCCCTGCGCAGGGTGCCATTGACAGTGTGTCTCCTCTCCCCATGCTCGCAGGATTCCTGTTCCCAAGACTCGAGCACCGAGATGGTAGGCTGCTCTGCCTGCTTGATGCCCGGTTTTCCCTTCTCCTGGCATTGTTTTTCTGCATGTTCTGCTCCGGGCACCTGAGTCCATTGTCCCTCCGGGGTGTGGGTACCAAGTGGGGCTGCTGTAATAAAGGGCAGCCCTGTAAAGAGGCCCACTTTGGTGCTGCCGAGTGGTTTTGAGATGTCATCTCAAACTCCTGCGTTTCTCTTGGCATGCCTTGACTTTTCTTCCTTTTCTCTGTCAGGGGGAGGGCAATGAAGAAAGAAAAAAACCGTAAAGGTTGGACTCTATCCATAATCTCCGAAACAGACCCCAAAGGAAAGGGACCCACGCTCACTGGAGGGCACCTGGGTTAGAGTTACTGGACTGTTTCTCTGGGAGGGGGTCTTGATGTGGGATGGGCTCCTCCGCCGTCAGGGTGACGCCGTCTCCCTGTATTCTGTGGCAGATGGTGGGGGGCTGTTGCTGCTGCCCATCGCTGGTAGAGTACCCCGACCCCGAGGAGGTATGGTGTGCCCGCCGCGTCCTCACCCCCTTGCCTTTCAGTCCCCCTGAGGGGCCCCCACTGTGCCTGGATGGAAATGTGATGTCTCTGCAATCTCTTTCTTTTCTTTTTTGAAGTGGGGTTTGATCTCCTGAACTAGGGCATTTGCTTGGGGTACAGGCAGCAGCCTCTGCCTTGTAGGGGTTGTTGGGGAAGACAGTGTCTAGGATGTTTCCCAGCTGTGGATCTCCACTTCCCCAGCTCCAGCATTGGAAGGAATGCCCGTCTGCTGCAGTTAAACCCACCAAGGAGGGTGGGTTGCCCTCTCTGCTGGTGGGGACCTGTGCAGCTGAGCTCTCATTTCAGGGCTTCTCCTGACACACATAGGTTGCAGTCGGAGATGATTGGAAACAGACATGTGCCAGCACTGATTGTAGTATTCCTGTCAGGGACTCACTGGGAAACGTTGGTTTTGAGCTGGTCTTTGCTGGGAGTGAAGTGTGGGGTGCATGGCTGGGCCCCGGTGATCTCCCAGAATTATGGCAAAGTGGCAAGCATCACCATCCTGAGCCTGGCTGACTTTGGTAGTTTAATGCCGTGGTCCCTGTGGGTTGGGTATCAGGAAGCTCCTTGATGAGAAGCTTTTAGCCACAGCACCAGCTGGTTTTCCTTTCTCTCCCTTTCCCACCCTTTGCCACTGCCCTGACACTCGAGGTGGTCTCCATCCCCAGGTGAAGACAGAGATCAGCGTGGAGAGCAAGCACCAGACGCTGCAGGGCCTGGCCTTCCCCCTGCAGCTGGATGCCCAGCAAGCCATCCAGGCACTCAAGCAGAAGAAAATCAACTACATCCAGCTGGTAGGTCCCTCACATGGCTCCTCCATGCCCCACTCCCAATACCTGTTGCTGCCATCTCTCACTTCCATCTGCTCCCCTGTCCCTCTGCCCATCAGAAGCTGGATCTGGAGCGGGAGACCATCGACCTGGTGCACACAAGCCCCACAGAGATCTCTGACCTGCCCAAGAGGATCCCCCAGGACTCAGCTCGCTACCATTTCTTCCTGTACAAGCACTCACACGAGGGAGACTACCTGGAGTCTGTCGGTGAGAGCCTCGGCACTGGGGATGGCCAGTTGGAGCCTGTGGGTGTCCCTGTCTTCCCTGGACCATTGCGGAGTTGGGGAGCAAGCAGGGATGGGGATAGGGATGATGGGGCAGGGAACCTTGAGTCAGTTCCCTCCTGTGGTGGGTGCTGGCAAGCACATTGGTGCCAAAAAAAAAGCTGCCATGTGTGGTTCAGGTGCTGCCACAGAGGATTTGAGCAGGGATTGGTTGCCATTGTGTTGCAGGCAAAAAAAAAAAAAAAAAGAGGATATTTGGTAAGAGTGATGGATAGAATGGCTCACCTTCTGTTACTGAGTAAACAGGACTGGAAAAGCCACGACCAGGGTAGGATGCAGCTGGTGTACCCTGGCCATGGTCCTGGGCAGCATCCCAAGCCCTGCTGTCTTCTTGCAGTCTTTATCTACTCCATGCCGGGGTACAAGTGCAGCATCAAGGAGCGCATGCTCTACTCCAGCTGCAAGAGCCGGTTGCTGGACACTGTGGAGCAGGAGTTTTGCCTGGAGATAGCCAAGAAGGTAAGTGTGAGCCCACCCAGAGGTGATGGAGCTGAGACCTGTGCTGGGCATCATCAAGGCATTGTGCTGCAGCCTTGCTCCAGCCCCTCTGGTGGCCTTGGTGGGGAGTTGGGTGCCCCAAAGGGGAGCTGCTCACCCACTCTTGCCGCTCCCGGGCGCAGATCGAGATCGACGACGGAGCGGAGCTGACGGCGGAGTTCCTCTACGAGGAGGTGCACCCCAAGCAGCACGCCTTCAAGCAGGCCTTCGCCAAGCCCAAGGGGCCCGTGGGGAAGCGGGGACAGAAGCGGCTGATCAAGGGGCCAGGCGAGAACGGCGAGGACAGTTAGATCCCCCAGGGCTGGGCGGTGAACGGACAGCATCCCCGCGGCGCTGCCCGCCCTCCTCTCCGCTGACCTGGGGAGCTTTCCCTCCATCTCAGCCTTTTTTTTTTTCTTTTTTTTTTCCTATTTCATTCCTTTTTTAAACATCAGGATGGCTTGTTGCACCTGGGGGCAGAGCGATGGGGAGGGTTCAGGGTTGTTGGTGTTTCTTTTCCCTGTGTCCTTGTGCAAGCCCTGGGGCTGCTGGGGGAGGACTGGGGTAGCAGGGCCATGTCCCCAGCCTTGCTCCTGTCCACCCCTGGGGTCACAGCCGCTGCTCTCTGTGTCCCCTGGGTGACTGAAGGACACGCTCACCTGAAAGCTGCTCTATGCAAAGGGAAGGGGGTGGCGTTGGGGATTCCTGTTTGAAAAGAGAAAATGCTTCTTTCCCTGCTGCCTCAGCCCCCAGACTTTGCTCCCCTGTCCTGCTCTTGGTGTGCACAGCCCCTCTGCCCCAGGCCTGGAGTGATCCCGCACCTCCTCGGGGTGTGGGCAGGACCCCTTCCTGTAGGGTGGGCTTTGCTTCCTGTGGGATGGGAATTTCTCCCTGCAGAGAGCCAGGCAGCAGGAGGTGGAAGTTTCCCACTGAGTCCTGAGCTCAGCCTGGACCTGAAGAAAGGTCACTCTGCCTTTGGGTGATGTTTGCGTCCCCTTTTTGAACTGTCCCAGTAAGGCTTTTCCCTTCAGAAGGAGCTGGTACAGCCCTGACTCAGCCCCATCCCTGTTTAGGATGGGATCTGAGGGGCTCCTGAGCCCCTGCCTGCCCCCCAGTACTCCCTGGATTTTTAGTTGGCTCCCTGGGCTGGGGCAGCCCCATGTCTTAATAATCACATGGGCTGCCCCAAATCCTTGTAGGGGGAAGTATGACAGCCCCTGTGTGCCCCCCATGGACATCCCCAGCCACCGAGGGCCACCACTGGCCCCTCGGGCCAAGCTTGGCACTGTGATATGGGCTGTACTGGGGGTCTGGGGGGAGAGCACCTTGCTGCTGGGTTCCAGTGAGGGCTCGAGAGCCGCCTTCCTCCCTGGGAGGACTGAAAGGGGGTCAGTGAAACCTGCCCTCTGCTTTCCAGCTGTGGCGGTGAACGTGCCGATGTTGCCTTGACCTCGGCGGAGTCAGGGGGTTGAAGCTGGGGGGAGCACAGCACACTGTACTGAACGCTGTATTTTCTAAAGAATAAAGTATTTTTAAAACAGTCTGATGCTCTTTGAAGGTCCCCTGGGTTCTCCAGGTTTGGGTGTTTAGCAGCTGTGGGCTCCAAAGCTGCAAAAATTCCTCGGACGTTTGGAACCAGTAACTCTCACAGCCTGCGTGCCAGGGCTGCATCCAGCCCTCACCACCCCAAGGACATTCGCACTTCAATCCAGGGGTCTGGGACAACCTTTTCATGTCTGGCAGAGGTTTCGATGCTGGATAACTCCAGCAATGCCCAGAGCTAGAGCCAGCTGTAGGAGGCAGCATCCCTGCTCAGCCCAGCTTTCCATTTTTAATCACTGGTGATGATTTTGCAAGGCTGCAGCTTTGCTCCTGGGGCTGTTCTCTTGTCTGGGGCAAATTCCTGCCAGGCCGTGGGGAGAGAAAGCAGAAGGAGGCAGAGCCAAGAGAAGAGAATGCAGTGGGGTCCACCCACATCCCAGGCTCCCAGCCTTCCCACTTACTCAGGGCAAGGCAGAGGTTCACGGGCTCCTGGGAGGGGAGCCAGACCCTGCATCTTCCTTGGTGGCAAGAAGCCACCCTGCCAAAGCTCTTCAGCATCTGAAAAAAACCCAACAGCCCAAATCTTGGAACTCCAGCTGGGCTGTGGGTCCTGAATTTCCCAACAGCAGATCCTGATGGAGAAGCAGAGAGGTATCCCCTGGCCTGTGATACAGCCACCAAAAGCTGCTGCCTTGTCTCACCTGCAATTTGGATACCTGTTTTTTATTTATTATGGTGTCCTGAGCAGGTTTTCCAAGGAAAAGGCTCCCTGTGTGCTACACTGCCACAGCCCTGGCCCCAGACATGCTCTTCAACCAGCCTGGTGGAGTTTGCACCAGAGCTGTGCTGTGTCTCAGCTTTACTCTTCGTGCCCAGGATGAGACAAATAATTTGGGAAGCTGGCTAGAAAACAAAACAAAAAAAAAGTTTAATGCAAAAAAACCCCACTAACCTTACATCATTTTCTCTTTGGCATGGAGGAGGAGAAGGAGGAGGGAAGATGCTGCTAAGCAGGGAGCAGCCTCAGTGCAGGAGAGCTCCCTCCGCATCAAACACTAATAATCCTGGGCTGACGCCACCGGAGTCGTTTGACAAGCTGATTCACCCTTCTCCTTCGGATCCTGCTCTCCTTCTGTGCTTGGTATTTTTTAAACTTACCCAAATACTGAGAGGGGGGAGTGAGGGCTGTCCCCCATGTCCCACCTGCCCCTCTCACTGCCCCCATGCCCCTGCCAGTGCAGCCATCCCAGGTGACAGCCCCCTGTGCTAAAGGGTGATGGTGCGTGGCCATGGGACAGATGGCCAGGAGTTGTCCAAGGGCTGCAGATACCCATCTGGGCACCCTTCCCATCCTATCTCCTCCCATCCTGTCTGATCCTGTCCTCTATCCTATCCACCAGCCCATTCTCCATTTTCCATCTCAACCTGTCCTTTCCTGTCCCCTCACATCTTATCTCATCATGTCCCCCCATCCCCATCCCTCATATCCCCTCCCTTCCTGCCCCACCTCCCAATCCCATCCCATTCCATCCCACCCCATCCCGCGTCCTCACTTGGCACAGGTGGCATCGAGCCAGGCACAGGTGGGCAGGCAGCACTGTGCTGAGGGCAGCCTGGCCACACACACAGCCTGGCTCTGCATCCCTCCACCCCCACGGGTCAGGGGGGCTCAAGCCCCCCCATCCTCCTGCTTGCCTGTCCCACACTTTCCTGTTTGCTTTTGCAAGGCTTGCCAGGATTCAGACCAATACACAGCTCACTCTGATAATTTTGTTGGAAAATTAGTAGGATAAGACAGAGAGAGGGGGACAGGAAGGTGCTGAAGCAGCACAGGAGGAGAGGAGCCAAACTGATAGGCAGAGCACCAACATCACGTGTGCTGGGTTCCCTTTGGAAAGCGGGTTACAAACCCAATGCCAGCTCCACACCAAGCAATTCCTGAGGACAAAGCACTCACAAACCTGGCTGCTGCCTCCTGCCCACGTGTCCCTACACCCAGCACACACACGAGGGTTCACACACACATCAGCCTCTCTCTTTTTAAGGCTTGAGTTAAAAGCCTCCTGTGCTGTGTAGCAAAAGCTCTGGAGTTTGGGGTGAGGAAAATCCACATATGGTCAGCAGTGACTTGTGCCCATTGTGTAAGGGGACAAGGCCACCCCATGGTGACATTTGCCTGTCTGGGCAGGGAGCAGCAGGGCACAGCCAGCTTCAAAAAGAAGGGGGAGCTGCAGGGGGCTGTGACTGAGCACCCCTACAGTGCTCAAGGTTTTTAGGACACACAGACAAAGGTTCATAGGCTCCACAGCAAATGAGCCACAGGGTAAACAATAGGACCATGATGCTTTTCTGTATGGCATTCCCAGATGGAAAAGGACAAAATCTCAGAGGACATAACTCCTTTGGCTTCTGTTCCCCTGAGAGCTAAAGCAGAGAAGCTGCAAAAAGAGTTACACCTGGTTGTAAGCTGAATGTGTGAATTGAAGAAGGCTACTGACATCTGGGCCATGAAATCACAGGAGCCCAAGGGAAAGGGATATGAGCCCTTGCCCTCTCAAGAGTTCTGTGTCCTGGCTGTGGGAGGAAAAGCACCCCCTTGCTGCCTCCTCCCAGCCATGGGGAACACGTGCTTCTGCCTGCACTTGGGATGTTTTTGCTGCCCCTGTACCACCTGGAGTTTCTCTGTTATGTAAATGGATTGAGAACTGGAGGAGGGTTTGAGTTTAGGGCTATGCAGTGTTCAACTAGATGGATTATTTATGCCCCAGACAAGTATTAGTCATAACGTTATGGTTGCATTCTTGCTTCCTCATTCTGCCACTGTCATTGTCTGACTGTAAACATATTTTACTGATTACTTCCTCTATTATTTTTCCAGAAACTAAACTAAAGTTTACATAACTTATCCCTACTTATGCAACCCACAATTTAAGTTCCATTTGCTGGGAAACAATATGTGTTTGTTTTTTCATTCTTTGTCCATTTCATTGGGGAAAATTTATCCTTTCTACATGTCATCAGATTTGTCTTTCTTTTACAGTTAAGTGATGGACTTCTGCTGGCCACTTGCTGTGTCCTAGTTCTGCTTTCACATTCCTGCTTGCCAGCACCAGTGCTAAAGGTAACTTGTCACAGCTGCTGTTAAGGGGTGTGGTGGTACCTACTGCCACGTGCCCAAGTTAGTCTGCTCCTTTCATTTCAAAGGTTGCCACCTTTGAGTTCTTGGCATTCTCTCCTGTGATTAATTTGGAGTAACTTTTTTGATTTCTAACGGCTGGTACCTTTCTGTGTCTTATTTCTGCTCCTCGGTGGTATGAAGTGTTGAGTAGCTGTTATAAAAACTAGGAACTAAAACTGGGCTTGTTAAAATGCCCTGGGCCAATTCTGAAAGCTTTCAGTGAAGAAACTAGAAATGCAAGTAACCTGCTACTGTCAGAGTATGGCTTTACCTGAGTCAACATGTTGTGTTATCTCACACACACACATTGATTGCTTACAGCTGTTCACTGATTGCTGCCAGAGTTTGGAATGGCATTGCTGGGGACACTGCCCTAGGAGAGGCAGATGTAGGATCTGTGGCTTTTTACTTTATGTCTCAAGTTAGTGTAGTGATACAACCTCATAGATAATGAGATCGGTAAGGGAGATGCATGTTCATTGAGTCTTAGACCACAAACTACTACTGGCAAGGCAAGGTCAGGTGGGTCACATCTTCCCTCCTACAGAACACCTGCATGTGGCAGAGGTAGTGACCCCCTGGCTGGCTGGCAAAGGGCTTTTTGAAAGTAACTTGGGAAGTAAAATGTTTTATAAGAACCACTCTGAGAACAGCAGTGTGCTTCAGTACATGCTTAAACAATTGACTTCCAGTTGATGGAACTGATGATTTTCCATAATCTGGGCTTCTGTCTCCTCAGCACGTGGCTCTTTGTGGCATTATAATGGATGCCTAAAGGGAGGGAGCTTCACAGCTCACCTGTGAGCATGCCAGTAGCAGGCAGTGCCTGGCTTGTTACATCCGGAAAACAACTGTACCTGGACAGACTTAACTGGTCACAGACTTGTGAAAGCAACTGTAGCAGTTACTGGACATGCCTGTACATGAAGGGAGCAGTTTAGTGCTCTGCTCTGACTTCATGCCAATCTTGACCTCCGAGTATGTGTGTACACCCACAGAAATACTTCATCCTGTTCAAAGCCTGCCCTTGCTGTTCATGGAAGCATGAAAGAGGGTGGCAATTAGGCATAACGGGCCTAAGTTTCCAGAGAGGTTGCAAAGGACTTTGTCAGAGACCTGAATTATTAACTATTTGCTGACAGCCAGTTTTTACACCAAAGTCTACCTCTGAGTGCTCTGGAGAGCAGGCCATGCAGACTTGCAGGTTGTCTCTGGCTGCCTCTGTCTCTGCATCTACCACCCCACCACCCTAGCTTTATAACAGTCACATAGTCAGAAAATACCTCTTATTAAATCCCACAAACACCTTTTTTTGGACATAGAAGGGGAATGCTTGTGCACAAAACTATAATGCATAGGGTAGTAGAGGAAGACAGAATCCAGCAGAACCCATTCTAAATGCCTGCCTCCCTCACACCCACTGACTTCAGTTCCATTTCTGAAAGGTACACAGAGAAGCAAACAAAAACAACTGGGCATTAGGGCTCTAGAAATTTATTTTCAGAGCTTAGTGCTTCAACTACAATTAAAATACTTGAGCAATTAAAAAATGCTACTGACTTGATACTAGAACTAGACAACAATGCAACACTGTTCCCTTCATGCACTGACAGATACTAGTTTGCTCATGCCACTGAAGTAGGCTCTTTCCCGTTCACTCATCACTTCAAAGTGTAGGGGTCTTCTGCAGAAGTTGCATTCAGCTGATGAGTGTGGTTTCAGCTCCAGACCAACATCCTTCCATGTAGCCAGCAGTTTGTCTGTTAAGCAAAGTTCAAAGATCAAAGCTTAAGAGAGTGGATTGCTTTAGAGAAGCAGCAGAAGTGTCAGCATACTTATTCTCCTGGCAAGTGAGGAGGGATAATAGGATTTCACTCTGACACGATTTACCTCTTGAGACAACTGGGCTGCAACTAAGTCTCAGCTATCCTCATAGCACCTCTACTGACAGGATCAAGGAGCTACTTTCCCTGGACAGATCCATGTTTAAGACAAGGTAATAGCTCAGCTGAGAACAGCAGGCTTCTCTGGGTTCCACATAACATGTGAAGGTTGGTCTGGACAATGCATGAGCAGAGCCCTGGCAGGGGGCTGTGACAGAACCAGCTGGGTGTAGGTCTGCACTGGCCTTGCACACTCTGTTCTAGGTCACAGTGCACCAGCCTTCACATGTCACATTCAAAGCAGTTTAAGTGCAGAAGTATCTGCTCCTGTGCTGCAGCAGTGGAAAGACACTGCCCAGGTGGTGACATCTCAAACTTGTGTGTTCTAATCTCATCTTTAGTACAAAGACTGCATAGACAGGCCAGTATCTTCCTTGCAGTGGTGCAAGAACCCACTCACCAATAAAGTAGCTCATCATCTGAGGGGTGTGGTGAGGCGTAGGGGCGATACGTAGCAGCTCCTCTCCACGGGGAACTGTTGGGTAGTTGATGGCTTGGACATAGATGCTGTGCTGGCTCATCAGCTTGTCACAGATCTCTGTGTTTTTAGCAGCATCTGAAACCTAAAGTTCAACGTTTAAAGTTACAAGATCAACCAACAGATGCAAGGTGTCAGAACCATCAGACCAACTTAGAATACAAGAGAGCTGGTCTCCCCTGTGCCACTGTAAGTAAGATGTATGTCAGAAATAAGGGGTAATAAAAGTTTGTACTGTAGAGCCCTCTGGGTATAAACACAGTCACTGCAGCCCAGGCAGGTAGCTGTTTATACCCCAAATCTTGTTTTTATCAGCTTGTTACCAATTTCCCTGCTTTCTGTACACTGTTAAATGGTGGGTTTCATACACTTTCACACACTGCTTAGGTGTGCTTATTAACCAGGCTGAGCTCAGCTTAAGTCAGCCTCCTGGCACTTCACTTTGAATACCAGGCTGACTTAGAGCTTTGTGAAGGCAGTAACTAATACCTGGAAGTGTAATGTGATCACGGACAGCAAAATGGGTGCCAGAGTCCTGTGTCAACAGTACCCTAAGTGCTCACCCTTATGGGAATGATGTGACTGGGGCAGTGCACCACAGGAAGCCCCGCATCCATCAGCATCTGTCTCATGAGCTTCACGTTGCGTTGGTGCTGGCGCCTCAGGATTTGGCCCTCCGGGCTCTTCAGGGTCCGGACAGACTCCAGGGCACCAGCCAGGAGCATGGGTGGCAGGGACGTTGTGAAAATGAAGCCAGCAGCGTATGAACGCACCGTGTCTATCAGAGAACTCGTGCTCGAGATGTATCCCCCTACACATCCAAACGCTTTGCCTGAAGAAACAAAAAAGGCAACCAAACTTATTCCTTCCACCCATTAGAATGACTTTAAGTTTACAGGATTAGAGCCTTTCACTTGAAGGAATGAGTTATTTTGACAGATACTTAACGCAGTCATGGCAGGCAGCAATTCCTGCTCTCTGCTAATCTTGTATTTACTCAGCACATGGTACAGCTTTGTTTTTAAGCCAATCTTGATAACCCAGATCTAGTTACTACACAGCAAGGACAGTTCAAGACTCTTAAATGCTCAAACTTTGATTTTGGGGAAGAGATTTTAAGTCCGATCATCAAGCAAAGACTTCAATAGTGACCCCAAGTGATCAACACTAAGTCTCTCAGCAGATTTAAAATAATCTGCTCCAGAGATGCTACAAATAGCCCATGCTCCTAAGGAGCACAGAAGGCTGTTACTGTAATTGTGCAGTTGATACCAGCCCCTTTCCAAATGTTCAGCTAGCAGAACATAGCTACAGACAGAACTAGGGTGTCTGGTGAATGCTTCTGTTCCCATTAGGCTATAACGCAAGCTTGTAAGTCCTAAAGCACGAGCTTTCCTAGTAAGTTTTATTTCTGCTTTGAAAGCTGTTTAATAACCTTCCAATTTGCAGCAGTAAACTTACTCCTGAGCCTGCATTCTACTCAGATAATAGCAGTTGCTTCGGTTCTTGCCAAATCTCTTTACATAACTCCCCATCTCAGATTTCTAGATTAGGAGCACTCCATTTCACATAAAGGAACTGAGTACTACTAAATATAGAGAACTACTCTACCAGCACTCTTACCTGAATCTATTCCTGAGTTGTATAACATGCCACTGGAGGACTATTTGCTTAAGGTACCATTGTTTGGGGTTTTTCTTTGACTGATTTGTAAGACAGTCTAAGTAGCTTAACAGAAGCTTTTCAAACTGTGGGGCACACTTAAATCCTTTGGGCTTTTTGAAAAATCTTACCCCCAACAGCCCTTAACAAGTTCATTTGAATAGACTGATTTTTGAGCTAACCCACTTAATTTGGCTGCTCAAAAGCTTTGCTGCCTTAGCTCCTGTGGAAGTGCCAGGCCGTGCATACCAAGCGTTCCAGAGATGATGTCCATCTTGTGCATGACTCCATCCCGGTCTCCTATGCCACCACCTCGAGCTCCATACAGTCCCACAGCGTGCACTTCATCCACAAAAGTGATGGCCCCGTGCTCATGGGCCACATCACACAGCTCTTCCAGAGGACACACTGCACCTAGGAACCAAAGCAGCAACTGGCAGTTTAGGATCCCCTGTATGCAGCTTGGTTGAACACCACAACTGCCCCTACACAGCCCTCATAGCACTGTATGCTTTTAGACACAAAATTTTCTGGGTTTTTTTTGAGGACTAACTGGAAGCAAAGAGGAGAGTTTGATGTCAACTTACCATCCATTGAGTGAACAGTTTCAAATGCAACAATTTTAGGGGTGGATGGATCAGATTTCTTCAACAGTTCTCGAAGATGGTTGACATCGTTATGGCGAAATATATGTTTTGGCACCCTGCTGTTACAGATCCCCTGGATCATGGAGGCATGGTTTCCAGAATCAGAATAGATCTCACAACCTGGGGAAACACACCAGTTACACTTTTCAGTACAGAAAACATTAACTGATTCCCAGCATTGTTTTATGTATGTGAAGTGTTCAGGAAACATGGGTAGCACGTTCTCAAAAGTAATGCTCTTGACCAGAAGAGCAAGGTACAGATCACGAAGCAAGAGTAATATTTAAGATTTATTTTAGGTGTTCACCCTAACACAAATCAGAGTTTAAGGAAATACAGAAGATTTTTTTCAAGTCCTCAATAATTTTATCTAACTCTTGCAACTTCTGAATTCCCCATCTCCTTTTCAGGTAGAATTTAAATGCAAGAGCAGAAGACTCTTTGCTTGTCTAATTCCTTCAGCAGTTCCCAGCTCCTAGATCTCAGTCTCAGTAAGCTGATACAATGATCTGTGTTGAACATAACTTGAATATAGCATTAAAAGCAGCACCCAACCATACTTTGCCAATGGATTATGATGAATCCTCACTTTGGACAGCTATTTTTAAAGCATACTCCCAACATCTTAGGGTAAGCCTGTGTTTTTGTGGTAACAGGGGTGCAGTTTGAGATCTCACCTGGCAGCATTTTAGCTAAAGTGAAGAGAGTGGAGTCATTGGCTACAAAGCATGATGAGAACAACAGTGCTGCATCTTTTCCATGAAGATCAGCTAGTTCTTTTTCCAAGTCGACATGAAATTTACTTGTTCCTGAAATGTTTCTTGTCCCCCCTGCTCCAGCACCATGTTGTTTGAGCGTATCCCTAAAGAGGGCCCAAAGAGAGGCATTAGCATTGCTGTGTGGCACAGAGAAGAATAAAGAATCATTGCTGAAAACATTCTAGTACATAATCAGCATTATACTAAAAAGGAACAGGCTCCAAAAAGCACTATGAGTTCTTTGAGCAACCTGCACAACACAGGAATCCAGGAAGGTGATGAAGCACAGCTCCAATATACAATCCAGTTTATCTGGTAACATCTGGGGGCTTCTAAGGAAAATCCAAGGAGCAGAATCAGTGACCAACAAGTATAGTGCAGCCCTGGAGCTAAACATTAAGTTACCTACTCTAGCTTAAGAGAAGAGCACATGCTTAACTGCATATCAAGAATCGTATCAGAAGCAGCTTATGTAGCCCTGTACAGAGACCAATTCTTCAGAAGCCTTCCTACAAAAGCTTCTGCAGGGCAAAATAGCTTGAAACTGCCTCTTAAGACCATGGCACTACTCACACAACTGCTCCACAGACACGAGGGTGACGGCTCATGCCCAGGTAATCATTGCTGCACCAGACAGACACCTCTTTCTTGGTGATCAGAGAGTCAGTGTAGTCATCTGCCATGGGGAAGATCTGTGCCTTCCGGTTCACAGTTTTGAACACTCGGTAGGTGTGATCCTTCTTCTTCTCATCTATCTTTTTCTCAAAGAACTGATCATACTGGAAGGTGGATACAGCTGAAATGAGACAGACAAAGGCTTAAGCACACAGGAAATAATCACAACAGACCAGGACCTGTGGGGGCTTTCCCCAGACATTCTTACATTTTGGCAAGTTGTCCTGAAGCAGATGAGAGACACTTTCCGGTCTTTGCTTCAGCATAATATCTTTAAACTTCTTGAGCAAACCATTCTGCTCTTCTCCCTCAATCTTGATGTTCCTCACTGTGGAAGTAGTTGGTATTTTGGCAAATTCTGTACCTACAGACATTGCAATAAATTCCAGTGAGCTTAATCGTTTTGAAACAAAAGGAAGCAAGTTGAGTTCAGCAAAGCAAACATTTTAAGTAACCCTAACTCTTCCATCTCTAGGAAGCACATGCCCAAAACCACATGCCCCTGGTAGGATCAACTATTTGCTTACAAATTTGCATTGGACAAGACTAAAGGATTAGCCTTGCTGATCAACCAAAATACAAGGTGTAATTTCCTTACAACACATTTGGCTCATTGTGACTCAGAAAACCACTGTATACAGCTACAGCATTTATCTGAAAGGGTTGGTACACACCTAACTGAAGTCAGAGGTCTAGTCAGTTCCTTCCTTTTAGTCCTGTTAGCACAGATTAATTTATTTGAAAACTATGCCACAGAAAGCAAACAGAAAAGTAAAATAAGCTTCCTGAGACAGGCAGCAAGGCTTTACTGATACTGCTCAAAGATCCTTCTTTTCAGAGACAGCCCTTCCGCATCAGGACTGCAAACCAGCCAACACCCTTTAGTTCTATAAACACAAAAAACCCACCCCAAAACCACATGCTTTCTTTCCAGCTTGGATTTGTGCTGGTACTTGCCTGATGCCTTGACACGGTTTCTTCTACCTTTGGAGATAAAACCTTTGTCTATACCAGCTCTCCTCATATCTGAGCATCTGCTTTGGATGCAAATGTATCAGCTTGATTCACACATCCAGAGCCAGCCAGCACATCAAAATACATCCCATGGTATCCCTGCACCAAATTCACCCAAGGAAACTCTGCAAACGGACTCTTTTTTCCTGCAGTCTCCCATAATCCCACACACATCACTTCAGTGGTGCCTGTCAGACCTGGCACACTCCAGAGCCAAGTCAGGCACCAGAAGCTCTCGGAAGGAATCACCACTTCAGCACACTGAGTACATACCTTTCCTGTCTGCCTGCATTTCCTGCACATCCTCCTGGAGCTCCAGGCTGGCTTTGCAGAAAACACTGCTGTTCTTGTGATTCATCTGAGCTGCCAGGAATGGGCATTTGGTAGCAGAGCTCTGGCTAGCACCGGCAGGTGGGTGGCCAGTAGGAGGATGGGCTCCATCTGTGTTCTGCTGGGCCACTTCTTTGGCATTTTTGGCCTCTAAGGTGGGGGCAGAGAAGGTAAACACTTCAGCTTCATCATTTTAGTACACCGACTTGAGCTTTTCTATCCATTACCTTTGCAATTAATTTGGCACGACCCACTCAGAACTATTTAACCGAGCAGTCACATTCTATTCATACAAGCAGAGAACCCCAATAACACCCAAGGGACATCTGATTTAAGATCACAGATCTAGCACGGTATCCCTTAAAAGAGGAAAAAAAAAAAATCTTTCACTCCCAATGAGAAGATTTAAGTAAAAAATTTAAGGAAAGACTGGACGTAGCACTTAGTGCCATGGTCTGTTTGGCATGGTGGCAGCTCAGAGGTGTCTTCCAGCCTGATGGGTTCTGTGATTTTCCTCCGAGGAGCTCAGACCCTTCCTCTGCCGCAACCCCCAGCTCCTTCCCCGAGTGCCGGGGCAAGAACCCCCAGGGAGCGTCCCCGGGTGGGGTGAGCACGAAGAACACCGCCCCGACTCCCCGGATCCCGGATCCCCGCACCCGGGACGCCCCAACAGGCCCGTCTCTGAGCTCTGCCACCCATTTAATTATTTAAAGGATTAGGCAACCCCCGTCTCGGCGCTGCCTATTCCAGAAGCTTCCCCTGCGGCACACACGGCCCGGGTCGGTGTGTCCCCGGGCCGTACTCACCGCGGCGGCCCGCGGGGGTCTCCTCCTCGGCCTGCTGCCCGCGGGCGGCCGACGTGGCGAGGGCGCGGGCGGCCGGCGGGGCCGCCTCCATCATGCGCGGGCAGTGCTGGGCGTACAGCAGCAGCGACGGCCCGGCCTTCTGCAGGAACGCCTGCGAGACGCGGGCCAGGAACGGGCAGCGCCGCACCACCGCCTCCATGGCGAGCACCGGCCGGGACACCGCGGGGGACGGCCCAGATACACCGCTCTGATGGCCCTGCGGACACCGCTGGGAGCTCCGGACACTGCGCTGTGCTCCGGACACTGCCGTGCGCCCCGGCCCCGCCGCCTCTTATAGGCCGGCCCCGCGCAGGCGCGCTGCGGCCCCGCCGGCGCAGGCGCGGGGAGGGCCCGGGGGCGGCGCCCCGAGGGGTGTGGGGGGAGCGCGGGAGGGTCGGGGGGTGTTGGGGGGTCTGAGGGCACCGTGAGGGGCTGGGGGGTCCTGAGGAGATGGAGGGAAGTCGGGGATCGTGAGGGTCTGAGGGCACCGTGAGGGGCTGGGGGGTCCTGAGGAGATGGAGGGGCACCGAGGGTCGTGAGGGACTGAGGGCACCGGGGCACCCTGAGGGGTTGGGGAAGTCCTGAGGACACGGACGGGCACCCCGGCATCGTGGGGGGCTGAGGGCACCGTGAGGGGCTGGAGGTGCCCTGAGGATGTGGAGTGGCACCCCGAGGACGTGGAGGGACACCCGGGGATTGTGAAGGGCTAGAGGAGTCCTGAAGACACGGGGGGGCACCTGGGCACCCTGAAGGGTTGGGACAATCCTGAGGACATGGAGGGATACCCGGGGATTGTGAGGCGCTGGGGCAGTCCTAAGGACACGGACCGGCACTCCGGGATTGTGAGGGGCTGGAGGTGCCCTGAGGACGTGGAGGGGCACCCCGAGGACACGGAGGGGCACCCGGGGGTCGTGAGGGGCTGGAGCGGGTCTGGGCGCTGTGAGGGTATTTATTACAGGGAAGGCTGAGCCGCTGCCGCCCCATCGTGAGGGCACGGAGGGGGCTTGAGCAGCCCCGGGGGTCTGTGAGGGGCTAAGGCGGCTGTGAGTGTGTGTGTCTGTGTCTATGTCTGTCTGTCTGTCTGTCTGTGTCTGTGTGTGTGCCAGCCGGGACGGGCTGCTCAGGGCTTCCCCCCAGCCCCGGGCGGTGCCATACTTGTTACCCAGACGTGTTGGAGTCCCTCGCCCCCCGCTCAGCAGGCTGTGAGTCAGCTGTGTGGGGAAAGGCGGTGCTGCTCGGACCAGACCATCCCGGTGTTCTCTTTTCTTCCTACAGGCGCCCCTGGCTCCCCGCGCAGTCCGTGCGAGGGGCTGGGGATGCAGCAGCTGGTCGTGGTGGTGGTGACGGGATCCCGAACACTTTGCCTACAGCTGGTAGGAATAACAACCTCTGACGGCGATGCTCAGACATCCAGCAGTGAGTTTTTGCCAGGTTTCAAAGGAAAAAGAACAGCAGCAATAAGTGCAATTGGACCCTTCTTGCTCCTCTGTTTTTCGACAGACATTAAAGTTTATTTGCTTAAAAGAATGTTTGCAGGTGGGTAATGGTAAAAGGAGCGCTCCTTGTGTGTCTGGCCATTCAAACCACAGTAGTACTACTTCCTGTAAGCACATACTGACTGCTGAAGTGTGGAAAGAATGGAAGAATGAAAATGACAATGCATTTTTTCCCCTTGTCTTGTGAAACAATTCCACGGAAGACAGAATTTGGGTAGAGAGTTGAGAGCTGTCTCAGGCACTTCAAGGCAAGAGTGAATTTTGTAACAGGTATGGAGTTTGGAGGAGAACCTTTTTTAAAGCCCGCTCTTTCTTGAGTCTTGTCTTGCATGTAGTCACATTGTGTAGCTATTAGAAGGTGCTCATACAGAGTGGTTAGAGGAATACAAGTTCTGTGTGGAACTCTGGCTGCTGAACACAAGTTTGTGTATAAAAGGCACTTGGAAAATATTGGTCAGTATTTACATATTGCAAATTAGTCTTTAAACAACTCCTCTGTCGCACGGCAGGGGGATGACCAACAGGATATTTGCCTGATCTTCCCCTCGTCATCACTGACTCGCTTGGAGGATACTGACTGCAGTACATAAACTTTGGGGTCTAAGTAAGCTGGTCAGGAGGAAGGCAACCTCAAATGTAGACAAAGGTCAGACTCGCTGTGAGCTCTAGCACGTTACTGAACTCTGAGGTAGGAGGTGGGACAGAGTTCTGCCCCCATGTACTCCTCCTGGAGCCCTCAAAAAAGTAACTGAGGCTTTCCAAGGTAGGGTATGGGATTTGGGTTTTTGTAAGGCTTTAGTAGGTGTGTTTTAAGCACAGGTCACTTCTTGCTTACTAGAAATTTAAGACAGTGTTGTTTAACAAGTCTGGATGCCCAAATCTTAAACAGCTCATTATTTGTCAGCGTAATGCAGAAACAGCCTCCCATCAGTGGGCATTGTTAAACTAGATACATGCTAGTTTTAATTTGTTCTGTAAATAAATGATTAAAGTAAGGCTGTGGTATTTGACCTGAGCCTGTAGAGCAGTTATGATAGCAGGAGCCTGGGTCATTTGGTAATACCAGGCTAGTGTTTCAAATTATTAGGCCAGTTGCTCATGAAAAGGGGGATTTTTTTCTGCCCCATAACTGGTTTTTGGTTAGTATTACATGCCTCAAGAATTTTTCAAAATAATAGTTAATTAGCACCTGAAGTTTAAAGACACGTGATCTATGTTTCAGATTACTGCTGTCCCTGTTCCCTTGAACAGCAATATTTGAGTCCCTACCCTAAAGCTTTGGGTCACATCAGTTACTTTAAAAATTGAGGAAACATTATGGTATTCTACCATGTAGATACCTGATGAGCTGCTTTAGAGCGAAGTTAATTATGTGGCTGGACCTAAGGGACCACTCCTGTGCTCTTTGGATTAATTGCAATTTTAACAACAGACATCAACACCCATGTGCTTGATTTATAGTATGTTGAGACTCTTTTTCCTTCTTCTCCTACTTTTCCCTTATTATTTGTCCACTGTACTTAACTCAGAGGGACAGAGGGAAAGTGGTTTGTTGTAAGAGGCACCAAAGAAGGGTGTTGTGCAAATGTGCTGGCAGAGTGCTGCAACAGGCTGCAGAGCTTGTCTGCCTGGACACCTGCCACAGCAGGTTTGATCCCACAAAAATCTCATAATCCTGCTTCATCTGGGTAATCTTAACAGGAGCATCTTGCCCTTTTGCAGGGCTGAGGGCTGAAGCACATTAGTCTGCCCCATTCCTGGAATTCAGGAGGCTGTGGGTTTGTATTCAGGAGTGTGTGTGAAGCCTGAAGAGCACCTGCTTTTTACACAAACATCATTCAAGGTTGGCAGCTGAGACACAGTGACCTTGGCTATGATATGGAGATCTGCAAATGGAGCAGAGCTCTCAGCTTCCCTGTCAGTCTTCCCTACAATCCGTGCCATTAATCAAACACTGCAATAGCACTTCTTTAAAGCTTGATTTTGGTGAATTTATTTAACCTTGTACATGACAGGAATTGTGCAGAGCAATGGAATGACATTTACTTGACCCTCGTCTTGGAGGTTTGTTGGAAGAACATGTCCTTGTCAGTGCACAGAGCTGGCTGGGAGCTCTGGGAGCAACAGAGCAGGGAAAAGTCAGGGGAAAAGGGTGTCTTGTCAACTGCTCTGCCAGTGTATTCCCTTTGGAAATACTGCTGGAGCTTACATGTTGAAGGTGAAGTAAATACTAATAAAGCTGCCGTTAATTAAAATGTCTTAGGGCTTCAGTGGATTAATTAAATGGTGTTTAAGGATGTTAATTGTGGAGATGTATTACTGCCGTCCTACAGGGCTCAGGAGAAACTGGCATGAAGTGCCACACAAATGCTCTTTGCCAGGAGGACTTCCGTCTGCAGCAGGGCCAGTGGCAGCCCAAGGGGGAATAGGGAGCTCATCCCAAGAGAGAGAGCAGGTTTAGGCAGCAAGTCTGGAGAGGTGGCAGGTACAGTGGGTAGGGGACAAGTAGTGGTTGCCTGGGAATCCTGGAAGGGCAGAGTAGCATGGAATAAAGGAGGGAAGTGGTTTGAGCTGAGGGGGTAGCATTGGTGTAAGAACAAATTTATTCAGCTGTCCTTGACAAAGTTTAGGTTGGAAGGTGGGTAGTTTCTTCCTGTGTTTTGGAGCAGCCTTTGGAGCTGGTTCCTGAGGTGCTGTGTACCACATGGATTCAGCAGAGGAAGATCGTCTGCCTCAAAGGCCGATGTGCTGCAGGGGAGAGGAAGGGGGAAGGGGAAAGGAAGGGGAAGGGAAGGGAAGATTCTCAGATACTCTGAGGGCTTCAGTGATTTTGGTTTTATAAAGCCTATTCTGTTTTGATGATTTGTCCATTTCTTTGCTAAATAGGTTGCAAGGAGGGGGAAAAAATGTTTAAATTCTAGCAGTTTGTGAGGTGGATGAGAAGCCATAGAAAGTGCTTCCCATGCAGAAATTGAAAGGGGGAAAAAATACCTCCTGCCACAAGGTCAAGTTGATTTCTGCAGATGTCTGTGAAGAGTTGCTGGTGAAGATGGTCTCCTTCCGTGTTACTGGTTTACCCTGTAGGCTCAGGTGTAAGGTACCTTCAGTACTTCCCTCCCACCCCTCTTCTCTCAAGCACATTTTGCCCAGTATTCCTAGAAACAGAACTTGATTTACAGGTTTGTGGTGTTCATCTGGCCTTGCACCTGTCTGCAGGTAGGTCCTTTCATAGGATTTTAATGAATTTCATGCTATAAAGAGATCATATAGATATTTGAGCAGAAAACCAGGAGTCAGAGCCCCTTTGCACTCAGCCTGTCCAAATGAAAGCCTTTAACTGTACTGTAATTACATCTAATCCCTTTTGTCCACTTCTGAAGTCAGAGCTGTGCATACTCCTCATTTTTTCCCATCCAGTCAGTGTCAAAAAGGGCAAGCCAGAAAAACAGTTCCCCCTTCCTTCACACAAGCCACTGTCTATATTGAGATCTGAATTTTCTAAAGAAGTGGGTGTGATCCCAACATCTGGATTTAATCCAGACTCAGATTCCAGGCTTAGATCTGAGAACTTCCACCTCCGGTCCTGAGACCAGCAGTTCTTAGAGAAGACTTAGCTTATTTACCTTTTAAGGCAAAATTTGAGGGTTGCAATAGTAGCTGCACGGTGACAATTTTTCCCATGATGAATTTCTGTAACATGTTTTCCTGATATGGACCCAGTGTCTTCTTCATGTGACAGAACAGGAAATCTCATTTCTTTCTAGGACCCTCTACTCAGCAGAGAATTTGACCAAGCTGGAGGAGCTGCTGAATGCTGAGGCATGGGTTGCAGAGTGGCTGAGCAGCACCCTTGTTTCACCACCACTGGCCAAGCAAGATTCATACTCCATCTCATACAAACAAGTGTGAGTTGTTTTGTTCCTCAGTGTAACAGATATCTTTTAAAATTCATTAATTGCTGGTGGGTCCTCACAAGGCTGTTGAGTAGGACACTTTTCCTGTCTGCCAGGCCCCAGGAGCTATCCATTGCTGCGGAGGAGTTTGATGTCTTGGCAAAGTCCCATTACGGGGACATGACTCAGGCTCAGTCTGGACAGTGGAAGCTGTTGCCACCCTCATACAAGGTACCCTGCCCTTCCACTGAAGGGCACCACCCTACACTGGGGCTGCTGTGGTTCTACAGCCCAGCTGATTAACACATTCAGCAGTGGCTTATCCTAATCCCAGAATATCTCCCTGACATCTCTCCAGTTGCTTCAGATGTGGAAAATCACACAATAGCCTTTTTTCTCATCTGGCATCCTTGAGTTTGTCTTGCTCTGTTCAGCACACGGCAGGAAATTACACACTAATCCTTCCAGCTACTGTGAGCTTTGTTGCACTTGCTGTGACTTGCATTCACACCCTCATTTCCTCCTCTCTCCCACAGTTTTCCTCCTCTTAGAAAGAACCAGTAGACCCCAACCAGTTTGGGTTTAGTTACGATTATTTCTGGTATTCAGCCTGTCATTTTTATTGCTTATCTCAGCCCTTGTTTCTCCTCATTAGGTACTCAGGCAGAGACACCACCTTCTATGTCCACTTTAGGAGCTTGAACTCTATATAGTCAGGAGACATCCAAAATACCTTAGAAAATGTGAATCCAAGCACTTCCTGTCTAAAAGTGTGAGATGATGGGAAAGCACTTGGCTCTTTAGCCAGAGCTCTATAGGTGTCTGTAAGTGAGGTGTCCATATAGTATTAAAGTAGATAGCCTGCTCCTTTTTATATAGAAAGGACAGCTAACAGAGAAGAGAAGTGGATGTCTCCTCTTTGTCTGAGTTTAAACATTTCAGTCCCAAAGAGACACTCAAGTCATGTTTATGTCATAAAGCATCTTTACTACACCAGGTATCTCTAATGAGCCCATAGTGCTGCTCATATCTGTGTTACTGTAGGCATTGGCAGGAAGGTAGAAGTCAAAGCAGAGGTGGAATTGTAAAAATCCTTGAAAACAAGAAATCAACTCACAGCAGTGAAAAATGCTGTTCTAGAGCCTTATGGGCATCTCTCTTACAGCAATGACAATGTTAGGAGTTTTCTGTTGAGCAGCAGATTGTGAGAAATCAAGGTCATATCTTGTTCTCTGCTTCCTGACCTCTAAAAATGTGCTGGTTTTAGCTGGGATGGAGTTAATTTCCTTCACAGGAGGTTGTATGGGGCTGTGCTTTGTATTTGTGATGAAAATGGTGTTGATAACACAGGGATGTTTTAGCCATTGCTGAACAGTGCTTGTGCAGTTTCAAGGGCCTTTCTGTTTCTCCCACTGCCCAAGAAATTGGAAAGAGATGACCCCAACTGAGCAAAGGGATATTCCACACCATGTGACATCAAGCTGAGCAATAAAACTGTGAAGGTGGAGGTTGGGTGGGGCTGCTGTAGCTCAGGGACTGGCTGGGCATTGGTCAGCTGGTGGTGAGCAGTTGGGTTTTTTGCATTGCTTGTTTTTCTGGGGTTTGGGGAGGGGGGGTCTCTCTGTTGGTTTTGTCCTCTTTTTTAGTTATTAAGCCATCTTTATCTCAACTCACAGGTTTTTGCATTTTTATCCTTCTGCTTATCTCCCCTATCCTATGGGTGGAGGTGAGTGAGTTTGGGGATTTGCTGCCCACTGTGGTTAAGTCACAACTGAAAATCATCTTTCTGACTTGTCTACCTGTCCCATGGGCCCATCTTGGACACCTGACAAGGCAGTAGCATATTAAAAGTGCTCTTACTCCTCCCCAGCCACCCCAGACTCAATTTGACACAGTAAGTTAAATCTTCTGTATAAACGGATGTAGTTTTGTTTGTCAAAATGGACATTCCTTGACTAGGCATTTTTTCATCTGTACTATTTCCTGCAGCTGTACATGCTGGCTTTCTGTTCCCTGGTGTAGCAGTACAAATAAGAAAAAAACATCCAGTGAAGTTCTACTAGTCTCTGATCTCTTTTGGGTGGGTGAAATGATGGAATTTCAAGTCTATCACCTTCAAACGTCTATTGTAAGCCCAGTACACCTACTAATAAGATTCATTGTTGTGGTTTGTTTCAGCAAAGGCTTATTCTTTTATGCATCTGATAATGTAATTTCTTCTGCAAGGATAAATAATTCAGTGAAGTAAGGAGAAGCATTTCGTAATGAAATACCTGCTGATGACGTGAGAAGGTGGGGGAAAATCCCCCTCCTGACTAGACCCAAGCTGGGCGTTCCCATGTGGGTGTTATCCCATGAATGAGTACCCAGTGAGGCAACAGAACTCTTACCTGGGTGGCTTTCCTTCTCTTCCAGCTATTCCATAGGATTAGATATTGCTGGTCTTGAGACAGTTTTAAGAATTGTCTTGGAGAAAGCAAGCAATAAAAAGGGGAAAGTGTAAAGCAATTTTGATCTTTCATTGTTTCCCTCAATGGTCAGGGAAACTTTATACTTTTAGAATTAGTTGTTACAGTTAATATTCTTTGCTATAGTTGTATAGTCAGAATTAGCTCCTTGAAAGAAACAATGTAAAGGGTAGAGATGGAAGTGGTCAAGCAATGGAGCAGAGGGATGCCTCGTATTTCAGTGGAAATGTTCCAGACACAAAAATAGTATGAAAGTGTGTGGTAACAGTGGGTATGAAACACCACAGGACCAAACCCACTCCTGTGAGTGGGAGAGTCTGTGTAACACCACAGCAGAAAGCTGGAAGGATGAATTTACAGCCTTCTTGAGGTCCAGCTCCAAATGTTTCCACCTCCCAGTGCAAGTGTCGGTGCATTTTGCCCATGGGGATTGCTGTGCTGTTTTGCAATAGCTCTTGTTGCTTAACCTTTGAGCTGCAAGACATACTATTCCTCCTTGTGCTCCGAAGATTATAGATAAAGCTCCAGTGTGGTGATAAGGTATTAAAATGAGAAGTGTCAGCAATAGGGAAGAAGGGGCCTGTGCTGAAATATTAAGGGCACATCATATCTCCAAATGTGAACTTGGGAGCTGGAGATCAGAGGAATTCTGTGATGTATTGAGATTATTGAAGTAGATGAGATTTCTATTCCTTGTTTGCCTTTTGTACTGAGCTCTTCAAAAAGCTGGCAAGTGCTGGCAAGTGCTCTGTCTTACAAAGTCTCAGTCATGCAAAGCTCTGGGCTCTACTTCCAAGGCTGGCAGGCTGCTTTGCCTGCCAGGCAACACAGGTGGTGCCAGGAGGAGTGCAAGTGAGGATACCAGGACAGCTGGAATAGGAGGTTACCTGGGGCACTGTGACCCTGCTGGCAGTGTTGTCTGCATGTGGTTTATTTGACCTGATGGTTCTGCAGCTGCCTGGAACACCATTCCAGCTGAGATCTCCAGGGCTAGAGGACTCACAGGAGTGAGCTGCCTCTGACTTGGTGTGCTGAGCAAACCTAGTTGTGTTGGCTTTGGTTAGTGGCAATGGTTGGAAAATATGTTGCTCTTGCAGCTTCAGGAGCTGTCATAAAGAACCTAGAGCCTCTAAGGTCTTCTTTTCAGGAATCCCTCAGCTTAATCAGGGGAGACGAATGTGCTTTCTCTTGGAAATGAATATTGTCCCACCCTTGGGCAAAGAAAATAAAAACTGATTTTATGGAATGTCCTAGAAAGAGATGGAAGTGCAAACACTGCATAACAAAAAAGTTGAAAGGAATCAGCTGAGAAATTAAGACTGAAATGGCAAAAATACAAATCTGAGGTTAATTCTCTTCTGTGTCAGGTCACATTGATTGTAAGAGCAAACCAAGGGAGAGTGGAGGTTTATTGCTGCCTTAGCACTAGTGATGGATCATGTGATTGACCTGTGTGCTGTTGTTTTATAGAGAGTATAAACCTGCTAATCTTATGGAGCTATTATATATATTAGAAAATCTAGTCTCTTCAGACTTGCAAGTTGCAGCCCAAAGATTCCTGCAGGCAATCCTACATGCTTTTAGAAAAAATAGAGTGTAGTTGTGATGGTTTAGTTTTGTACTTCCTTACCTTTATTTTCAAAGACCTCTAGTCTTGACAAATCTCTGCTTCAAAGTTTAACTTGAAAAAGCAATTCAGAGTTCATGTTCCCAAAAAGATACATTATTTCTACTGTGTCATTTGATAATGTATTAATTAATAAAAATTAAAAATAATTCAATGTTAGACCACTGAATTGAGACATCCCCTCTAGACATTGATGAGAATGATTGATCTCACAGGGAGGAAGTACCAAGCCCTGTGAGAATGATGTGTGGTGGCTCTGTGTGCAGAGGTAATCTGGGGTGAAGGGTAACTGATTCTTTTCAGCCATCAGTAGCACCAGCAAACTTTCAGATTAGCTCCATTGCACAAAGCTATTGCTGGCAGTGACTGCACTGTTTCCCCAAAAGCCCTGATGACACTTTTGTATTTCTGTTGGTTGGCATTTTGAAGTCTGCAAATACAGCACAGATGATGTATTATTTCAGTGTTTAACAATTTTCAAATTGAACATTTGGGTTGCCTTGCAAGGGTTTCCCCCAGCACAGTCGCTACTTAAAGGTTCATTCTTCTGCCTCTAATGGAGTGTGCTGAACAATCTCTGTGTCCAGGTAGGTGTGAGGTAGGGTTTTTTTTGCCAAGCTGAATTTTGTGAAACAGCAATTGAAAGGAGTAGTTTGGGGGAGAGATGCCATGCTGGACAACACACACTTTTCAGGCCAGGCTCTGTGAAATGGAGCAGATGTTCATCCTGTCCAACCTGCAGCAGGAATGAGACCTTGTAGTGAAGGGTGGGGTACCTGGGAAGGGAACAGCCACCATTTCATCTACAAAACAGGAGCCACTGTAACTTGTGAAGGTGTGCAAACCCTCTGGATCCTTGTGCTCTCTAGTGCTGAAATCCAGGAGGGTCTTCAGGGTTTGCATAGCGCTTGATCTCGCATTGGAGGAGGGAGAGAGGAGGCTGGTGCTTGGCACAACAAACAACTGAGCTGTTCTCTGGTGGGTCAGTGATGGGGGCAAGCTCTGGGTTCCCTTATGAGCCTTTGGGACCATGAATTGCTCTGCCCTGCCTGAGCTCTCTGTACTTCTCTCTTAGAAAGGTGGTAACTTTTCCTGCGTTTCCTTCAGCTTCATTTACCATGAAGGACAATGAGATTTTGAGCAAGTAATTAAGATTTAAAGCTCCAATTACAAGAGCCAATAAAGTAGAGATGCTTTCTAAGCTCGTATTTTAATTGGAAGAAGTGATTTCAGTATGTCCTTCCCAAAGTCCTTGCACTGTCTCTTGTGTTTGATAGCCAGTGACCTAGTTTTCATGGAGTGATATCACAGTAGTCCCTCACCCAGCTGCACTGAGGGAGAACACTGTGTGTGTGTGTATGGTGATGGTGCATATACTGTGAATTTGATTGCTCTGCTACTCAGAGTTTCCTTGGATCAAAATACTGTTTTATGTTTACTTGGCAGCTTTTCTCCTTTCTACTTGTCCTGGTTTAATTGTGTGGAGTTGTGTCTCTTCCCTGGTGTGCTATCAGTTTTGGATTTTGTGGAATACAATGCCTTTGGGGATGTTAGTGAGCACAAATGACACCTTAATAAGGGTCCCCAGAGACATGGCTTTAATACTAAGCTGCCCCCATCTCCCAACAGTTCTCAGTTTAGGGCTTATTAGTCACCCATCCCTCCTTTGAAACAACTGTTTTTAATGCTCCTGCTCCGTGCTGAGTCCTCAGAAGCCCCGTTAGGTTTTGCCATCTTTGCTGATGGTGGCTGCTTTTTAATTGCTCAGGTAGCAGAAGCAGGGCTTGAAAACTCAATAAACATTATCTCAGCTTATCTCCCTGTCACCAGTGGGTTTAAGCAGATCAAGACATTCATAGGCATCATGTATAGGTGCAAAACACAGCCAGCTATAGAGGCCAGGGCAGATGACATGCACCTACACTGTTCTCCCAGGTGTCAGCCACCCGTGGCCTTGCCTCTTGCAGGCAGATGGGCTCTCTACTGTCATGGTCAGGGCCAAGTGAACAACCTGGGTCTGCCAGCATGTGACCTCTTCTAACTTCAGCTGAAGGTGAGGCCCTTTTCTTCACTGGCCTTGATGCTCTTTTGCAGCACTTTGTCTCAGGGCTGTGGCCGCCTCTGAGACAGCTGAGGCAGCACAAGCAGAGAAGTTGGCATCTCCTAGAGTCTCCCAGAGAAATCAGAGGAAGAAGTGACTTGGAACAGCACAGTCCAGCACAGGGAGGTGTGGGGGAGAAGAGCAGAGCTGCAGGTGAAGCACTGTGTCAGGAGCTAGGGTTCAGCTGCCTGTCAGGATTTGGTACAGCTCCTTGGCTGGAGCCTTATGTTTGCCTGTCCTGGTCTGTTTTCAATCTCATCTCTCTCCTGTGTCATGGATTATGTCAGTGTGATTTGGGCAGTGGTTTGTGACACAGGTTCCAGTCTGCTGTCACTTCCTTGGGGGAGATGGGCAGAGCGTGGTTGTCTGCTGTCTAAAAGCTTGGCAGAGAGCAGGCTGGGCAAAGCAGCTGGGCTGGGGTCTGGCATTACCCATGGCCTGCTTCTGTGCTTAATGAGCTACTTTATCTGTCGTGTTCCCCATGGCAGATGGGGTCTCTTCAGGATTAATTAAGGATCATAACTGTGACCTAGTTACCAGACTTGCACTATTGTTACTGGAGCTCTCTGCTGTTTGAGAGAGCCTCTTACCCTTCCCTGCTCTGGTTACTCGCTCCATATATCTTTCTGGGACTGACTCTAAGCCCCAGGCAGGATGACATTACATTAATTTCTCTAATAGATCCCTGCTTTACCTGTGGGTAGGTAACTAGTTCCTTCCTGCTTGTAGTGCAGCACTCAGTGTGGGGATGAGATATGCTGGCATACATCTTTCACAGGGTTTCCTCCCATTTGGGAGCAAGGGGAAAGATCAGCTGCAAGATTAGGGAGGATGGTGCTGGAGACAGCATCTTGAGAGTTCAGTTCCATGCTGCCATGGATTAAACAATACAGATGCTGAAAGTTATCCCAAGGGTCTCTCTTCTTTTGGCTACTCAAATCTGTCTCATTTCCAGATTGTTCTTTATTGTAGCAAGCCTTTCAAAATGCACCCCATAAAGAAACAGAAATTACTAAAGCTTGAGAAATAAATTGAGCTCAAGCTCTTCTAACCCTGCTTCTTGCCTGTCAGATTTTCAGACAGAGAGCACTGTTCTAGCTGGGAACGTCTGAGCCCTGTATTCCTGTGGTCTGCAGACCTGCTACAGCCTTTCTTCAGATGGGGACAGTACGCACCATAAGGATCACGGTGGGGACTTGTCCCACTTCATCTTCCTGCTCTCTCTTTCCCTCCCTTTGCTGCTTGTTTGATGAGACCTTGCCTTGCCCACTGGATTGAGTCCTATGCAGCTGGGCCATTGCATGAGCTCACAGCCTCTTGCACAGGGGCTGCACGTGGCATGTTTACTGTCACGCAAGGAAGGTTTATGTTCCTGAAGCTCCTCTCCGTGCCCCATGGACCTGGTCCTTAACTAGCCTGATGTTCTGCTCAGGGTCTGATCATGTCCCCAGTGGGATCCCAGCAGCTCCTGCTGATTTTGGATAGAGGAGCACAAAGGAGGCTGTTGAGTGGGACCCCTGGGAAACAGCACTTCACTTTGTCCTCAGAACCCTGCGTGGTGGGGGAGCTGCTTGCCTTTTCTCCTCTGCCTTGAAAAACATCTCTTGTGTTCCAGTGACCTGCTTATTATGTAGGTCAGCATCAACTGGAAAAGAAAAACAATTTCAAAAGTAGGAGGAATCTAGCAGGGTTCCTCCACTGAGCAGTTCTTTCTGGAAAAGCAGAGAAAGTTGTCCTGGGGAAGGTGTCAGGGAGCATGGTCTGTTCCTCTTCCACCCACCCTGGGTAGGGCAGTCAGAGAGGGGAAGTTCTGCAGCTGGAGGAATGTGTGATACCCTGAAAGCAAGCACAGTGTGCTCTGTGATGGGGGAACAGTGCATTAAGGTAGGCAATAAGAACTTGACCTGAGTGATCAGGCGTTGTTTGTCCTTCACTGACTTTTTTGGGCTTGGTTTTGGTAAAGAGGAAATGGTTTCTGCTAGTCTTTACCTTGACTGTGTGCCTGCACAGCAGAGACCAGTACCATGCTGCTGGAGGAGCAGTCCTTGCTGGGAGGCAGCTGTCCTGCCAGGGTGAAAAGGGGTCACAGAACAAACAAATGCCTCTAGATGCCAAAAGTAAAACTGGGACCCGAACCAAAATTCATCTCAGTGTTGTGCCAGTGCCATTACCATGGGGCTGCCTGTAGCAGAGCTGACACCTTGTGATACACACTGAGAAAAGAGAAAGCCCTTAGCATAAACTCCTGACTCCTGTAAGCTAAGCAAGGGATAGGTTGCTCTGTGCACAAAAGGTTTGGTGAAGTCCAACTTCTCCCATACTTGTCTCTGATGCAGTAACTCAATATCCCTTACTATCCTCGCTTCTCCCCCAAATCCCCTAATAAATAGCAGCTGGGCAGGTCTCTGTGCCCTGGCTACTTCCCAATTAGGAAAATGTGTGTATGTGTGTTTAGGTAAGGAGAGAGCTGTAGCCGTTCCTTGGCAGGAGCAGGAACGTTTCTCCTCTCTCTACCTGCTCACTGGGGGATTTCTCTTTTCCTTCAAAATGTGTAGAAATGCTGATTTTGAGATAGGCTTAACAGGAGAAGCTAAAATCACTCACAGGCTTCACTACTATCAAAGCGAGGCAACACAATCTCATAAATTTACCTGAGAAAATGAGATTTCAGTATGCTACATTTCGGGCAATGAAAATGTGTATGGGGAGGTGGGTTGTGCAGGGAGCAGAGGGCTCTGCCTGCCTTGCTGTTTGCTGGGTCCCCTCCCCACTCACCCAGGCTAAAGCTGAGTGCCTGGAGCCTTTGCAGTTGCAGGAGGCTCCTGGCACAGACTCTCGTGCTTGAAGGTGCACTGACCTTTTTCCAGAACACAGGTTTTTGCAGAGCTACTTGTTCTGTTTCAGATGCAGTCTCCTACAGCCTTTGCTCCTCAGTTTATACCAGTGTATGCTGTGCTGACTAGATAAAGCATATCTGTCTGTGACTGGACTGTCCATCTTTAGCATCTTGTTCTGGATGGCTTCTATTTAATATCTAAAGAGCATTCTGAGGACCCGAGTTCTGCTGTCTAAACCCAAGGGTAGGCACTCCTTGTCTCATCACAGTACAGTAGTCTGGAGAAAAGTCAATGCAGGAAGGAACACGACAACGAAATTTTGAACAGAATGACGTTTTTTCACCTACAGTAAAAGGACATCTCCCATGCTTTGTGCACTCACATGGAGCAGAGTGTTAAGGAAGCAGGCAAGAAGGCTTGTGTCTTAGCTGGAGGCACTGCAATGTGATCTGCCACTGTACTGCACACAGCTTGGAAATCTTAGTCAAGATGTAGGATTAGGGTACATTCCTACCACAAGATTTTCTGAATTAGCAGGGGATGGGTTCCCTGAGGCTGGGATTGTCACATTGGCTTGGTGGTTCCTTGCACAACAAGGCTGCTGTGTGCTGGAGACAGCAGAGCGCTGGAGCTGTCATGTACTTGTGGTGAGAGCATTGAGAATGGCCTGTTATCTGTGCTTGGAGGAAGGATTTGATTAGAAACTGTCTCATAAATGTGCGGTTTGAATTGAGTTGCTCCTTCAGTATGCATGAGCCATCTCCACATACGTGACAAGTGCATCTGTCCTGGGCAGGCACGCAGCTGCTCTAAAGGAAAGCAGATGAGCTTTCCTCACCACAAGGTTTTCCTCATCAAGCTTTTTCTAAATTGCTCCCTGCATGGAGCAATTCTCCAACAATATTAAATACAGCAGCAAGGATGAGTCAAGCAGATCTTGTTAAGGCTGCCCTATTTTTTCCTCTCTTTGGTTTTGTTATAGATTGAATCCACTGTGTCACAGGGCACAGTGCTGTTCTCAGCACGATTGGTGGCAACAAATAGCTACCCAGGAATGCTATGTATTGTGTGGTAGCTGGGGAGAACCTCTTGTTCCCAGCATCTCTGGCCTATCTGGGACTTGTCATGAAATTGTGGGACTTTACTAATGGATGATTGGACTGTGAGAAAATAATTTTAGCCACTTGTTAACTCAGTTTACTTCTATGTGTCTCATTGTCTTCAGAAGTTGGTGAGGTAATAAATTTAGCAAGATGAAGTGCACAACTCCGGTTCTTAAATGGGAAGCAAGGCAACCTTGTAATGGATGATTGTAATTAATGGTGATGCTTTTCTGGGGGAATAATGGGTGTTACTGTCCAGACACAAACCAGACCTGTGCAGGCAGTCTGGGGTTCTCGCGCCTCTTGGGGAAGTGTCTGCTGTTGCTCTGGATAAGACACGAGGTTAGGTGGCCCTTGGACTTGACCTCTTGACATGGAGGTATCAGCAACACTGTCCAGCCTGGGGCTCTGCACAGCCTTCTGTTGTGAGAGAACATCTCCTATTTCCTCAACTTTGCTTAGCTCATATCAAGATAAGTCTTGATGTTTAACGCAGGTTTTCACCCAAACCACGGATAGCAGTTTAACCGTTACTGTAGCTTCAGAGGTTGCCAAACTTGTGGGCAGTGGGAGAGCTGTATTGGAACATGGAGGGTCTTTAAACGCCAGCCTGCATTTTGAATAACAATTTGGGCTGCTAGTGGGCAGTTTTCCCACCAATTACTTGTCTTGCAAACTTCAATTGTCTTATGAATGAATCAACTTTTATTTTAATTAATCTTGAAGTAAAGGGTGCTTAAAGAAGCAAAACAACTTGGTTATTTGTGCTGCAGTGAGCTCACTGCAACCTTTCCTGCACATCCCTACTTTGCCAGTGCTCAGATTTTGGCTTCCACCTCTGGGGTGGTGCAGTGGCCCCAGCCCTAACTTGGACTGCCCAGGGTGGGAGTGAGGAGCACAGCTGGGCCCTGCTGGGCAAGAGAGGAAGGACCTGGGGAGGACTGTGCACCTCTGGATGCATGTTGGGTGAGGTGAAGAGGCAGCCTCTGTCACAGCCACCTCGCCCAGACACTGCAGGCAGACACCCTCCCTAAGAGGTGGCTTAATTGCAACCAGACAAAGCCTTGGTGATCACAGCCTCCAGTAAGCCTCTGGCATCTCTAGTTGCTCAGGCCAGTGGAGTGGGACTGTGCAGGGAACTGTCTTCACAGCTCTCTTGTGCTGAATGAGATCGTGCTGTGGGGGGGACAAAAAAATAGCTCAGTGTCTCAGCATGAGTCAGCCATCCATTTATATCCAACTACTGCTTCTCCAGTGGTACCAGGCAGCCCTGCACGGTGATGGGCTCCAAGGATAAAGGATTGACTCTCCTCTTGTGACAGGAGCGTTTATGCCAGGCAGTTGTGGCTGGCTGCTGTTGGTGACAGAAGAACAAGATTGGGACTGAAGAGCTTCCCTACTCTCTGGGCATTCAGGGCTGAAGTTCTGATTGCTAGATCACGACTGTTCAAATGTTTTGGTTTGGAGGTTCAGGCTATATCCCTAGGAGCTGAGGAGGTGAGCCTACAAATGAGAATTTTCTGATTTGGTGCCTTTTCAGATTAAGTCTTGCAATTCTCTTGTGTTTTAAAGGATTTTTGCTAGGCTACTCTGTGATTTGCTACTGTCTTCCATCTGTTTGAAGCTCAACTTCATGATGGCACAGGGCTGTGCTGTGGTTGTGCTGACTGCCTGCCAGTGGCTTTGAACAGAGTGGCCATGCCTCAGTTCAGTGAAAAGCTCAAAGAACAGTAAAGCTTTTGAAGGTTCCTAAGGGATCTCTGAAACCACAAAGCCAGTGGTAGAGACCTTGCAATACACTGACCAAGAAACAGGATGCAGCAGACTCAAACCATATAGTAGCCATGAGGGGGGAAAAAAAACCCAAACATGCAGAAACTAATTATCCAAATATTAAATCCATGAAGGACCTGGTTTCCTTAGGTCTGCTGTTGATAGGGCTCTTTGCGTGGCAGAGGAAACAGTGCTCACAAAGTAGAAACTGAGTGGAAAAAATTTCTTGATTGCCTGCAATTATTTGCCAGCAGTCTAAGGTTAAACATTAATTTCTATCTATCTCTTCTGGACTTTTTTCACTTGCCCAGTGCTAATTCAGTGTAGCAGCCTGGAGGGTTGGGATGGCACACACACAGTGCTGAGGGCAAGAGCTGCTTTTGGGTGAGGCTACAGCATGGGACATCCACCTTTGTGGGATATCCTGCCAGGCCAGGGCTGCTGGTGCCAGGCAGGCCAAATGCCCCTGAGGTGCTGCAGTGGACGTGTGCTGCTGAGGGGCTCTGCCTCAGGCAAGGGGCTGCTCACAGCAGGCACAGGCAGGAGGGTCTGGCCTTGGCAGCCAGGCCTGTTCTGTATGATGGTATCTGGACAGATGAGAAGGTGATGACTTAGCCTGGTCTATAACCCCTGCCCTGGGTTTCTCCAAGCCTGTGACTTATGACTCACTGTTTGTTTATTTACAATAATCATGCAAACGGTATCAATACAGAATGAGGCTGTTACAGACACTGGTGTTTGTACAGCAGGCTGTGTTTGCAGAGCAGAGGCAGAGTAGTTGCACAATCTCTGTAGTCACCATTAAGAAAACTACTCAGATAGCTCAGTTTGTCCACCTGACCAATTGTTTTAGCTCAATAATCTCTCTGCTTGCTTTTACTATGTAAGGGGTTTGACTTTCCTGCTGCAAAGGTGGTTAGCATGTGTGAGCTTTGTGTCATCTTTCCACCTCCCCTACTGCATCAAAGCATTAAGTCAAAAACTGTAAGAGCATCACATCCATACAGCTGCATTTCACTTGGGATGGGGTTTTATAAAAGGTATGTTTAACTTAAAACAAATTAATGTGGTTAGTTGTGATGTTATTTTTTAATGCTAGACCTTCCCCTCCACAGTCCAAGCCCCGCACTCCATTCTGAGAGCTGGTATCACCAGCAGAGCAGTGACCAAGGCTCAGTTCAGGTACAGAGTTTAGTGCTGAACCACACTGAACATGGATAGTCCCCTGTGGAAGAGCTTATGGTGGGGTTGGCACCAGGAACCTTTACCTTATAAATATGACATCTGGAGGCAAGATGCAGGTATGTCTTTATAACAGCAAGGAATTGTTCCTTTGACTATACAAGAAAAATCTATACAGCACTTACAGTAAAAAGAGGCTTTTGCTGTTTGGTTGAAATTGTAGGATCACAGTGCTTAAGAACCCTGTAGTTGGGGGGAGAGGAAGTAAGATAAAATAAAAAAATAAGTAAGAGCTATCTTCTCCAGGGAATGGGAGCCCAGCTTAAGTTCACACGTAAAAATAATCTCCAACTGCCTTTAAAAATCCCAAGAAACTCAACTTTAACTCAACAGAACTTGCTTCCCAAAAAGTATCTCCGGTCTATTTTTGCCCAGAGGAGAACATCTCAGCAATAGGTGCATCCCCCCCTTTAGGTGCTGTCAGGCAGTCAGTACAGTCCTTAGCCTCCTAAGAGTTTATTTTTGCAGAACAGCGTTCATTCAACTGCTTGCCGAGGTCTTTGCCTCGCTGCTGCTCTTGAGCTTTCTGAAGCGAAGCAGGGCGCAGCTTTTTCCTGCGGTGCAGCGGAGCCCAGCCCCGGCGCTCACCCCCCTCTGCCCTCCGGTGCCCGGGACCCTCCGGTGCCCGGGACCCTCCGGTGCCCGGGACCCTCCGGTGCCCGGGACCCTCCGCCGCTGGCCCGCGATGCCCTGGGTGCCGGCCCATTCCCGGGCTCCCGGCGCCCCCGCGTGCCCGAGCGCCGCCACTGCCGCGCCCCCGAGGCAGGCGGGGCGGGCTGGCTGCGGTGGCTGCCCCGGGCACAGCCCGGCCCGCGGTCCCACCGCCTCCCCCGCGGGCACTGCGGGGCCGGCAGCCGCTCCTGCGGGATGGCAGAGCCACAGCCTCTGCCTCTGCCCGGGGGACGGGGCTGCGGGGCCGCCCTGAGGGGAGCCCGCCTTGCCGCCCCGCAGAGCCGGCTGGGGCTGCGACCCCCTGAGGGGAACCACTGCAGGGCTGCCCCGCTGAGAACACCTGAGGGGAACCACTGCATGGCTGCCCCGCTGAGAACACCTGAGGGGAACCACTGCAGGGCTGCCCCGCTG
>JAWWEW010000023.1:14810776-14941043 GCA_035583185.1 Anabacerthia variegaticeps
GTGCTCTTTCCTTTCGTGTAGCAAAGGAGAATCAACTGTGTTCAAGGCCCACACGGCAACCGTGAGAAGCGTTCATTTCTCCAGTGATGGGCAGTCCTTGGTTACAGCTTCTGATGACAAAACAGTCAAAGTGTGGACGGTTCACAGGCAGAAGTTTCTGTTCTCACTGAGTCAGCACATCAACTGGGTTCGCTGTGCCAGGTGAGTATGGCCCTGTGGCAAGCAGAGATGGGCATTTGTCCCTCAAAGTGGAGACTCAGTGTCATGGTCTGGCGTAACACATTTCTATTTGGGGTGATTCAGGTGTGTCCAGTGACTGAAATATATTGCTGACCTGCAGAGATATCCCTTTAGATAACAGTCTGTACCCACCAGGTGTTTCTCCAGTGATCTTTGTGAAGCAGGGACTTTCCTGCTTTGTGATTTGTTCTATGTTTGGCTTTTACTTCGTAAAAGCCTTCTGTGTTCTCAAGTTGCTAACAGGAACAAAAGGAGAGATTTCTACTTTTATTTCATCTTAGTTACTTCGGTCTTTAGTTAAAATGATCACCTGTACTCTTTCCAAAAGGCTGTAAGTATGTAATAATAATAATAACAACATTATTTCCTCATAACTGTCTCAGATTTGATTTTGAGGAGTTTTTTATGTATTTATGTGTCTAGGATAAAGCCACAATTTCTCTGTAGCTGAAAAGTTCATTCCAGTTCTGGAATGTGGTGGTGGCAGTGGCTGGTAGTTCTGTAGATGCCCATGGAAGAACAGAAAGGATGTTTTTTTCAGTATGTCTGATGATGTTCTCTATTTAAGGGTTCAAGTCTTGATCCTGTAACATGTGTGCCTCTGAAGAGAGATCTTGATTTGTCACGTGTATGAGATTTTGAGATGGGAGCTTAGTGTGTTCTCCTAAGGCACTGGAATGGTGAAGGTTCTGCTGCAACTGTTGTCCTGGGAGTAATTGTGTTGCTCTGAACTCTTGTGGTAAAGGCAGGAATTGCTTCCATTTAAGTGAATCTCAAGTTGTTTCTCTACCTTGTTTCAAAACAAGTAGTACAGGAGATCTTAACCCAGACTCAAGACTTCCCTGAAAGTTACTTTATGTGCTTGAGAATTAGGGATAGTTTGGGGACAGCTTGCTTTCTTTTCTTTGTACTTAGTAACTTGATTTTTAGTGTCCCTGATGCCAATGTGACTTCTTGAAGAAGGAGGTGTGTTTACCAGCATGCCTTGACAGCTGGCCCAGTCCCTGTACACCTTTCACTTGGAGGCATTTCTTAATTGCTCTAACTCTTACTTTAGATTCTCTCCTGATGGACGATTGATAGTGTCCTCCAGTGATGATAAAACTATCAAACTGTGGGATAAGACCAGCAGAGAATGTATACACTCCTTCTGTGAGCATGGGGGGTAAGTACCTGAAATGGGGGTGCCTGGGGAACATACACCTGGTTTGTGAGGTCCAGAGGTCCTGGCCCTGGCAATCCTAAAACTGCTTAAAAAGCACCTCTTACAAAAACAGCCAGTGTGGGCCGAGATGCAAACAAAGCTTCCAGAATTTATGGACCACTTTGTGACTGCTCTAAGTTGGAACTGGGGGGGGGGGTTATAGTTCAGTAATTCTCCAGCACAGCAAGCCTCAGTTTCTTTGTGCTTTTTTATTTTTGGAGATGCTTAACTACTTTATTTCTTCTTCTAGCTATATTAAGATCTTTTATTTTGCTCTGAGTTGTCATAAATTAAAAGTGCAAAAGTCTACTGGGTTGAATACTTCGTTTCATCCTCAAATTTTTAAATAACAAGGTTATTAAAAATCGACTTTGTATTCAGAAAAAGAGCTGGTGAGTTTGGAATGTTGGGTCACAGTAAAAGTGCATTTGTCCAGAAACATGAAACAAGTCCTTAGGGAACTGAGAAACTTCCTAATTCCTTGCTGAATTGATTTTTTTAAGTACATAGTTATGTTCTTGCCAGGTAATACACAGTGATATTAGGACAGATTCAGACAACATTATTTTTTCCAATGCTCTGAAGAATATGGCACTTGAGAATTTGGCTTTTTCAAACAACCTATTGGAATATTTCAACTTCTTCAGCATCTGTTATGAGAATACTCCAAGGATAATTAATTTTATCCCATTTATTGTGTGTACTGAGTGAGGAGTTACAAGATGCCCTTAACTGAAGGTTCTGAAGGTTTTATTGTACTTACGTGCTCAGAATAAAAATTGATTGCATTCAGGTCCAGAAAGAAATTTGGTCTCGGCCTTGAGACCTTCTAATTGACAATGTAAGATTTCAGGACAAATTCACTAAGTTCCATCTTAAAATTAGTTACTAGAAGAAAAACATCTGTTCAGTCTTGTACACACTGCTCTGGAAATAATGTGAATTTAATAGAAGACATATTATGCAAACAAATGAACACTTGGAAATGTTGTTATGACAGTTGGATCCATCAGATTTCAGGAGACTCGTGTCTGCAGCTCCTACACCTGTAATGCAAACTGTTGAGATGGTGTGCTGAGACAGGACCCTGCATTCTGCTTGGGGCCACAAGCAAAGTCTTAAGAGAAGTTCAGCAAAATCAATTTTCAGGTCATCTCCTCCTTAATGTTCAATGAGCCATAATGTAGCTTCCCTTCTTGAAAAGGCTCTTTGGATCTTTAGCAGGGGCTGAATACAAACAGTTGGGTTTCATTGCCATTTGCAGGTTTGTGAATCACGTGGATTTTCATCCCAGTGGGACGTGCATCGCTGCGGCTGGTACAGACAGCACGGTGAAGCTGTGGGATGTCAGGATGAACAGGCTGCTTCAACATTATCAAGGCAAGTTGGGCCTTTCCATGAGTTGCTCTGAAGTGACTTTGAGAGGTAGTCTTTGGTCCAGGTGAATTTGAGAGAAGAATGGGGTATTAAAGGTGATTAAATGTGCTAAAAGTGATCTTTGGACACATGTTTTCAGTTCTATATTGAAATAAATTGTGAAAAACTCAGTTGAGCTTCTCTCTGCTTCCCACAGCAACCTCTGAACACAATAAAGAAAGAGTAAAGGGGTATTAAATTCACCAAGGACCCTTTCTCCATCACCTGTTGCCTTTCCAGCAAGGCACCAGGTTAGGCCTTCCAGCAACACCTTTTTTTCACCATACGTCATGCTTAGCTTTGTGTTAGCTCCAAGACTGATTCTGAACCTCTCCCATGCTGCAGGTTCTCCTCACGCAGCTTCACCTCGAGGCCCTTCTCCAGAATCTGTTTGGTTTTCAGCTTCCACAATTAGCTTTGTCCAGTTTACAACTTGTCCAGCTTGGCTTGTCCATGGAGTAGGTAGCTTTTATATCTAGAAGTCTAAATGTTTGGGTTTTTTGTTCATGTTGCCTTCCAAATGGCATCTCCTCCCATGACCTGTCCTTGTCTGACTGATCAGTGCTGCTGTTTGGTAGAAATGGATAGGAGAAGGGTGCTTTCCCATCCCTGCAAGCTTCTTTGAGATTGATTGACCTGTTCTGTGCATGTTACTTTCTGGAGTCTAAATGTGGCTTTTCTTTCTTTTACTGATAACAATTTTTAAGGCTGCTGTGGTATTTTTAAATTGATACATTCTTAAGCACTGTTTCCAGTGTTGATAGCTTATTACACTTAATTTTGCTAACTTTTCCTGAGGACTTCCTGGCATTCTCGTAAAGCAGATCAGGGACATGGGTCTGGAGCCTGGTATGTTCTTTCTACCATCCACATCAGCTACTGTGACAACCTCACAGCTTCAGTTATTCTTATAGAGCACAGTCACTCCCAGTTCTCTGATAGTTAACAAAATCTAATAGAAATCAAGCTTTCTGATGACTGTTGCTCCATTTCACCAATACTGAGTGTACAATCACAAGGATGAATTCTGAACTGTGATTCTTTCTGCAATAGGTATTGTTAACTTGTGGCCCATATCAAAACTTGGAAATGCCTTTCTGAAGTCTTGTTGCTAAAATCAGTAGCGTGTTTAAATACTTGGGCAGTGTCAGATTGTCCTTTAACCTACTTTATCAGCTTTTCAATGGTGGCAAGATCTGCAGTGCATGTTTCCAGCCACAGTGTAACTTGGCTCAAAAATCGTCTCTTCCTGCTTTCCACTTACTGCTATTAAATTGTCCAAATCTAATGTGGTTTAGGTTTGGCTGCCAGGTCTATTTTTTCTTGGAATTACACATTTCCCTGGTATCCCACCCTTACTGAATGACATCTTAGCGTGACACCCTTGCTATTGAAGTGATCATTTCCTTTTGTGAGTGTTATTTTTAACAGCTACTGTGTAAATCCTAATTGTATATTAAATTGGAACTAAAAATAGTCATAGAAGCTGAAGGAGCCTAAAATTGCAGTGGTGGCTGTTTACAGGCTCTTCATGCAAACTGATGTATTTGTAACGTGTTCTGGGATGTTTATAAATCCCTCTGTTCTGAGGGTTTATACCTGTCCTTTAGGGTAAACTGGTGTAGTTTTGTGGCTCCCATGTGAGACTGCAGCCCAGTCCCACTAGATGGCACCTCTGCCTTCCGAACGTGCTGGTGCTGCCCACTCTCAAGGGTATCCTTGTTAACCGTGGAGTTGCACGGAGGAGTTAAGAGATAAGTAGCCCTGCCTCAGGCTCTTGCGTCTTCAATTCGGGCTGTTTTCCAACACCGATTAGTCTTTTAGCAGTTTTGCTCTCGTTGCCAGGACTTGTTCCAACTGTGACATTTGTAAATGAAAGCTGGAAGTGGAGAGCAAGCTGCAAAACCTTTTGTATGGGGTGTTTTTCTCTCAGCCAAGTGAAGTGTGCTCTGGTCACGTTTACTGTACAGTAGGACAGACAGATGCTTTATTCCATCCTCCGCTTGGCACTAAACTCTTTTGTACAGTAAATTTTATACAGCCCTTACAAAAATGGCCAATGTTTATTGCCTGACATTTTTTCCCTGTCCAGAGTTGGGTGTGGGACACCTCTGTAGCAGGTCTGTGGAAGCAGCTCCAACCTGGTTTTTTATTGCAGTTTGAAAAGAATAATTAATACTTTTAGCCAGTTTGGATGAGGCTGCTCATAGTTACTTGTTCAGTAGGGACTGTGGCTGTGTCAAGTCGATCCTAATTTATCTTCTCACTGGTGGTTACTAAGGGTTGCATTTCTTTATTACATAAAAGGAGTATTTTGAGTCGAGAGGCAGTTATGTGCAGTCACTACAGGCTGGCAGGACTCAGTTTTACTTGTTAATCCCCAGTAAAAGTCTCTTAAAAGGTTGTTGTGTTGCTCAGGCTTGGCTGGCAAGAAGGGTGCCCTTGTAGCAACAAGTCCCTGGGAGGTGCCACCTCACACTGCACTGGATTTATTGTTTACACCATGAAGTCAAGCGAGGCTGCAGAAGGTGTTGGCAATTTTTTGGAGAGGTGTTGTGAATGGTCCTGTGGGAGGTATGAGCTGGTTTGGCAGAAGAGAGATGAAATTTTCTCTGAGCTTACAACAGCCAAGAACTCCTTGGGCACAGAAGCTGCGACTGCTTACAGAGCTACAGTCTGTGTGACTTCTTCCCAGTATGGAAAAGGGGTTTTGGGAAGCTGAAAATTATTCACTATCTGGAACTTGGAAGATACGATAGATCATTAACTTCATCTATTTCAGGACTTGCCTTAGTTTACAGGATGTGTTTGCTTTTATCTGAATATAGACATAATGGGTGGGGAATATTGCAAATCAATAAAATTTCCAAGGGAGAAAGGTATTTAGCACTCTTTGTGAGGAAAAAACTTCCACATGAACCTTTATCTCCTTTAATACATAGTGTAATACATAGCTGAGGACATAGAGGAAAATCTGTCTGTCTGACAGAGGCAGCATTCACCAACAAGAACAGCTGTTTAGAAATTACCTGTTTTAAGGCTTTCTTCTGTGTTTTTTAATAGTTCAGGTCAAGAGGAGTCATGAACTTAAGATGGGGTATGAATTTAAGCTGAGACCTTAAGCTGAGGTATTTAGTGTTCCTGAAAGTTTCAAAAGTAGAGGCATTCTGTTGTACAGTTAAGGTTATTTCAGATACCTGCTTCAAATCCACATCTGCAAAAAATAGTATATGCTTCTAATGTCTTTAAAATTGCATTTTTAGGGTTTTTTTTAACATGAAATATGGATTTAAAATGCAAAGTAGGCTCTGAATGGACTATAGATTTAATTTGGTGTGGTGTATTAGGAGTAGTAGATTTGAGAAACCAGAACATTTGGACGGCATATAGCATAATTAAGAGTAATTGGATGGTTTTATCCTTCCTTAAGCATAGTCTTAATATTCTGTAATGTCACATACGCTCAGAAAGCTGTGCATATGTAAAGTACTGCTTGTTCTCATAAATAAATATGTTCAATAGCCTGTTTTATGAAAGTTTGGGGAGGGGAAAAAAAGCCATAAATCAGATGTTTAATGTCAAACTTAAGTGAAGTTCACTGTAAGTTTTTTTCCTGGAACATTTTCTTTAGTTCTTTTCAAAATAACTCTTGGTCTTCATCTTCATGCAGGGAGGATTGCTTTCTTGGAAGTTCACACTCTTGATAGTTTGTCTCTCCGTTCTTGTTCTAAATATTTGGTGAGACAAATTGCATGTCTGAAGAAATAATACTTAGACTGGACCATTTTCAAGTTGCTGGTTCTTATTTCCTAGTTTTTTTCTTAAACGCAATCTTGGCTGGAGTTGGGTAGTAAACCAAAAGAGCCTGTGCATTGTCAGCTCTGAGTGTCTTTCATTGTAATTTCAGCCCTCTCTATGTCCTAGCATATAGATTTTAACCTGGAATGATTTGGGATTGAGAACAGCAGCTCCACAGTAGTAAAAGATGTGAATGTCCATTGCTTTCACAGAATCCTACTGCTGACTTGCACATACAGTACATTCTGGGGCTGTGCTTGAAGCTTTAGTAGCATTAAATCTTCCAGAATAATTGGCAAAGCCTCTTTTTCCTTTCAGTAAAGTAGGGCCTATTTTTACAAGAATTGAGTACTGTTCTTGTTCTCCAGTGCTTTGAAGAGCTTTTGTGGAACGTTTCCCCCATGATAATTTTCCTGTTAAACTTTATAACAGAAAATTGGAATGTGCTTGTACTTTATTTTATTCTTTTGCCTTGGGCTTATGTAAACTGGTTTTGATGACTATTATGTATGTTTTTTTCCATCCTTAGTGCACAGCTCTGTGGTCAACAGCCTTTCCTTTCACCCCTCTGGAAACTATCTGGTTACTGCTTCCAATGATTCAACTCTTAAAATTCTGGACTTGCTAGAAGGAAGACTTCTGTATACTCTGCATGGTCACCAGGTGAGGCAAAGCCTTTTATACAGCAATGTACGACCTCATAAACTGGGCAAACCTGTGCTTGAGGCTTTCACTCTTCATGGCCAAGAATTGTTTGAAAACTTGCTTGTGTAAAATTACAATTATAATACTGCTAATAGTCTTAGAGTTTGTCACTCGATTGTTTTGAAGGGAAGGAGATAAGGCAGGAACAGAGAGAATGAGGAAGCAAGACCAAAAGTGAGCTTCAATATTGAGGACTCAAGTCTAAGAGAGAAGATGCTCAGTCAGAGCAGCTCCCCAGACTCTGACCCTGGGTCTGTCACACACTCTCTAGCACAGCTCTGTCTGTCTCCCTCTCTAGAGTGCTACAAATAACACTTGGCTCTCTGACATAGGTGTTGTGAAGATAAATGCTGTTCACCTCGCAGGAGACTTGAGGACAGGAGTGATAAAATAGAGGAAATCTATTTTGGAGTGTGATTTGGGAACATGTTTTCATCTTGTTAATGGACTGAATTAAATAATTGAAGGTGATAAATGCTGCTGGTTGGTTAAATTTAACTGATTGGCCTATTAGTATTATGCTTCTGGATGTGTTGCTTGTAAGGTTAATTGTATGAATGCTTGGAGCTCTCTTTCTAAATCTTAAATGAAAATAAATAGACTAATTTCATTGTTAGTGCTGAGTGGGGTGTAAAAAAGCAGGCTTGCCTTAAACGTTCCCTTTCGAAAGGGACAAAGAGAACAGACATTCCTAACCCACTTGTATCTCTTTTAAAGCAGGGCTGTGTTGTAAAGTATAAATCTATCTGGGTAAAATCACAGCCTGAAGTTTTTTTAGGGGATGGGGATGGTTCTGGGCAATAGTTGTAGCTGTGTAAGCTGTAAAACTGGTAATTCTGGCTTTTTGTGGCTTTTAGTGACTGCCTTGTCTGATGTCTAAAAAGGTCAAGTTTGTACTGGAACTTCTCTTTTGCTATACATTAATAAACTTTTCTCCTTTTTTGTAATATTAATGGAAAGTAGGACAACCTTATACTTAAATCTTTTCATGTAGCAGAGCTTTGATTAAAACTGACCAAAGGGTTCAAATGCTAAAAGGGGGGGAGGTAAAAAATGCTGGTTCTCCTGACATGTGTAAGCCATGACTGTATAAAACTTTTCTTACTTTGAAAGCTGGACTAAGTGGATACTCCTGTCATGGACTGCAACACTTGTGTTGTCTTAATCTTGTTTTCATATTTGTCTCTTGTGTTAATCTGCTAAGTGAGTTCTTGGAAAGCAGCTTCCCAGAAAAGGTAAGTGTGGAAGGACAGTGGATGTTTACACCTTTTCTGCTTCCCTCAGGAGGGGATGTGCCTGTGTGCTGTTCAGCAGGAGGCTGAACCTGCTTTTCATTTTTCTCCTGCTGCTTCTCACTGACTGCAGTGGCACTAAAAAATGAGTTTAGCTTTGAATGAGAGTCCAAAACTGATTATGGTGATGGAGGTCTTTTGAATTAGACACTAGAAAGTCCCTCTAGGCTAATGCTGTACTTAACTCGAGGCTTCTGCAGAACAGTTGGTCTGAGGATTATCTGTCCAAAAGTAGAGTTAAAGCTCCATATTTTCCCTCCCTGTCGCTTCAGGTCTGTAGGACAATGTCTGCCACTCTCTCCTGAGCATCTGACTGACACTGGAAAAGCTTTGCCACTGGCACAGCTGAAGGGTGGCTGCCATTGTGGGATTGCAGCTCCTTCAATTTGGAAACAACTATAAGTATCAAAGTGGCTGGTAGAGCTTTCTTGTTGTCTTTAAGGGTATTGCAGTGAGATGGCTGCAGAGCCAGTCCTGGCACAGCCCTGGCTGGCATTCCCTCTCTGGCAGGTGCTGTGTTGTTGTGAATTGGTTCTTTTCCTGCCTGAATTAACATATACCTTACTTTTCCACTAAAGGCATATGGCAACCTGTGTTTCATTCACAGTAAGTAACTAGCAGTGACTGCGAGCCCTGCTTTCACCAGAAGCTGCTGAGGTGGATTCCAGCCTGCTTCACCAGCCTGTTCTGCTCACAGTTAAATCCAGGCTACTGAATACTGAGGGGTTTTTTTCCCCCTTCTGTTATCACGGTGATTTGTGCCAGTATCCCCAAGCAGCTAAAAAGGAAGTGGACGTGGATGTTTTTGGTCATTAGGTAGATTTGCCTTTTTAAGTGAGGGCTATGGGTTAGTCACCAAATGAACAGCCTGATCTGAAGATGTTCTTGAGTTGTGACTTTGTGTGGTTGAACATGCTGGTTGACACTTTGTTCCTACTCTGACAGCTGACTGCTGTTATATGGTTCTGGGAAGGCTGCATGCAAGTGGACACTTGAAGGAAAAAAACCTTAAGGTCCTTTAGACATACTTTGACGCAACTGCTGGAGTGCCAGGAATTTGTTAGCAGCTGATTAGCTGTAGTTTACATGGGGAGGTTGGCCAAGTTTACATTGCTGTCCTTGACTGAAATGTAGCTGGCTCCTTGCAGCAGAAGGATCATTAGAGACAGGAGTTTGCAGCTTGCAGCTGCAAAGGATCATTCTGTATTGTGCTGCATATTTTGGTTCTGGAGCGCTTCAAGATGTGTAGTGCTCTTGTCTGATTCTGTACAGATGAGACACTGGGTTGGTATCTAAGTGCACCTCTGGTACTGAACCACTGTTGAGGAACAGAATGTTTTGGGGCCCCTAAGTCAACTCCAGGGAGTTGCTAGAGGAAAGCAGGTATGTACAGGGTGCTTGTCTGCCCTTTGGAGTGGTTTGGGTAGAGCATTTCCAGACTGACTTCCTCAGTGGAATGGAAGTTCAGAGTAAATATTTAGAAAACATCTCATGGTTATGTTTATAAATAGAAAGACAGAAAATGCAAAGTTACAAGCAACCTTGACTTGAACTATGAAGTGGCTGTGTTTTACCTAGCTGGGTGACATGAGTGCTCTCTGCTTTGCTGGCTGATTAATGAGCAGGGGTTCCTGAGCAGGTGCACGGGAAACAAATGTGCTCCTTTACAGTCTGCTGCCAGTTCTGCCTAGGTGGCATTAAACATCTGTGCAGGCCTGGTCCTCTTGGAAGGGTTAGAGGACATCTCAGGGCTGCACAGAAGTCAGAAAACAAAGGGAGAGAAAGGTGTGTAGCAAACAACAGGCAATTGACTTCAGGCTGGCATTTCTGAGTCTTAAAAGGCAATATGAGTACTCTCTTCTCACCTCCTTTTTTTTTTAAAAAAAACCTGAAACTTTCAGGAATTGAAGCTACTGAAGATTCAGTTATTAGATGCCAGTATAATTTTTCCCTATGTTAGCTGTAGCCCTTATTCCCTGGTGAAGGAGGGTGCAGGTGCAGGCATGACTGTCTTGCCCTTTGTAGTAAGAGAGGAACTTTTCAAAGCCCAGTGGACTGAGAGTCCTTGTGAGTGTGTGTCAGAGGTGTTCTGCATGAAAACATCCCTTGCTGCCATTGCCATCTCTGCTCCCTCGGCTTTTCTCCTTGGTTCCCCTTCCATCTCCCTTCTTCTCCTTTGTTACCACCCTCATTGTGAAGTTTCTAGGAATCTGCTCTTTTTATCTAAACATTTTTCTTCTCTGTAATGTTTGAGGTGTGGATTCTTTCCACAGTCCATATAACTTTCCATTCCATTCCTATTTGAGGACAATACTCAGCTCTGGCTTGCACCTCTTGATTTCTCCTATGTATCAATAGAAGACACAGGTGAAAGTCACAGCAACCAGCATCTTGTCTCAGGCTTTCTATGTTCTTTGGCACTTGAATGCATTTATCAAGTTTCTTACTTGCTCTTGGTGTTTTCCTAATTGTCTTGATCACTTATTCTTTGCATCTTTTGTTCCTCTACCCTCTGTCATGTCAGTGTCCATCTGCCCGAGTGTGACTCGGCTCCTTCCTCCTGTGCATGAAGCAGCTGAAAGCACTGTCAACAGTGCCAGTGACTGCTCTGTTTATTATTATTTCTTTGATGCCTAGAACTGATGATGCCATGCCTGGGATCCCAGTGTGCTGATTGCTGCTGGATTTGCTTTTCAGGCCTTGTCTCCTCTCATATCCCCTTTTTCTCTTTTGTTCCAGAAGAGTTTGACTGAATGTCCTGTATCTTCCCCCTTCTACATGTCCTTTTGTGGAAGTGGAAGAGGAAGCTCCCCTTTAATTCAATTATTTGCATCCTCTAGATGTGCCTTGTTCCAGCTCTTGTCACCTCCCCTGCTCTTTTACCTGGCTCTTCTCTACTATGCATTAATTTCTCCTGGGAATAAAAAAAAAACATTAAAAATCTACTGGCATCCTTGACCCCACTTGTCTCTCCAGCTTCCTTCTTCACTGCCTCTCCTTTCATAGTGCAGACAGTGCATCATTAAACTACTCTCCTCTGGTTTATTCCTGGACCATCTCCAGCCTGGCTCTTGTTTCTTCTGTTATGCTGAAGCCAAAATGCTAGCTCTGTTCCTAGCTGAAGCCTCAAAGTCTGGCCTCTCTTCACTGTTGGTGTTGGTCCTGCTGTTGTTGAAGTGATGTGCCTTCTGTGCCCAGCAGCTCTGTGGGGAGGAAAGGGTGCTCAGGAGGGGTTTCTCTGTGGTTGTCCACTCATCATTTTTGGATGGGACACATTCAGCTGCTGCCTGTATTGCAGGTATGACTCTGCTCCGGGCATATTTCCATTTCTCCAAACTAAACTCTCAGCTTTTCTCTTAAGTATTTATTTCAGAGAGATCTATTTTTAGCTCTATCCTTGCAAGCTTTGTGTCCAGGGATGCTATTCCTGTTGTCTTAATGTCATCCTTGTGTTCCTGATGCTATTAGCATCCTGCCAGTCACTCACTCAGTGTTGTAATCTGTGTCCTGGCTTTGGGTCCCATCTCTTGGTGATTAATGTGTTCAAGCCATTCAGAATAGTTCTGAACATCTGTTTGGAAGACCAAACTTAATGTTTTATGTAAGCTCATCAACCTGTGAATTGCTATGGCAGTAAAGGCCCTGGGATCACTGGCTTCCTTCAGTAGGAAGTGGGAAGACAGGGAGAAGGTGTAATCTCCATGTCTGGGGAATAGTGTGCATGTGAATTGTGTGACATGCTGAGCCTCACCTTTCTTGCCTCTCTCTGCAGCTCCAAGTGGGCTCTCACCTTGTGTTTCAGCTGCCATGGCATGCATATCTGCCTGGCTCTTGTTCACTGGGAATGCTGCAAAGGACCAGGCTCGAGGTGCTCATTCCTTCTGTATGGCTGCTTTTTTCTCTGTGGTTTCTTTGCTGCATTTGGTGTTTGAGTGGATTTTTCTTTTCAAGGCTCTCTGGGACTTACCTACCACCCTGCCTGGTGCTCTTTCACTAGAGGACATGAGATTAATATTAATTAATGGCAATGGTTTTTCTCACTCGATTCCAATGGATGAATTTTTGCTTTCTTCTATACTTTCCCTCAAACTTTCTGCAAAACTGTTATTATCTCAAACTCTATTTGACCTACACAAAAGCTTGAGAGTCCTCATGTTGTTGACCTTCTGAGGGCTAAATAGAAATGTTCCTTACTTCAGATTTGGTGTGTCTTGTTGTCCAGCTGTTTCATTTTTGCAGCTTGCTGTTTAGTGCAAGGCAGGAAGCTGTAGGAATTTGAGGGTTGGTGCTAGCAGCTTGTGTGGAGCACCCAGGACAAGGGGGATGCAGACTGGAAATTCTGAACCTCCAGGAGGTACAAATAGAAGGCCATTGTATCCCTGCTACAGAAAGAGGAACTGAGAGATCCTTTAGAGGGCTGCTTCATCCCACAAGTTCTGGTTATATGGAAAATAAGCTTAAAATTCTCTCTACAACCTCTATAGAAGAATATGCAACTGCTGCTTTTAATGCAAGCCTTAAGTTAAAAGGAGGGGAAAAAGGAGGAATATTTGAATTCTTCAGTCTCTAACCACTTGCCTGTTGTCCAGGACTGCATCAGAAATCTCTGCTATGCTTACCTGAGACAAACAGAATTTAGGCTGTGTCTAATAACTGGCAAGTGTGGCTTTTTATTTTTGAATGGTGTGTTTATATTAAATTGCAAGAGTATTTGGCAAATTATGTTGCTACAGCAAACCTGTTATATCTGGGAAGAGTTCTGGGAGTGGATGTAGCAAGAATACTTTTCACTTAATTTATGTCAACAAATCTGTAGAGGATGTTGTGTCTATAGACTTGTTTGTTCCCTTTCTTTCAATTTATAAAGGCACATTCAGTCTTTGATATCATTTTCTATTTTGGGAGGAATATGTTCTGTTGGACTTTTTTTCCCTTAAGAATGCCATGACTTTGGAGTCAGTTCATTGCCTGTTTTGATGTGATTTGTGTTGTGCTAGATTTTGTCTAAATACACTGAAATATTTAGACTGATAAAAATATTTTTGGGAAACATTGCTCCTCCCCAGTGTTCCTCACTTGTGCTTGTTCCTGAACACTTTGTCTTGAATTTTTTTCTGCCCTCCTAACTCTGGTTTATTATGGTCACAGTGCAGCTTCTGTGTGCTCAGCTCTGTTACCTTGGAGCAATAGTCACCACTGCAGTTTTCTGGCTATGTAGTTGTTTCTGCCTTTTCTTGCTGGTTTTGTCTTTTGCTTTTGGAGTTTTTTAGAGCTTCCATTCCCAGCTGAACTGCTGGGAAGGGTGGGCGGGAATAAAGGCAGAGGCTCAGCTGATTGATGGCAGTGTCTTTGGTGTGAAATATCTAACCTAGTTACTGCTGTGTCACTTGAACAGGCTTAGTCACACGAATGAGTGCACGTGCATTTTGAAATTGCTGCTACTAGAACATTTCTGGCAAGTTCTCTTGAGTGAGGTGTTGCTATTAGAAAGCCTCAAAACATTTTGAAATCACTGCAGGTGAAATGATAACATAGAAATACCTTAATATGTTTTAAGGAAGCTAAAACTCTTCACACTGGGAGTGACCACATCAAGGCTTCAGTTTTGGGGGCATAACCTCGTGCCAGAGTGTTTGGAAGCCCACAGAACTGTGGGACACCAGCTGCAGTGAGAGCTGGGTGCTTCTCCCAGGTGTAATCTTTTGGGCATTTGTCTACTTTCAGGATTTATTATGATGAGTTCACTTTCACAAAGGAGGGAAAGAAGGGAAACCAGAAACAAACTGGATGTGAGATTTCCATGTGATGCCCACTGGGAAGATGTGGACCCTTAGTAGAATAGTCTCTCCTTGCAACTTGATATAGTGAGAAGCTTCTTACTTGAGAGAGGATAACTCTGCTTCTGACACGAGGGGTGTGATTGTGTGGTGCAGTTTTCTGCTGGTTGTTGTGGCTTTTGTTTGTGTTTTTGGTCTTCCCTCCTCCTGCCCCCCTCCCTCCCTCCAGCTTCTCAACACCACAGGAAGTTCTCATTCCTGCCTCAGCCTGTTTCAGCTTGGGCAGAAGCTCTTGGCTTAGGACATTCTGCAAAGGAATGTGTTCAGCAGCTGACACAGAACTCCTCGGTCTGGGTTCTCAGCTGTTTATTCTGAGCAGAACAGTTTGTCTGTTGTGCCTGTGCTCAAACACATGTAACCATTACCCAGCTCTGTTTAACTGCATCTTGGAGCACCTGTCTCATCCTTCCCACGTGCATCCTCCTGGTGAAAGACCTTCAGAGAGGTGTGTGTGGTGTGAGGTGTGTGCTGCTGCTCAAACAGTGCTGTAGCCCTCAAGAGCAGTTGAGGTTTCTCAGAACTGACTGTGTGAGGCTTCTTCAGAATGCAACTGCTTGTGCTGTGTGGAGATGATCCTGGATGCATTAACTCTGGCATCTCTTCTGTAAAACTAAGAGAAAAGCAATTGAAGCAAGCCTTTTACTCTTCAGTAAAAAAACCTGCCAACTAACACAGACCTGCATGGATCCTTAGGCTGCAGCTTAGAAGTGAGAAGTGATGGTATTGTAAGGAGTGCCTGCCTGCTGCTGGCATTCTCTTGTGCAGGTGCCTGTTTGGTTTGACGCCTCTGTCATTGTTTGCCCACACACTCTATGCATAAGGGAATGTGATGCTCTGTTTCACTTTTGTTTCTGGTGCTTTTGGATGTCCCTTCATGATGACTTTCTCTTGTTAGTTGGTCTCCAAAGAGAGTAGCTGCCTCCTGCAAAACCTGGGGTAGTACTACAGAATGCAGTCAATAGAAGCCAGTGTACAAATACAGTTTATTCTGCTCTGTCTGCTATTCAGTGATGTGTTCTTTTTACCAGTGCTCCTCAGGTAGCCTTGACTTTGTCTTCCTCCTGTGCTGAAAACTTTGTGGGCTTCTTGAGTGCCAAGTCTCACATAAAATGAGTTTGAATTCTGCTCTGAATACCGAATTTTACACATTCAGTTGCTCTGCTTGGACAGATTTCTTGACTTAAAATGCTTATAACCTTGGCTCAATTAATGGGTGCAAATAGATTGCTTTGGCTGATAGCTGGTCAAGCATGTTTTGAAGTTAATGTCATGGTGCAGGAAAAAAGAGCCTTGGATCTTCTGCAGTGAGGAGTTTGTATGGACTGTTTGAGGGGAACAAGGAAAAGCCTGACTCTGTAAAAATTTTGTTCCTGTCTCTGTTTTAATGCCATGGATATTGAATGTGGTGCCTTAAACTGGGGGCAAAAGTGGGGGAAATGGTAAGTGCCAGCATGCTTAGCATCTTAATGGTAGCCCATTTTCCTGCCAGGTAAGGAGCTTTTGAAATTTTGCCTTTAGTTTGGTCATGTCAAATGAGAAATACCTTGTAAAGCTGTAATGAATGGAACTTTATAACACTTTTTCTTGCATGTATTTTTAAACCTATCTTTTAAATGTGTTTGCAGGGTCCAGCCACCTGTGTAGCATTTTCAAGAGCTGGAGACCTATTTGCTTCTGGAGGGTCTGATGAACAGGTATCTGATCTGTGTAATTGAATTGTTTTGTGCCTTGTGGTTACTTTGTCTTGGCATCTGACTGTGTTCAAAGAGAGAACAAATGTTAAAAGGAATGATAGCTATTAAGCATAGTCTCTTCTCACTGAGGAAGCCTTTCAGCTGGATTCTTTGGGAGTGAGTCTTTGCCCATATATGGCCCTTGTGACATGCCTTTCTGAGTCACCTGCTGCTGGGAATAAGTTGGATGGGTGTACAGATGGCTGTGCTGATGAGGTACTTTGAGAATCAGGCTGTGCTGGTGGATTGTCTCCTGATCTGAGACACAGGTATAAGGACAAGGCAGCCAGGGATGCTTCTCCCTGAGTACTCTGCAGGTTCCACAGGTCTACAGTGCTCTGTATTTGATATTCCTAATGCTCGTCCCTCCCACAGTCTGTCCTTGGTCTTATTTGAGATGCTGTGGCTAAGCCATCTCCATGGACTGAGAGCAAAGGGGATTGAGTCTGATTAGACATGAATATTGACTGCAGGCCTCTTTCTTAATGGGAACCTGGTGCAAAGCTGTGCTAATGCTGATTTTTGGCTCAGAATTGGAGTTTTCTCTGCTGACCTTGATATGTACACTGTGATGAGAGCCTGGGTGTCTTATACTGCTGGTAAAGGGTTTTGTGGATCAAACAGGAGGGGAGGTCTCTTCTTTTACTTCTGGTTCTGAGTTGCAATCCAGATTCTTTCAAAGCTGCTGCTTTTTGTTTTCCATTCTCAGTGCAGGGAGGCAAAAATGTACCCTGTGAGTCTGGACCAAGCTGAGTGACTTGCTGGGTTCTCTATACAATGTACATTTTCAGTTGTGTTCTCAAGAAGGAAGGCTGTCCCAGGGCTGTAGCTCATGTCAGTTCCAGGAGTTGCTGCATTTTAACTCTGTTTTGTAGATTTACTGGGATAGGTGGCATAGGTTGCCATCCTGTCTCACTAAAATCACTTTTTATTTAAGGTTTCAAACAGGCTGCTTTGAAGAGATCCTGTTTTTTGTCTTATAAAGTTATATTGGGGTCACTAGATAAAGGTTTGCTCTTGAAGTGCTTATCTAACACAAGAAATAAATAATGCCTGTTTGCTGTTGTTTCTCTCTTCCTTAATAAAAGCCCTGATATAGCTGGAAGCTGCATTTCATTATTACTTATTTTCAATAGAAAACTTCAGAAATTTTATTTGTCTTCAACTTCTAGGCATAGCCAAGAAGCTGACTCTTCATTTGTTTCTTTTTGAGCTTAAGAGGATGTATAAGCCTACATTTTTTTGTTGTGTAAAGTAGATTCCTTCATAAGGCTTATGTTTTATCAGCTCTTTTGTCTCTCCTGTGGCTGGTATTTCTTTTAAGCAAAGTAATGCTCATTGCAAAGTATCACCTGCTGGGGTAAAACTGAGCCCTTGACTGGCAGTGCCTCCCTGGAAGGGTGCTTTGTATCGGTGTGTTCATGGCATGGGCTCCTAACAAACTTATTTGGCAGCCCTTCCCCCTGGAGCTCGAGTTTGTGTGGGTTTGGATGCATGTTTTGAGAAGGGTGGCTCTTGTGAAGGAATCATCTCTCTCCCTATAGATTTGTATCTGAAAATGCAGCCAGTGCTTCCTTTCGTGCATGGAAAAAGAACTTTACCATAGAGAATATATGTATTTCAAACAGATTTAGCTCTAAATTGGCAGTTGTGGACATGCAAGAAGCTTTTTCAGTGGAATGGGCCTTGTTGAATCCTGGCTTTCTGAATCAAAGTGAAATATGAGAAATAATTACCAGGAACATCTCTGCAGATCAAAAAGCATTTTTTTGTCTGGTAATTTAGATATGTAGCCTCTCCAAAAAACCATAATTACTGAGGTCTGTTACATGAGCCTGTGCTGCAAACATGTGCTGGTTTTAACAGTGTGAGCTGAAGACATGGAGAGACTTTGACCCAAAGCAGTGGTCAGAGCAAGGATCCATTTTTCTGTCACAAGTCTTCACCAAGCTGTGTTGCATTGCTCTTAATGACCAGGTTAGACAAGTGGCAGTGCCCATCTTTGTTGTAACAGCACCTTTGGTGGCTGTGAAGAGGCAGCCTATACAATTAATATGGGTTGTATAATCTATACAGTATAAGAGCATCACTTTTTTTCCTGTTACACAATGGAATGATCTCACTGGTTACCCATGCAAATACAAAATAAAAATGCTTGTATTGCACGTGAAGCAGGGATGAAAATTAGTAAGGGAAGAATAAACACTGATGTTTCTGACAGCCAAGATGAGCTGCCCAGATTCTTGGGTGTCTTTCAGACCTCTGAAAAATTGATTGATTGCTCTTGAACTTCTTTAAACTTGTAGAGACACTGCTAAGGGTTTTATTCTGTAGATTTGCTCTTGAAGTGATTTGTGTATTAGAGGCCTCTCTTCTGAAACTAATACTGCATTATGGAGAGCAGGGGCCTAAAAGTGGGATTTAAATTGGGTATTCAGCTGCAAACTAGCTCAAGATCTTTAATACTAGTCTCAGTACTAGCTCTTCTTTTTCTCTGAATCTCATGATAAGCGAGTGACTGGTTGGTTGTGATGTGGCTGATAAATGTTATAATGCTAAGCATGGTATTTTAAAATATTTGTGGTTTTACTGGTGTGTTCTGCACACTGCTTTGAAGTTCCCTAGGTCATTCTAGTGTCATGATGTTTGTGACCCAAAGAATGCTGGACAAGGTCACCCAAAGAATGCTGAACGAGGTCACCCATTGAGAACTCAGTTAAGCGAAGTTTGTATACAGTAGCATATTTACAAACAACATCCTTAATTTAATCAATGGCCTTCCTAGGTTAACTTTGTGTGGATCTGCTGACTCTTCTCTGACGTGTTAACAAAATTGTCCTTTAAGCAAACTTAGAAAACTTTAATGGAATTATCTTTCTTGTGCAGGTGATGGTGTGGAAGACTAACTTTGACTCAGCAGATTATGGTGATGCCCTGAAAACCCAGAAATCTGGCAGTACTGTGGATGGGTCCCATCACACTGGGGTAGGTCAGCATGCAGTAATCATGGAGAGTTCCTTCTCAGAACACTTTCTGCAGCTTGAAAGTGTGTCACTCAGGTGGTTGAGCTATGGAACCGTCTTTCCTTGGTATTTAGTAGAGCTGCAAGAGATCTGTTTGTAACTTACCTTGTGTTGTGTGTCTTTGTTTAACTGTACTTTATGGGAAAATTATCTATAATAATTGTAAAAGGGAGATAAGCTTAATGCATGTATAGATGTGGTTTTTTTATTAAGAGCCTCTGTTTAAAAATCCATGGTGGGCTTGAATGATAGTTCACAAAAAAAGCAGGTGTGAGCTACAGCTGAATTTGGTTTTGCAGGCTGATATGAATCCTTCAGGCTGGTGTCAGTCCTGAAGGTATATATGTTCCTGATATCTTTTCACTGACAGTCAGCAAAGACCAGAAACATCACTGTGTGTAGATGTCACACATGACGAATAGGTGACATATTGTACTGGAACTTCTTTCCTAAATACCTGGAGACATGAGTTCATATCTGTTCCCTGAACCATGTGTCAGGAGTCATCTGAGTTCTGACTGTATCTGAGGGCTAAATCCACCAACTGAGTAATGCAGACTGATGCACTGATCTAAATGTAGAACTGATGCTGAATGTCGTGGCTGTTCTGAGAGCGACCCTTAAAAGTTACTGCCCATAGGAGTTAGAATTTTTGTGTGTGGTGATGATTCATTTCTGAATTTTGGCTTGTCAATCTTTGGGTATTTTTGATACATTTGAGTATACTTAAAAGATTCTGCAATATGTTATTACCGTGTCTGTTTTTTGGTAAATCACATTCAACATGAACTGTAAAAGGCAGTTTGTGAACCAGGGGGTCTGTGCATAAGTGGCATTGCCCCCACTGAAGGGTAAGCTTCTAGCCAGCATCTGTTGCTCCGTGACAGTGTCTTTGATCTTACCAACTTAGATCTTTACTGGGCTACTAAACTTCTCTCACACATAGTAGTGTTTTTGTTTAATATGACTTAAGACGTTGGAATAGCCATAGTATTTTGTGATGGACAAGATCTGAGTTTGCAGTTCTAAACATGATAAACATGATACCTCATTTTGTGAGGTGCTCTGTAAAAAAAAGCAAACAAAACCAGAGGTTGATTAGTGCAAGGTGAGTGGGAGAGAATGGGAGAAAGCAGTCACAGAAGGAAGGAGGATGTAAAAGTGTTTATTGATCCTTGGCTGGTTTTGGCTAAATCTGACTTCTTCCTTTTCCTCCCCTCTAGTGTTCTAATTCTAAAGCTATGCAGGCTATGAAACTAGCAGTCCAATGACCTCTTTGTTTGTTAGCCTGTTGAACTGGTCTAACTTTGAACTCTATCTGCTTTAATTTAAAATATGGTGTAGAATAATTCTGACCTGAAATACAGCAGAGACAAAAAAAGCACTTCAGCAGAAAGGACTGTGAAACAAGTAAGTAGCCTGTGACTCTTCAATTGCATCTCTCAGTTAGGACAGGCATTTAGGCCTCTTTCTACACTGCTGGGTTTAGAACTTTCTCCAGGCATTGGACTGTGCTTATTTCTTCAATGGCATTTTTTCCAATTGTCCTATTGAGTAGGGCTGGAGAGCTGGAGAGTAATTGCAGAATTTGTAACCTGATTATGAAGTTGTCTGAGCCCTCTGACTGAATGTCCAGGGCTGACTCCACCTCTGTCCTTGCCGGGTCCGTGTGCTCGGTGACCTCAGGTGCCTGCTGTGCTCAGCCCGGGGTCTCTGTGCTGACTGCAGCACTTCATTCTGTCAGCCACTGTCCTTCTGTAAACAAATTCTTCCTCAATTACTCATAGGCCAGATGTGCCTCTTTTTTTTGACCTTTTGGCTTCCAAATTGGTAACTGTATCTAATTTTGGCATCTGTTAATACTTATGAATCCTTTTGTACTTTTTTTTTTTTAACTTGCTGTGAAATTCCCTTCTTGGGAATCAGTTTCCTTGCATAGAGCTACAGCTCTTTGCAATTGAATGTGTGTTGTCATCTGCACCTCCTCCACCCCTTTCTATTTATTTATTTTTAAACACTGTAAGGGAGGAATCCTGTATTCAACAGCATGGATCCAACCTTCAGCAGAGATGTGGTCTGCACATTACTGTTTTTCCTGATCTGCTGTCACCTTACTTTTCTGAGGATTCTCACTCCAGGGAAGCTTTAGTCTGGTGCATGGTTGTCTTCCTCCTGGAATAGGTAGGTAGATTATTTGCTTATCAGAACAGCAGTGTGGTGAGTGCTTTCTACCCTGCTTAGCTGTCCAAGCAGAAGCTTTGTAGGGATGAGCACTATGACTGATCACAGGATGCTCAGGAGCTCCTCCCCACATCCTTCTCAAGCAGGGTGGTTGTGGGTGGTTCCCCATCCTTCCATTGAAGGAAGCCCACTTAGGTGAGCCTGTTGCAAGATGTGACCTTGTAACTGTTTTGCAAGGAGACAGAGGTTCAACAGGAGCAGGGGAAGACTTGAGGGTGCTGGTTGACAAGAAGCTCACCATGACACAGCACTGTGCACTCACAGCCCAGAAAGCCAAACCTGTCCTGGGCTAAATCAAAACCAGCATGAGCAGCAGGTTGAGGGAGGAGATTGTCCCTCTGCTCTGCGCTGGTGAGATCCAACTGCAGTGCTGCATCCAGCTCTTGGCCCCAACAGAAGAAGGACAGTGGACCTGTTGGAGTGAGTCCAGAGGAGGCCACAAGGGTGGATCAGAGGGCTGGAGCACCTCTGCTATGGAGACAGGCAGGGGGAGTTGGGATTGTTCAGCCTGGCTCTGGGGAGACCTTGGAGCAGCCTTCCAGTACCTAAAGGGTCTTCAAGAAACCCTTTTCACAAGGGCCTGTAGTGACAGGACAAGTGTCCTGATGAAGAATGTGAGAGAGAGGAAGAGACAGGGCACAGGCACCCTCAGCTTGGCTTTCCAAGGAGCTCTGAGTGGCTGCAACAACAGCTTTGCCCACTAGCGGCTGGGAGCAGCTGGGCTGTGTAACTATTTTCCCTTGTGTTCTGGTTTCACAAGATTTCGTGCAGAAATAAGAGGATCAGCTCTTAATTTCTGTCATCTTACAGTGAATAGATTTGTTCTTAGACTCTGGAACAATAAGGCGAGTCCTGACAAGTCATTATTGGTCAGAACAAAAATTGCCTTTTAAATTCAGCATCTCAGGCTAATTAATGTAAATTCTCCCACTTAGGTTGCTGCTGTATGTGACTTGTTTTAATGCTTGAGTCATAATTCAAAGAGAAGAGACAGAGGCAAGATTTATGTTTTTTTCCAAGCTGCTATTCTGTGTCAGCTTTGAGATGGATGAAGATAGCTCAAGCTTTACAAAAGAAGTTTCTAAGATCTCAGGCTTCCCTGCTGAAATCCAAACTCAAGCAAGAGCAGTAACAAATGGTTGTGCTGTAGTATGTGTATGTCTGCCCATGCTGACATGTGTATATGTACATAGCACGCATTTTTATACATAAGTAACAAATTTAGGGTTGCACATGACATATATGTTACACAGCATGTATGTTATACATGCCTGTTTCATTGGCAAGGGGCAAATTATGCTGATGAACAGAATCAGCTGGAAGCTGTTTGCCCCATTCCAGGAGATCACTGTGTGTGTTTTGCTTCTTGCTGTGGAGACTGATGCTTTTGGTATAAAAGAACCTGTAGCTGGATAGCAAGGCTGAGGATAAACACTTTATTTCAGTGTTTGGTTGCTTTGTCTTGGGAGTTTTCTCCTAAAAAAGAAGATGAGGAAGCAGTAGTTCAATTCTTGGTGAAATTTCTTTCCAAGAATTTTCATATTTATCTTTTTGTTCCCCTAGTGCCTTGTTTCCAAACAAATCTGTTCATTTGAGGGGTTTAATACTGTTATTCTCCAGGAGCTGTGTTAGAACAGATAGCTGAGCATCACCTGTACAACAAACCTTAATTATTCCATTCTGAGTTCTGGAAGACCTCTTCTTATCTCTTAAGAAAACACTGAGGGAAGGGGAGAATTGGATAAGGGAGGTAAAATGCCTAAGCAGAGTAGAAAATACCAATCTAAAATGTTGGAGGCTGCTCTTAGCTTTTCCTTCTCAGGAAATACAGACCTGCTTTATTTTTATTTTTTTTAACAATTGCTAGTCATCTAGTTTTACCTGTCCATGCATTCTTTCACCAGGCCTGTGTTGTTTGGCATCACTGCTTGCTGTTTTCACTCATCACGACAATGCTACTTGTGCTTTTGGAAATGTAATACATACAGGACTTTGCTATGTTTTTGTAGAGAGCTTTTTAGCTGCTTAAACTGTAACTCAAATTGGAAAGGAGCTGACTATTGAAGATTAGGTCCTATTACCACTTTGTTAGTAAGGCTGTTAATTACTGTAGTATTGCATTAGTTAGTAATAATTTGTAAGCCCAAGTTTTGTGAAGAGTTATATTCCTTACAGTGTTTGGGTTGTGGCAATCCTCTTTGCCAGAGCTTATCAGGAACTGTGACTTCTATTCCTTCCAGTGCCAGATACACTTCTCCTTAGAATTCTTCCTACTTTTTGTGTAAAACAGAGATCACAGCACGAAAAGCAAGGAGCCTGATCTTGGTGAGCTCACAGCCAGGTGATGCCGTGGGGTATATAGTGATCAGTAACCCAGCTGGAAAGCATGGACAGCACAGCTCAGGTGTGTTTAGCAGCCTGCACAGATGCTTGTGACCTGAAGTTACCTCAAAAACCATGGTACTAATGTCTGTCCTGATTTAAAAGTGCCAGTGGTGCACTTAGGCTTTGGCACAAGAGTGCCTTGGGATTTGAAGGGGTTTGAGATGTACCTATTACCTCTAGTTCTTGAGGTTATCAGAAGCTTTATATCTCTTGGCTCATGGCAAAACATGGCTGTTATGGTAGAGGTGCCAAGTTTTAGTGGCTTAACTTGGTATTCTTAGTAGCACCAATAGGGAGGAGGATTCTTCATAAATAATTTCTGGCCTGTTGCAAATCAAACCCAACATTCCTTTTGTCTGAAGCAAAAATAAAATGTAAGTGATGTTCCTTTCACATGCCTTCTATTTTTCTCTCCCTCCCTCCCTAATTCCCTTTGTTATTGCAACTTGAATCCTGAACTAAGAGATAAGCACAGGTGAATGGTCCTACAGATTTATTCACAAAGCTAATTTAACTTGTAGCCTGTTTCTGGTTGTTACCCTCTGCTGGTCTGTCTGGACAGTAGATGTGGAGTCAGGCAAGCCTTGAAGAATGTGATTGCTCCAGAAATTTCAGTGCTGCCTTGAAGAGTGGCTGCTTTTCCAGGTTAGAGGAATGAACTTGTGCTCTCAGAGCTGTGTTCAGTCAATGGTATTTTGTAGGTAGCAGGGAGAACTGAGGCCACCTCTCAGGTTTCCATGAGCCCTTCAGTCTAGCTTGGTGTACTCCATCTGACTTTCCTGTGGAGCTTACCTTGAAGCCAACATGCTTCCACTGGATGTCACTGTTGCTCTTGGAGAACACATTTAAAACACCCCTTTACCTGTGGTGAAAATGACTCCTTGAAAATAGAAGACTTTTAATGGTGTTTCTCTCTTCTTTGGATTAGTAGGATTGGGGTCCAAATGAACAGTGTATACCACCTTTGGAATTTTTCTGCCTCTCTCTTTTCAGGGGAATTTTTTCCAGCTAAGAGAGTGAATTTGATTGCACTTAGTGAATTTTAATACGTTGAATGTCTGTATTGAATTGAATATGTTGGATACATGTGTTGCTTAAAGGGAATGCTGTCTTTCTAGATACTTGAAAATGAAGTCTGGACTACATAGTATTATTCTCTTAAAGAAAACAAAAGCAAAATCCCCAAAGCAATGTGAAAACTGATTTAAAGGGACTTAAAGGTGGAGCTGAATCCACCCACCTTGCATCACTTGGGTCTTTCCTTCCAGTGGAGAGAGGTGAGGAGAAGGGGAAAGAAGTGTTTTCTCTGGATTGCATTATAAGAATTATACATTTTATCAATATATCTACTAAATATCACAATTTAAAAAGTAAAATGGCATTTTTAGTTGTCCCTGTCAGTTCACTACAGATGCACACGTGTTGTGTAGTTAAACCTTGCTCCCTACCCCCGATCAGCACTATAATTGCTGGCCAGAATGCTGTTTAGCCAGAGCAGTTTTTTAAGAGGCTCAGTAAGAGACCTCTGGAATGAAGGCTGATTAATTTTCCCCTTCCCCCAAGTAGTTGCACTGTGCTGTCTTTAAGTGGTTGCTATAAATAAATCACTTCTGTGTTCCCTTTGTCACTGAGAGCTGTATTGTATTCTGAAACTGCTCATCTATTCTTCCTTTAATGTTCAGCTGCTCCTTGCTCTACTCCCAGTGCTTAATATGCAGATGTTGTAATAAGATATTTAATGGCAAATACGTTTGTTTGGTTGTGCCAAATAAATTACGCACTCGAACTCTGACTAAAATAAATGAAACCTCTTCAGCAGTGTCATTGTTTCTGGTGCCTGTCCCCAGCATTCAACTGGCACTTTACCTTGCAGGTGAGTCAGATGAGAGCACGGGCGTCTCTCCCTGTAGTCATGATGTTCACTGCCACTGAGACTTGACACAATTGTCTATTTTTGCTGTGTTTTTCTAAATCTGTTAGAATTTAAATCACTGATGGCTGACTTACCACATGATATAGATTGCCATTAGGAGAAGGGGGGCTGTAGGTTGGTCTTTTTCATTCTTAGGGACAAGAGCTGATTTAATCTGCTTTTACAAAATTGGAAAATGTTTCTGTCTGGGGCCAATTTAGTTGTTCCTCAGTTGGGTGCACACTTCCTTTTGAGTGCACTGGCCATTAAGGTAGTAGTAGGTACAGGCTGTAGTCTGGCTGTTCAGGGAAAGTTTCTAAACATTTCCCACTTTTGTTAAACTATAAAGGGCTCACTTCAGTTTCTCTGCCTGTTTGTGGGCAGTGATTCAAAGTGCATCTGTAGGTGTGGGTGTTGGATTCTTGGTTTTTGTACCTGCTGTGGCAGGAGGGGTGAGGCAGAGTGTGCTTGCTCCTAGAACTGAATATTCAAAGACCTTGGTCAGTTGAAAGCCTCCCTTTTGGAAGTCACTACCGTGACACATTGACAGAGTTTATTTAGGGGCTGGCTGTGTCCCTGATTTAGACAGATGCACTAACTCAGAAGCTCATTGCTGAAGGCTGTAGCTAAGGGTTATCATGATGCTGATGATGGGTAGTAAGGGATCTTTTAAGCAGCTGTGATGTTTGAAATGGGACAGTAGCCATATTGTCATGCTTCTGTTTTTAATTGCAGATACACTTCTGTTCTTGGGGGTGTTGCCACCACTGAGTGCCTTCAGGAGCCCACATGGCCTTGCTGGAGGTGGCTTGCTTGGCTTTTTGTGGAGGTGGCACAAAGGCTGTGAGCTGAGCAATGTAGCATGTGACAGCTCTGCCCCTGGCTTCAACTTGATTGGTGAGGGACCACCCGACCCCCTAAAACATCAGTGCAGGAACATCCCTGCAGTATTGCCCTTGCAAATATGCCACACTCTGAAACTTTGTGGGCTGTAGCAAAGAGAGTATCAACTCTGAGTTCAACCCAGAAGCTTTTTATGAAAAGCTGTCTGATATAAGCTATAAAGATGGAGGGAGAAGATCTGTCAGTACAGTCATTTTTCTGCTTCTGTGAGTCAGCTTGTTCTAATGGGTTTTGAAGTGGATAGCTCACCATCATTTGGGGTTTTTAAGTGCAGGTTGTATGCAGTGTTAGCTCACTCAAATTTCTCCTGTTCCGTGATTGACTGGCCTGAAGTTACATCATCAAAATAGGCTAGTCAGCCTTAAAATAGCAAGAAAATATGTTTCATGATGCTAGTTACCCATTGAAAAGCAGTGTTTCGTGGCTTTTGCTTGTTTTTACTTTTACATTTGAGCAGCAAATAGCAGGTTTGTAAGGCTGGCTATATCTCATCTCTGCAAGAACGTATTTTAGTTGATTGATTCAATGCAATATGTGACTCTTGGGCTACCTGCAGCACAGGAGTAGTTGGAGTTGGCTCCCATGCCAGGCTGTTCATTGTGACCTGGAGTGTAGGCTGTGTTGGCCAAGGGCCTGCAGATAATCCAAATTATTCAAGCAAGTGGGAGGAAGCAAATTAGCAGAGGCTGGTGTGGCTGGTACCACCTGATAGCCAGCTGCATCCCGAGCCTGTGGTGGAGCACAGTGATCCCTGTGGAGCAGTTGTTGGATGTATCCTTTAAACCTTTCCCTTCCTTTCCTGCTCCTTATGCAAAACTGACCTTGTGGTGCTTGGCTGTTTGAGGATGGTTTGGTTGGCAGGGTCTGGAAGAGTGGTGGGCCTTTACCAGCGGTTAGTGGGCAGCACTACTCCTGCTGTGGTCTCTTTTCCTTTTCTCTTACTACTTTCTGCATATTTTGCCTGAATGCTGGGCTGGACCTCAGCATAGGGAGTCTTTCTGTGGCCTAAACCAGTGGCTTTCAGCAGTGCAACTGTCTTTAGGTATGTTTATTTTTTAAAAATATATATATAATTTTTATGTACGCACATATATATGCATATATATCTTCATAATATACTGAACGCTTTGGGGCTTTAAGATATGTGAGCTGGTCTGAGGTCTTGTTGCAGTTTAGTTGCACATCTGCACATACCTGGCATTAAATACAGAGATGAGCAGGTAAATCAGATGAGAAATGCATTCCTGGTATTGCACGTGAGAGAAGAGATGGAAGCAACTCTTCATTTCTGGCTTTGGAAATGTACATGTGGGAGAACTTCGAAACCGCTTTCTGATCTGTCAGAATTTCTGCTGCTTTGTTGATTTGTGAACTTCATGTGAGCAGTAAGTGCATAGGATGGAGCTGCACCAGGCATTGGGCCATGGAGAACCACGTTTTGAGTGCTGCGATCTTGGCTTTCGATTCCAATCTCGTCTGTCAGTGTAAATTGAGAAACTGAAGTCTGCAGTTGCTTAACCAGTTGGCTGCTTCCTTTAGTTAAACTTTTCTGAACTACTTCTGGTGCTAATGCAGATAAACAATGCAAATAGTGTTTGTTCTAGAAGAAAGATACCATTTTGAAAGAAAAGGAAAGAAGAATAAGTTCTTTAGGAGAGATGTATTTGTGTTTTTCAAACTTAATTTATTCTGAATGAAATATTCAAGCTCGCATAACTAAAGCAGTTGAAACTGAAACTTCAAAGTAAACTTGTTCTTAATCTCATTGAGGAGGAAAACCAGTTCAAGATATAAACAAAATTAAAATGACTAAATCCGAACTGTTCCAATGCATATTGCAACATCTTGCTTCTGCTGAACTTAGAGTGTCTTTGCAACTACCTAACATGGAGGGAGAGAGGCTTTAACTTTACTGCTGGAGTGAAATAATCAAATTCCTCTGGATATCTTCCTTAATTGTTGTCATTTGCATGTAGTGCTTCCATGTGGCTCCAGCAAGTCTTCATTTACCTGTGGTCTGTGCCTGTGTACCACATGCCAGAGCTCTGCACACATAAAACTTAAACCTTACAGGATTGCTTCAGGATTGTTATTTAAGGTTTACCTTTCCTGATGAAGGTTTAAAAACAAACAAAAGCACACACACACCAAACCCCCCAAAATAAACGCCCCCTCCACCTGGGGCAGGCCAACAAGTCAGGAGAAGCTTTTCCTTTTCCAGCTGTGGCAAGAACAATTCCTTTTCTCCTTTGCCTGTTTTTAATAACATAGGCTGTCCCAGCATAAACCGTCCTATACTGTTTACCCTCCATGAAACAGTAATCCTTCTCCAGTTGTTTGCATCGCAATAGCAGATTATGTCTGTTTATTTTTCTAGCAGTCAGAAATGGGTTGTGGTATTCATCATAAGAAAACAAAGACTCAGGATTCTACTAGGAACCACGGGCAGCAGGAGGAGGAGGAGGAGGCTGGTCTTGTGAATACCCTGGAGCATATTATGGGACAGCTGGATGTTCTGACTCAGGTATGGTTTGCTCTTTAATTTTGTAATGACAAAGGTACCTCAGACTGGAAGAATTGGGAATGTTTTGCAATAGTTTTATAGAATAAAAATGTGACTAGTTGAGAACCTCTGCTTTTTAGTAAATCTTTCATCATCTGTTTCTCAGCTTCTCTCTGTCAGTTCCCTCACACTGACTTCCAGCTTAGGCTAGAACTCTTCCTTTATGTTCCTTTATGCTGCAGTGGAGTGGAGTGCTGCGTGAGCGAGCTCTGACAGACTGTGCTATTAGCCAGGGTTTATCTAAGGTGATGCCTAAAGGAGTGCTTGGCACAACATCTCTGTTTTGGTGAATAAGCTGTCTCTCTTCCCTCCCCCATTCTACTGCAGTCTATAGGTAAACTCTGTTCAGATCCTGCTCCTTTCCCCCACCCAGCATTCACCTACACAGTCCAATTTGTGCAGTATTCTCCTCCCATCGAAAAGTCTGGGCCCTTCTGTGCCTCGTTGCTGGAACATGCTTTTCACCCACAGTTACAAACAACTAATCTCAACTATAACAAATAGTTCTTTCTTGGAGTCACTAAGCAATGCTTGAACATTACCCGCCATCAATGGTGATCATCAAAGTATGTGTTTACTTAGTAAGAATTTGGGGTTAGGGCTGGTTTTTGATTAAGTAACTGCTCATTGCTCCGAAATACTCTTTCTGATTATTGCCTGGCCCTGAATTTCATTGTGTGTTTTTGAGGCATGTGACAAGCAGGGAGAAACCATGGGATAGTAAACATTGGTGATCTCCTGTAGCTGAGACCGTGATGAAAAAATCTGCGTGGGAGGGTGTTTCTGTGAATTTAAATGTTGTTTCTGAGGAAGAACAAGCAGGTCTTGAACACTTGGTATTGAACATACTGATTACTAGTTCGAGTCAGCTCTCTGCTCTTGAGAGAGTTAACTCATCAAAGTACTTGTCAAAAAGTGCAAGAAGATGGGTTAGAAGGCTCATCAGGGGATTGAAGGCTGATTTAGGGATTAAAAAACATGCTAGGACTACAGGCAGTCTAAAATAGTGTAGGATGAAACCCAAAAGGTATTTAAGTTCACTTGGCAGAAATGCAAGAAAGCACTTTTCCTGTGATCTTTAAAATGCTGAGCACTGGAGGAGGGGAGGGAAATGTATGACACTGGGCCTTCATACTTGTAAGTAAAAAGCAGCCCAGTGTATACACAAAATATTTTATTACTGTTTTTACGTCTCCCTAGTAAGTTTGGAATGTGATTGTTATCTTTCATTACATAAATCAGACCCACATTTCTGGTGATGGCTCCTTTTCAACTTCATAGGTGTTCAGAGGAGGCAAATATTGCAGTAAACAGTACGTGTGGGATTTAACCTAAATATAAGCAATGCAATATCTGTTGAAGGTATTGTGTAACTGTAGAAAATGCTAAATGTTGTTTAAACCTAGCAGAAAGAGAAACTGAGATCAGTGGGGGAGGAATAAATTAGTAAGTTTAGGATAAAATTGGAAATACCCCTGAAATAGTAAAAAACCAAAAAGCTGCCTTGAGTAACTCTGCATTCTGCAACCTTTTACCTTTTTTGTAGCTTTTTTTGCCATTTTTGAAGTCCTTAATTTCTCATTGGTTCTAACCTGTGTATGTTGTGTTTTGTATGAACACCATTTTAATGTATTTGTACAGGTAGGTGTTCCTGACACGCTGTTGAAATGTCTTCCTAATTCTTCATTTTCATGCCGAGGTTTTGAGACTTAGCAGCGAAACAAACCAACACCAAACAAACTTTAAATAAGTGAGCCCAGAAGAAATCCTCATTCCTGGACTCAGGGAGGAGGTTCCTCTTTGTTCTTATCATAGTTTCCAACACTGTGTTACCATGATATAATGTACCAGTGGGGTAAGGCTACAGTTGTGAAAAACTGCTGTAGGAAATTATGCAAATATAGGCCTAATTGATTTTCCTAATACTTTTTTCTGTAGCTGTCATTTCAAGGCTTAATTTCAAGGCTGGTGTCATGTAAAAGTGGAAAGGAGATACAATACTTTCAATTTCTGCTGAAAGAGGTGATAGTAAGACATCAGGCTGTCATCTCTTGCCAGCACACAGCTTTGTGCTGAGCTGCACGCTTGAAGCGGCATCATCTGCCCATCACCAATTATTATACCTTCCCTCTGCTGATGTCCAGATGAAACGAGGTGTTTGGTGCCTGGATTCAGTGGGGTTGGTTTTATTCAATTAAGAGGTATCTTCCAACCAGTCACCAGTTGCTGAGGCTGTAGAGGAGCTGGGCCTCTCCCAGCAGACTTGCTCCATCACTTTGGCACTTCAGTTCTTACAAGAGAGAGATGGACCAGAAGAATCTAGTGGCTGTTGGATGCCACACCTAGAAGTGACCACTGCAGTGAATAGACATACAAAGCTTCATCCTTACACTGTTGATTTTGTGCTATGATTTAATTCTCTAAAGTTTTGGCCACTTTCTTTCAACTGGTCTTTGGTTCAATGAAACCTTTTTCTCTTCCTCCTTCCCAAAACTCTGTCAGGGCATCTTACTTGTAACAAAGCGGTCTTATGTGACCCTACAGTGTCTTCATGTCTTTTCCTGAAAGTGGTTTGTGTTTGGCCATACTTCACATGCAAATAAAGGTAACATTTGACTGCCTTTTTCAGAAGAGTAGCACATGCTTAATAATTCTGTTGCCTTGAAGAGAGGAGCACAGCTGAGGGCTTGGCATAAATCAGTTGTTTCCAGTAGTTTTGGATGACTTAGATACCCTGGTTCCCCTTTGTAGGAAAGCAGTCAATTCACAGCTGGCAAGGGAATGAGGGAGAAGACAGTAATAAATATATGATACAGATGATTTGCTCCTCCCTTTCCTGCAGCTTAGTATCTTGTCAGTGTCTCAGTGCCTAAAAATCTTTTAGTGACATTTCAGAAATGGCAGAAGTAGGAAATTCAAACTGTTTATCAATTGGTTTTTTTGGTGAAGGCTGGATCTCAGTATCTCAGTGCCTATATAAAGAGGTGTGGTGAATATTAAAGTTTAAGGGGAAAACAAGGTGATTTTTCTCTCTTGGATAGCTCCCTGGAACAGAGTGGTGTGTTTTGGCTGAAACAAAAATGAAGCACATATTAAAGATTTACTTGGTTCAGATGCATTTTCTGTGCTTACAGCTGAACTGCCCTTCTGAAAAGATCATTTGTGAGTAACCATCTTGGCTGCAGTGGAAAACTTGCTTTTGCAATGATCATCTTCAAAGAGTTTCTATATTCTTGTCCTCACTTCAGACACCTCCAGCTGCTGTGCTCACTCTGTTGATCTGGTGGGCAGCAGGCACTGAGGCAAAAGCTGCTGGTTTTATGTGGGAAGGAAGATGCCTTCTCCAAATGAAGAGTTCAGAACCAGGTTAGCATAAAAATTCATAAATAGCTGCGATAATCCACCCACAGGAAATGGCTTTATACGCTTCCCCAAACTAATCTTGCATTGAAGCTGGGAGAAAACAACACAGTGAAATGGAGAAGACTTGATAAATCTGTAAAATAATCCAAAGCCTGAACTGAAGGACAGTCTAGCTCATGTGAGATTAAAGGATTATTTTACTCCAGAAAAGACTGCGGGCGAAGCGAGGGGGGGAAATTGTTTTAAATGAAGTTTTTTAGCCTAAAAAAGATTTGGACAGAAGTGAGTTGCTTTTTAATTAAAACTGAAAATGTTTGTGTGTACAATGCTTTTAATGAAAGTGAGTAAAATCAAATTTTTATTCCTTTTTTTGAGATGTGGTCTCCAAAGCCTGTGTTAGTGAGGAGCAAATGTGGCCCTTCTCTTCTGAGGGGCATTGACTGTAATTTAAGCAACTGCTTTAGTAAAATATAAGCTTTTATGACTTCAAGTAGTTACAAGTCAAGAAGAAAGATTTAGGGGTTGGGGGGGCACAGCATAACTGCTTCTGCTTTGCACAGATGTCTTGATTTCTGCCTTGCTCTCAAGGCCTGAACACGCACGGATCACAGGTGAACCCAATACACGGGAGAAAAACTGCAGGAAGTTTTTTTCCAAAAGAAGTGGCTTGAAACACTAATGAAAAAGTTCCCATCTGAAAAGCCTCTGAAATGTCAGAAGAGCTTACTTTTTAAATCTTAATTTAGAGGACATAGAGGCTATTTCTTATGAGTCAGACCCATCTCTTGGATATTCAGTAGCTTTGATCTCTCACTCAAAACAAATGAAGTACCCCGATTGTTGCCAGTCCTCTGCGTAATTCAGCAGAGCTACTTCTTTTTTTTTCTGAAATATACTTCCTAAATGTGCTTGTTATAAAATCTTGATGCAAATACATTTTTCTTCTTCCTAAGACTGCCTAAATTAAGTGCACTCCTAGGGATATTTCTGTATTAGCAGAACAGTGTCTCAAGGCTGGCTTTTCAGGAGTGCTGATCATCTCCCTGGATGTTCACAGGACTTCAGCTTCCCTTTTCCTTCAATGGGAAGGAACACTGAACACCTCCCACAATTTGTTTTCACAAGCAGACTTTGAAGATTAATATAAATTGTTATTCAGCCATTGGATACCAGCAGCTGGGCTCATTTAAGTGAGTGATTTGCATCCTTTCAGAGGCAGGGGATGGATATGAGAAAGCTTTGAAGTCTTTGTGGTTGGGGAAGACCTTTAGTCATTTGGGGTTCTAACCTCTGTATTGTGCAGTTGCTGTCATGGTACATGCTTGGTTGTTTTGCTGTAGCTCATCATAACTTGCTTTGTCTTACACTGTGGTGAAACTGGAAGTCTCCTCACTCTTTTGCTCTGTCTAGCCCCAGAGGTCTGGAAGTTCTGTACCAAGGAAGCCTCCCAGAAGCCATCAGCCATTCCCTTCTAGAAACTTGCAGGACCTGATGCAAGTGCCATCAGTTTAGCTTTGGCTGATCAATTGTCAAGGCTAAAGCAACAGCAAGGTGTGATGAAACATTTTCAGTAAGAGGGCTGTAAATGAAAAGGCTCGGTTGCAGAGGGCTTGTGTGCCTTGTGTCCCCACCCTGTGTGGGAGAAACTGGCAGAGCCTGTGGCTCACTTTGTTTGTGGCTGGGGTTGATTTAATACAAAGGACACCCTTTTCTATCCCCTGGGGTCCCTGTAGTCACTGTGATCCTGGTACCAACCATGCTGCTTGGTCTGGCAAATATTTGCTGGTACTAGAATTTTTGGGTTCAGTTGTTTGATTTTCCTACTGTAAAAAGCACTGTGAGCACCACAAGTGATCACTTGTTGCTGTACTGGGTCTACCACAGGACGAGATTTGTGCATTACACCAAAGTTGCTCCTATAATTTACTGGAAAAGTTGGTAAACTGAATACAAGTAGCTGCAGAAGGTCAAGTGTACTGGGAGGTGGAAGGAGAGGTGGCAGCTGAGACTGATAGAGGGTTTGAGTTGGAAGGGACCTTAAAGATCATCTAGTTCCCACCCTGTGGCCAGGTCAAGGTGTTCAAAGCCTCTTCCAACCAGGCATTGAATGCTTCCAGGGATGGGGAGCCACAGCTTCTCTGGGCACCCTGTGCCAGGGCCTCTCCAGCCTCATTGTAATAATCACAAGAGGAGGATAGCTGAGCAATACTGGGTTTGGATTTTATAACTGACCATTTCCTCCTCATAGTGCTTTGGGCTGCTAAATGTAAAAAATTCTTTACTTCTCTAGTATCCTGAGCAGTGTCTGACTGCTGGCTCAAGAGAGCTGGTGGCACTATTAGCTCTTGTGTCCTGCACTAGAGAACAGACAAGGAGGTTGTTTAGCCATGCAGCTTCTTGAGCAGACCTGGAGCTCTACATAAGGATCCTGATGAGGCCAGGCTAGTGCTAGCATTTGTCCTTCTGCAGGCATTGCCATGGATTCCTAATCCACGTGCCCCAACAGTGACCTTGGATGGATGTGTCAAACCTGCTGAGGGATTTCTGGGACTCACAGCTGTACAGCAGCACTGGCAGAGGTGTTGCTGTCCAGCCACACTGGAGTTAAGTGTGTTTGAAGTGTGTCCATAGCTCAGCCTGGTGTGAAATACTCTATGCAAATAGGCTTTGTGAGAATTCACCTTAGCTTTGCATTCAGAGCTACTGAGGTGGTCAGGAGCCACAGACCTTGTTTAGAATGTCTGGAGTAGCAGTTCTTGTTTTAGTCTGAGCTCACGAGGAGCTATCATTTTTGTTAGAAATCCTTCCACTGTTTTATTTTAAACCAAAACCTACCTTAAGTGTGTATTTGATCACTGAGATTAAGGCTTTGACCACTGGCAGAAGTCTGGTCCTGGCATACGGTGAGCCTTTTGTGATGTTAAGTGTAGTAACTGTGTACAAGGTTCCCGTGAGGAGGGTGGCCCAACTCTCTTTAAGCATGTGTGGTATTAAGAGGGGTCTGCTGGGGGTCAGGAGTGCAGTTGCTGAGATGGAAAGGACACTGTCAGCGTATCAGGGCAAAACTTAGTGTGGTAGGAAGAGAAGCTGCTACTTGCCAGACAGGTTCATACTTGAACTTGTGCTGCACAAGTTCTCCCATGAGCCTTTCATCTCGCAGCTGGAGTTTGAAACACCAAACTATGGTTAGTGGAAGGAGCTTACTACTATTTTTTGGGGGTGAAAGGCAGGTAGGGCTACCCTGGTGCAAACCCTTCCTGTGGTAGTTTATTTCACTTGTTGCACTAGTTTAGAGAAAGGGCTCCCAAGCTGGAGCTTACCTGGATATTTGCTAATTCCCAGTTCTGCATAGGACTGCACATATGCTCAGGGTTGTATTTAGCAGGTGTTGGGGGTGCATTTCAGCAATTCATGTACGATAACAGGGGCCTCTGGTTGATGTTGCTTAGTTTAACTGGTGTTTTTGCAGGTTGGCATCTGCACTCCTTTCTTGTAAGACTGTTTTTACTGTGCAGTGTAGGGCCCAGGGGCCTCCTCAGTGCTGTGCAGGAGGCCTGGCCCAGGTGTCTTGAGTTTGTGCCCTGTAGGTATGTGGGTACCTCTGAACCCACCCATTAGCACTTGCCAAGGAGGGACCCTGGGGTGCTTGGGCAGCATCTTCATGATGCAGTTTACTTGTACTTCTTGGCCTTGTTTGGGAATGAAGTGGGCTCAGAAATGGGCATTTTTAGGGAGAACCATAAGAAGTTACAGCAGGGTGTGTAAGTCTTTGAATACAAACCAGCTTTGGTCATTCTCCATGCAGAGGACAGAACTCTTAATCCTGCAACTCCAGGTCACTTGACATGTCTCATTCTGTAAATCCATGGGCCTTCTGTTGTCTTCATTGTACCTCTTGAGAGGCATCCATCCCTAAGTTTTAACTTGTATCCCCAGAGTGGAGTGGGGAAACTGCAGGCATGGAAACTTAGGAACTTCTGCATTTGTTGTGTTGTGCATTTTTTGATAAACTGAAAATACAGTCTTCATAAATTAACATGTCAGATGCAAAAGAAAAATCCAAATAGGCAGAAGTAATGTTTTTCTTGGGCTGTTTGATATGTTAGTGCTCTGCAGAAGCCTTTGGCATATGCTTAGAAAAACTGGAGGAGCAAACTTTGGAGGGTCATCTTATTGAAGTAAAGCTAGAAAACTACTTCTGCCTCCTTTGAGATCAGTGGAGAGAGGGATTTTCTCTTACGAATAAACAGGCACAGAAGTGCAAGCATCATATTTTGCCTGCACAGAGCCAAGAGCACAAATACTGTGTGAGGGATCGTGTCCCTTGTAGGTTCAGCCGAGCCGTTGTTACCTGCTCTGAGTAACTGTTGGAGGATGCGTTTTTGGGGGAGGTCTCCAGTTACCAGTGGTCAGTCAGAGCAACATTCTGTCCCCTAAGTTATTACATGGCTAATACAGAGCTGGTGTCAGTGGCACTCTGAAAAGCTCATGAGCTGCTCTCGGGGCAGGAGCTGCCCCTCTGAGCTTGCAGAGCAGTCATCCTTCAGCAAGGTGAGCTGAGCTTGGTTATTGCACCCTTCTGTCCCCTTGCCTGCCTGCCTGCAGCTCCAGGTTTAAGTCCTCCTTTAGCTGATAGCAGCCATCTGTCCAGGTGGGTCAGGGGCTCACACTGCTGCTCCGAGGGTTGCTGTCGACCTCTGTTCCCTTAACTCAGTTTTCAGTTTCCTTTGGGGCTGGTAGAACTGGTTTCTTTTGGCATTCAATTAGCACCTGGTTCCCCTTATCTGTCCTCCTCAAAAGCCCCTCCAGGGCCCCTGCAAAAGCTTCAACCCTGGGGCTGGTGGTTCTTAAACTGTATCTGCTGCTTGATCTATCAGGGGCGTGTCTGAGAGGGACTAAGGAAAAGATGCTGATGAAAGCATCTTGGAACAGCATCACAGATCACTGTTCTTTGGGCTGGGGGAGCAAAAATAATGTGGAGGAATAGCATAAGGGGCTTGTCATCAGGTAGGCAAGTGGGTGCCTCAGATTAGGCGTCCTGAGGGAGGGTGGAGCTGAATATTCCTCAGAATTTAAAAAGTAAATAGGCCACTTTTTTTGTCTACATAATTTGTCATTAATGTTTCAAAGAGAAGAGCAGGTTTTCTCTCTGCTAAGTCTGTGAAGATAACTGAAGACAATTGTTGCAGGAAGTGTTGGTAGAAGTGATTTAAGTTTTCTTTCCGGTGAAAAATTCCATGTTCTGTCTGTAGTAATGCTTAGGATATTACTGTAATGTCAGAAATACCACTTAAAAAAATAAATAGGCTGATTTTTTTTTTTTTTTCTCATTTAAGCCCAAGATGTAAGCCCTTTTGCCAATTTGAGCCAGGACTTTAATAAATTATCCAGCCTTTACTCCTGGCGCATAATGGAGACACGTACTGTGCTCCTGACACATCAGAAAGCCCAGATCCTGCCACAGAGTGTGAGCCTGGCTCCAGTGAATCCTCACTGGATCTGGCTAACAGTGTTGCCCTCCTTGGCTTCATTTTTGGTTCCTTATCTTTGAGGAGCCATAGCTAAGGTATGCAGGAGTTGAATGGGTGCAGTTTCATTTGCCTCCCAAGAATGACTTGCTTTATAAATAGCAACATGGAAATAGTGTAAAACTCTCAGCTGCTAATAAAGGAGCTTTTCTTTTCTGTGCAAGTTACAATATACACTAATAGCAGCTGGGCAGTCAGTATTTGTGCTTTCTCCTACCTTCCTAGGGTGTCAGATGCCCTGTCTATTTTGGGTATCATATATTCGAGTCTAAATGGACTGTAGTCATTGATTCCTACTTTGGACTTCCTGGATTTCATTTCTGACTGCTACTTTTCCACATTTAGTTTCCAAAAAATACTTACTGCAGGTTTTCTGCCTATACTTACGTGCAATTTCCATTCTAATAAACATTTTTCCTTAGAGCTTTCTCACAAACACAACACTTTGTGAAATCTGCCTCACTTGTGCTCAGTCTCATGGTGCTGTGTGTAACAGCTCTTAACTCGTACTCCTGGGATCATGGTGGCAGTAAATCATGGACTAGAGGAACCACGAGTAATCTGGGCATTGCTTCTAGCAGGGCAGTGTGACCAGGATGTTAATTCAGTTGATTATCTTTCTAAAGGAAATCTGATGCAGTGTTTCATTCCCCTTCTTTTTAACGGAGTGTCGAGTTACGAGTTCATTTTTTAAATGGAAAAGCCAGGATCCCTACTGCTTTTCATTCTCTGTCTGGCTGCTTGAAGGATAAAACCTTTGCTGCAAACCCCTGGTAGACATTCAGACTGCTGTGTTCTGCCCTCAGTAGCTTTGCTCCTGATCTCTAAGACAGTCACTAGGCAATGGCGTGGCTGGATATCGAAAAGATTAAGTCCTCTCTCCTTGGATAGGTGGGAGGGCTCCTGCTGGCTCTGGGGCACCTGGGATGTTACCTGCTGGATCCCCAACATTTCCTCTGGTTCTCTGTGTACTGCTGTACTTGTGCCTCAAAGGGCTGACAATAGAGGAGGGAAAAGACTTAAATGCAGCTGGTGCCCATGAAATATGTGGGCAGTGCAGGGTTTATTCTTTTGGGGGCTTTCTACAGCAGTGGTCTTCTGCCTGGTCACAGGTCAGAAATATATTAGAAATAAGCTTTGAACTATGCCTGGGGAGGACAAAAGGGGTGCATTATGGTAAATGCTCTGATGCACAGCCCTTCCTGACTCGTTGATCAGGATGGCTTTGCCTTGGTGCCTGCCGTTGTTTTCACTACGTCTGTTTTCTCCTCCCTACTATTTGTCTCATTCCCCAAATCATTTTACAGAAGACTTTTCTTAGTCTCAAGTGGCCTTAGCCAAGCTATTTCCTCTCTTTGTGCTTTTGCTTCCCCAGCTGTAAAATGGGGATAATGAGACCTGCTTGCTTTTGTCAGGCACTTAGAGATGTGCTTACGAAATGGGCTATTAAAAGGCTTTCTATGTATAACTGCTATACAAACAGTGGTTGTCCAAGTTTATTTGAATTACTTTATTAAAGTCCAAGGTTCTGAACATCCTTTGTTTTTAACAGAGGATGTTATTTATGCAGTACAAATGCCCAAAATGTGAAGCTATTGATTGTTGCTGATAAGTTTATGGATATTAAAGTATTAAATCATCACCACCCATTATCAGCCATTCTGATGTCTTTGGAAGCTGAGAGTGGTTGTGCATGGCTGGGGCCCTTGCTAATCTTGCAGTGATCAATAAAAGGTTTTCAGCAGAAGCTTTTATTGCCACGTGGTTAAAATGTTCTTCCTGTGCATCCTGTACATGATGACTTCAGCTCAAGGGGAGAGATAGAACAATCCTTTGCAGGGTAACTGGATTACACAAAGAAATGTGGGCATTATGTTGAGGTAGATATTGCCACTTGGAGTTTCAGCTCCCCTCCACCACCTGCTGCACTGCCTTATTCTAGGAGAGTTTTCTTGCCTGTCATTGTGTTTTGCATGTTTTAATTACAGCAAACCCACAGCATTCAGGGAAGGGAGGAAACAGTTGGAAGCAGAGGGGTAAAATCAGAGCTAAAACTGGGCAAAACTGTTAAAAATCTGTGTCTCATTAGCAGAAGAGTGTCTGGTGTCTCATGGATGTGGAAGGACAGAACCTGTCCATGAAAGGAGATGCAGAGCCCAGTCTGAAAGCAGAGTGCTGAAATGGGTGCTCAGTGGTGTCTGCAGGAGGGCTTTGTGCCCACCATCTTCTGTTGCTCCTCTCTCAAATCACGTGGGGCTCTGCCCTGCTTAAATGCTGACAGTGGAGTTCCAGCCCTGAAATATCTCCAAATACTCCTGTGAATTTAGCATCTCATTGCTCACTGAGAGTACAGTGTGTAATGTGTCTTTGTGAACAGCTCAGCAGTGACTTTCTCTTTGTTTTGCAGACAGTTTCCATCCTGGAGCAGAGGCTGACGCTCACTGAAGACAAGCTGAAGGAATGTCTTGAGAATCAGCAGAAAATCATTCAGAACAAAACGAACTGAGTTCCTGGGAAAAGTTGGGACCTGAAAGCATTGGGAGGTTTGGGGTTGTTTGTGTTCCTAACAGGCTGTGTGTGACTCGCTTTTAACAATTTTGAGCACTATCTATTTTTCAATTGAAATGTATAGTTATTGTATCTGTAAATAGCTTTGTTACTTTACTAAAATAAAAGGAATATTTTATTCGTAAGCGTGGATAACAATTGTGATCTCTTGTGCTTTCCAGAGCTACAGCATCCAGCGTGTGGACTGAGCACTAACCAGGAAGGTCACATCTCCCACCTGTGGTACTGCTAAGTTAGTTTTGAAGTGCTTAAGCATCTTGGAGTTGCCAAAACCTGGTACAGGCCGCATTAGTCTTGTTGCTGAGGTGTGTGCTGGCTGAAGCTGAAAGAAAATGCTCTCAGGATATTTTGGGCAGTGGTAGTTCACCTCTGTTCTAGGACCAAAACAATCAGGTGAGGTGGGCTCAACTGACACCTGGAGAAGGGTTTGTCTCAGCTGAGTCCCAAGTGGTACCTGGCAAATCTGACAAAGAGCAGTTGAAACCCTGAATGGTGTTTTTGCTGAGGTGATTAAATCCTGTGGTGGGATTTAGCCTGCTCCCTTGGGCACTGTATGAAAAAAATTGCTTGAGGCTGGAAGAGAGGTTCTGATGCAGGGTGGATTTCAAGTTGGATTTTGCTTTGTCTTTGTCTGCTTCTTAAATTAAGGGCAGGGTGAAGGGAGAAGAAAGCAACCAAATAGTGGAATGTTTTCTCCATTGTGGAACTCCCCTCTTCTCATACTGGACTGCCTTTAATTTTTGGTCATTTTGCAGATGTTTTCACAGTTAAATAGCTCATCACTGGCACCTTCCTCCCCTCATCACTCCTCCCGATGTTTTTGGGGCTTTAGCAGGTGTTCAATATGTAGCTGCACAAGAATTTGGACTTCTGGGAGATCCTGTTCTCCAACACCTCTCCTGCTAATACACACTGGAAGTCTCCTTTCTTGCAATAAGCTATGGCCCACATTCCTGGAGAAATGAGCCGCAGGAACTTGTGTAGCTCAGGGTTAATGTAAACGCTCCTCACCACTGTCTGTCTGACCTCTGCTAACAGGGATCTGCCTGAGTCCCTGCCCTTGGTGGTCCCTCATGCCACCACTGCCTGCCGGCCTCTCACAGCTTGCAGGGCCACTCTGGATTCTTGCCTGGGGCTGGTTGCCATCCTTACTTCACATGGGGCTTAGCTGCTTTTGAGCCCAGCCTGTGTGGGGCTGGTTCTGGGTTGGATTGTGGTTTTGCAGCAGTTTCTGTTGCAGGCTGTGTTGGCTGGTACAGTGTCTCAGTAGTGTTAATGCTCCTCGTCCCACCTGGGTGAAGCTGCTCGTGTTTCCCTGCTGGCACTGGGAAGCTTCTGGTCTGCTTCCCTCCAGGTACTTTGTGCATCTCTAAGAACCCCTTGCTGGGGTTATCACAGTAACTCCTTCAGTTGCAGGAGGCTGAGAGCTTTCCTTGCTTGGTTGATGATGAGTTTCTGTCTGCTCTACCACATACTTTGTTTTCTGTTTCCAAGCTCCGAGTCTGATAAATCATTATTTTCCCTTAGATTGCTCTAATGGAATCAATTCAGTGGTGATATTCTGTGCTCTTGCTCTGAGCTTTCAGTGGCTCTCTGCTGAGACTGACATAATTTTCATTAAAATGAGCTTATGTGGTGATGCGGATGGGTGGGGATGGGGGGACTCAAAGTTCTGTGTGGCCAATTTGCTGCTGGGAAAAGGCAGTTCCTCCCCTGATGTGCTGCTACTGAAGTGATGACAAAAGTCAGTTGCAAGATCCTAAATTTTCAGCTTGATCTTCAGTGTTGTGGACTGGCATTTGGGATGGAGGTTTGAACAGAGTAGGAAAGTGTAAGCATTTCAACATCAGTTTTTAAGCTTTGCTTTAAAAATAGCCTTTGTATCTGTTTTAATGTGTAGTTTCTAAAGTCTTAGAGACCACAAAAGCAATTTGTATTTTAGAGAGGATGGCAAGATGAATGACACAGTCAGTGTGTGCCCAGAGGTGCCCACATTTGGGTGCATTTGGTACAGATTCCTTTTTCTTTTTAGATGTTCTGAATGAATTCATTGGAAAGAGTTAGTTGTGCTTCTGAAACAGATGAAGTTCTCAGGTGCTCAGGGCAAGCCAGTGGGATGTAGGGTGTTGTGGCTTTACCCCAACCAGCCAGTAATCCCCACACAGCCCCTCACTCACTCACAGTGGGATGGGGGAGAGAATCAGAAGGGTGAGAGTGAGAAAACTTTTGGGTTAGGATAAGGACAGTTAAATAGGTAAAGGAAAATCCACATACACAGGCAAAGCAAACCAAGGAATTCGTTCACCACTTCCCATGGGCAGGCAGATGTTCAGCCATCCCCATGACAGCAGGGCTCCATCCCCCATAACAGTGACTTGGGAAGACAAATACAATCACTCTGAATGTCCTCCCTTTTCTCCTTCTTTCCCCAGCTTTGTATGCTGAGCATGATGCTGTATGATTTGGAATATCCCTTGGATAAGTTGGGGTCAGCTGTCCTGGCTGTGTGCCCTCCCAGCTCCATGTGCCTCCCCAGCCTTCTGCCTGGTGTGGTGAGAAGCAGGAAAGGCCTTTACTCTGTGTAAGCACTGCTCAGCAACAGCTAAAGCATCCCTGAATTATCAATGCTGTGTCCAGCACAAATCCAAAACTGCCCCTACTAGCTACTGGGAAAAAGATTAACTCTATCCCAGACAAAACCAGCACTTTGGGAAAGTTGCTTTTGTGGACTCAGCTTTTTGTTCAATGTTGTTGTAGAGGGAACTCAGATTCCCTCTCCTCCTGACTTCCCCTATCCACCCTAACAACCTCTCTGTGATTTAGGTGGCAAGAAAGGTAATCTGAAAGGAATTTCTTCTCACAGTACTGTCTACCTCAAGGATTTCCTTGTCCCAAATCTCAGCAACTTGCACCCTCTTCATTTCCTCCCTTACAGCGTCTTACCTGGAGTAGGACATCAAGACCTAAAATGTACCAGCACTTCTAAAGGTACCTTCTTGAGAGGCAGGCAGGGTTTGGAATATACAAGACTTACATTTTAATCCTTGTGCTTAAACATTGAGAAATAACCTCAAAAAAAATCTGAGGAGCCCAAATCCTATTCCCTGTCTTGTCCTGAGGCTCCATGCTTTATGCACTAAGCACCACAGTTTTGAGCACTGGGGAGAGAGGAGCCTCTGAGTGGGTTAAATCTACTCTTATTTTCATACCCACGGTCTTTTTTTTTTTTGACTTGGGCACATCTGCAGTGTCCAATTTGTGAAGTTCTTGACTCAGGGAGCAGTGGAACAGCCAAGTGAGGAGGAGCACATTGTTTGCACTCGGGCTGACATGGCCTGTGCGCTGCATGAGGACATTCCCTGCCTTGTGGTGAGCTTGTGCAGGGGGAGGCTATGAAGAGTTAAGGATTTTGTTTTGGATCTCCAAGGCACGATGGAAGCCAAGTTCTTAAAAAAGTAGTTTAATTTGTTGCCGTTACATTTGCCAGACGTATGACCTCACTAAACTTTCAGCAAGGGTTCTTTGTGCCGAGATTGGCCCCTGGGGAGCCCAGTGCTGCTGCAAATGGCTTTTTGGCTGCTATGAGCGAGGAGCGTGTTAAACATAACCATGATCTGTGAAAAAAGTAAGAATCTTCAAGCACTGCCCACTTTCCTTCCTGTCTGGGAGCTAGAATTGGACAGATACAACAGCAGAGCTCGTTACTGAATAGGCAAAAACAGCAGAGCCCTGTGGTACTGACTCTCCTGGCTGGGAAGTGCCATGGCCGGGAGCATCCTCTGCCCGCAGGGTCGTCACTGGATGTGAGGCTGCCAGCTGACTGGAAGATAAAGTCCAACTATGATCTAAGTAGCTGGGCTAAAACTAGCCAGCCTCGTGGTACAAATCACTTATTATATAACCTCCTTAAAGAGCTGCTTTTGAACGAAATGTTTTCTGAAACTCGAGTGAGTAGGAGGGGAGGGAAGCAAATTGTTTTGCAAAGGTTTGTCACTCTGACGTGAGAGCAGGGCTGCATTTCTTCTCTTGCTTCTAGAAATGCTTGCTCTGCAAGTGCTTCTCAAGTGGCATAACCTGATCACCTGTAGTTTTGGGAAGGAAATATGTTGGGAAAGAGGATTCTCTAATGAATAGTCTGGGTATTTGACCTGGGTTTAGCATGCTGTAGGAAGTTTTATGTCTTGGGGAAAGGCTGGGTTCTATTTGTAACTCTGTAACAGAACTGCCATTGCAGGCAGACATCTCTCTTCAGTCCTCCTTGTAAGGGGAGACATCTATAAATCGTTTCCTCTATTGAGGGACTGGTTCTGTGAAAGAAGAGCTCATCAGAGGTCTGAATGTGATGTGTCAGGGAAGAGAGAGATGGGCTTCCAGGGCACTGGCATGCCTTCCTTTCTCCCTGTCTCCCTGTAGCACAGCAGCCAGTGCTGCTGGTGAAGGTGTGCTGAGTGCCTTTTGCTGCCTCAGGCTTCAGGTGGGGTTGGAATCTGCCTGGTGTCACATCTGAGCAAAAGGGGGGGTAGATGCTTATAGCAGCCTGTTGGGAGAGGGTGCTGGGGGGTGGTTTCTGATGGGGGGTGAGCATCGTGAACACCTGGGGATGTTCTGGCACAGGGTAACTCATTGTCTGCTGAGCTGCAGCTGAGACAGGCCAGGTGACCACAGCTCGAGGCCATGAATTTGCCATCTGCGAGGAAGTCTTTCCCCAGTGACCACCTTTGGATTTCTTTATACTCGCTCCAGCTCTCCAGCCCTTCCTCCCTGATAATGCAGTGCATCTGGAAACGCACCATTTTGTTGTCACAAAAGTGTTAGGCTTGAATCAGTGCTGTGACCCAGTGCCAAAAACCTGTCACCTCTGTTCTCCTTCGCTGTTTCTGCTCCCTGCAGGCATCTTCCAAGCAGTTAATAACTCACTGCCGCCTTCCAGGCAGTGGGCAAACTGAGGATATGGTGGTGCTCTGTGTGGCACAAGGATTTTTCTGCAAATCTCCAGTGGGGAATGCTACAAAGGCTGGTCCTGCTTACTCCAAGAGCTAGTGATTGTGTGGGGTGTGTGCTGCTGGTGGCAGCTGTTCTTTGAGCTGGTGACTGAAAGGGTTAAGCTAAGTAGCTGCCTGGAGGGATCTCTTGCATGGCCTCACTTCCCTCTGGGATGGCTGCTCCTGGCACTGATTCCACCCTCACGTTTCCACAGCCCTGCTGAAGTCCAGAGCCGAGCTTTGGTGTGCAGATCTCCCAGCTGGAGGAAGAGCTTCACTGCTCAGCTGAAATGGGCAGATCTTATGTGCCCTCCCAGCTTGGGAGTGTGCTGGGCACTACTCCCAGGAGGGTAACCTCCTCACAGCATGGTATGGGCACGGAGATGAGGGTGTCATTGCTTCTCCCCTTGTGTGAATCTGCTGTGCCACGTGTGGATGCCGTAACAAAAAGAAATGCTCTGCCTGCCTGCTGCTACACTTGATCTGTGTGGTGTGGCAGGTGCCTTGTGCTAACCAGGGTTAACCAAGATGGTTTTCATCCCGTGAAAGCCTAGGAGTATCCTTTTTGTTTTTTTCTTCCAGGCTGTGGTTTCTTCAGAAGATGATGTTCTTTTCATCCTGGAGGCAGGAGGTGTTGATTTCTGTGTCAGTCTTGTGATACAGGCCTGTGGCTGAAGAAGCTTCTCTTTGTGTTGGGCTCACTAGACAAGAGCTTTCTCTAGGAGACAGGGATGAAGATTTTGGCTTTTGGCACTTGTCCCTCATGAACATCAGTCACTAGAACCAAGACAGAGGTAGCTGAGTTGCTGGAGAAGCTGCTGAGTGCTCCCAGAGTGAGAAAGGCAGGCTTGTGGAGCAAGACCCCGCAAGGTGACCTGTTTGAATATGACCCTATCTCTGTTCTATTAAGTTAATTAACAAATGACTGTAATGCCGCTTGATCTCCTTCTTAAAGATGCTCCCCTGCTGGGTTATTTTTCACTTTGTAGCTCTTGTTTGTTTCCTAAGGGTGAGATTATCTGACCTGTGCATTTGTGTGATGTTTCTTTCCTTTATTATTTATGAAATCAATAGATCTTAAAAGGGAACACTTGCCACAAAGTGTCTGGAGCAAGGTGTGCTGGAGAAGGTGAAAACCTGCCTGCTAGCATGGCCTTTCCCATCAGCCCAGGAGGAGAGGAGCTCACCTAAGCACAAAGGGGTGGATTGTCCATGAAAATGCCTTTACAGCAGCCCAGGTGATAAGGGCAGAGGCAGAAATTCTTGCCTGAGTACCTGCAGGTCACAGAGTGAAGCAGAGGCAGGGATAAGGGTGGGCCATGGGATTGGTGTTCTAAATTTGGCAGCCCAGGTGGGACAGGGGAGGTGTGGTCCAGGCTCTGTGCTGCAGAGAAGGCTGAAAATTCTTCAGATACCTTGAAGTGGCTCTGTGTTGGTGGTGTTGAACGGGCTCAGATGGCTCCAGAGAATTTGCAGCTGTGGTGAGGGCATGGCCACAGCCACCAGCCCTGGTGTGGCCCAAGCTTGCAGCGTGCCTGGGCTAATATTGCCACCTCTGGCAATTTGCTGCCTCAACACAGGCCTGTTTTGCCTGTGCCAGGAGTCAGCCTTGCTGCCCACTCCCAAAGGGATTTTTGAGCACCATGGGACTTGCCTGAGAGGGATCTGGAGCTTGGGACTGCTCCCTGCACCCAGAATTGGTAGCTTTGCTTCAAAAAATAAAGCTGAGCAAGTCTTTCTCTCTGCTCCCTTTTCCCACCCTCTGGTAGCACTGGGCCCATTGGTTTCCCTGTGGCCAGTGGGTTTCCCTGCTCTCCCTGCCCTGTGGCTCCGCAGTGTGTTCCAGAGGTCACGTTCCTTGCTGCAATTACCCCTCTCTCCTGCCCCTCCTGACTCTGTGCCACTTTCATTGCTGGCTCTTCCAGGAGAAGCAAAGATGAAAGGGAGCAGAGATGAGTATATTTAATAGCAATGAAAATTGGTGTGGTGATGGGGGGGCTGTTTTCCTTCCTATTCTCCCCCCTATTGAAGTTGGGAGGCAGCTTTGAAATCACACGTGGTCATCTTGCCAGGCTTGTGCTGAGCTCCACTGTGGCACTGGAGGGGAGGGGAAAGCCAGGTTGCATCTGTGTTATCCGGGTTTTCCATCCTGGCCCCGGCAGACAGAAAAGTAGGTGTGTGGGGTTTTCTCCCCTCTCTTAAATGAAAAGCTCCTTTGCCCCCTTCTGCAAGTGCCTCTGCCCTGGCCCCAGTGGAATGGCTCGGCTGCCTTTTAGATGCAAATACTTTGCTAATTTACAAGAAGGGAAAGGAGCAGCAGAAAGCTAATGAAGGTCAGCTGAAGTCGTTTTTCCTTAATCCACCCCAGCAGTTCACAGGCTGGATCAAAGAGCTGCGGGATCAGCCTCCCCTCATCCTGCAACAAGCTGCTCTGGCCTTGTCGTGGGCCAGGCTTTGGAAGGGGTGTTGCATCCCAGCAGTGCTGCTGCCACTTGGGTTACACTGGGAGAAGTGCCAGAATGCCCAACAACAGATCCCCAGCAGACCCTGGAAAAGCTTTTCTATATCCTGAGGGCTGACCCAAAACGGACCCCGTGGTGTGGTGTGGTGTATGAGGTGCTTAGAGACCTCGAGGATGAGCGAGTGACAAAGGGACTGTGCCTGTGGCTCAGTGATCGGAGCCAGCATGTCTGTCTGTCTGTCTGCAGGGCAGTGAGTAACAAGGCAGTGCCACCACCGGGGCCAGGGGCAGGTGCGTTCTGTGGCCTTAGCAGGGACCTCTTTAAAGGCATGGATGTGGTTCCTAGCCCAGGATTTATTTAATCTCCTGAGTCCCTTTCTTATCCTTCATCAGCTTCCCACCACCCTAGACCAAATGCTGCTCACTGTAAGAGGCTTCCCCCAGCCTCTGGAGCCAGAGGACAGCATTTGGCAGTGAACCAGCTTTATTCCTGGCATGTGGCATACTTACCTCTGCTGTGGCTGCCTCCATCCTCCTGAAACCCACTTGCCTGCACAGACCAGTGAGACTTTCCTCTCCTGCCGACGAGGGAGATGCTGGATCCAGCTCCACCTCCTCCCAGGTATTTCTGCTTTCCCCAAGGCATGAATCACCCCAGGGCTTTTGGTGAGCCATGGCTTTTGGAATGTGGAGAGCTGTAACCTGTGTTGGCCACTCCTCTTCTTAGGATCTCTTCGCCTTTTCCTGCTAAGCAATCTTTGTTTTCACCCAGTGAGAATTTTATGTGATTTAACTATTCAATTAAGGTGTTTTTTTTCCTTCTTGCTCGTGCTCAGGCTGCGTGGAAATTGTTCTTAAGAATGTTTGCACTGGTTCATCTGAAGTCAATTCCTTGGCAAAGTAGGCAAGGCTGCTATAATCCATCCACATCTATCTGCACCAGTTTAACTAATAACACCATTGAAATCCCTGAGGTTAGTTAAAACAAGCCCCTGTGTGTAAATGAAAGGGGTTTTGCAAGGGATTTAACCCTTTGCCTTCCCTTCTCAGTTCACAGGTCAAGTGAAGTCCCAGCTGGCTGCCTGGGAGCTTTCCCTCCTCACAGGGAGATCAGATACCTACATGAAGATTGCTCAGAGCTGAGGCTGGGCCCAGATGGGGTGTGAGGCCCCTTCCAAGGTTATCAGCTCTGATGAGGTGTCCAAATGCAAAACACGTGTGTGCAGAGAGACAGCAGTGAAATCGTTCTTGACTCAACACAGCATTTTTACATTCATTTGCAGGATTGTTGTGCTGGAGAGGCTTTAATGCCTTCTTTCCTCTGAGTCACGATACTGGTTTTCCTTTTTCCTGAGTATTTTCTTTCCTTGAGTTTGCATCCTTGATGGATACAAAGCTGCTTTGTGGCCTTGCAGGATACGTTGCACATTGTTCCTGCAGCTGCTGGTGTTCAAATGGGTCGTGTTGCATCTAAAAACAGATGGGCTGGTGGTGGACCTGGACCGAGTGTGGAGAGGGTGTTTCCAGGAGGTTTTGTGTTTTAATTTTGTGGTCTTTGTTCTCATGCAGGGATGAAATCCATCAGCTGGTGTAGCCCATGATGGGACATGGTCTAAACCTCTCTTCACTCTCTAACACAACAGCCAGGTAAAGCCAGAAAAACAATGTCAGGCGTGCTGAGGAAGGTAAGGGATGTGAGAATTTAAGGGAAAAAACCATGGTGACACCCCACCAAAGAGCTCAGCAGGGGCCATGGACCAACTGTGGTTTTTGTTTGCTCCTACTTTCCTGTTCCAAAGACACATAGAAACCATGTCTTTCCACGTCCTCTCACTCATGTCACAGCCATCCTTGTCTCATCTGCAAACATGAAGGGTAAATCTCTCTTCCTTTACTTTCCCATGCTAGTAGATTGGGACTCCTTATCCTTTCTAGGTGGGCTTTGTGTGTTTAGAGTTCCTTCATGGAGGAAGAGGCTGTTCATGGGCTGGAAACTCAGAGACCTTTGCAAAGCCTCTTTCAAAAGGCTTTCAGGGCCAGTCCTGTGAGCTGGACCTGACAATGCAGGGCTGGCTGGAAAAACATGCACCATTTCTGTGTGCTGCTGTGTGTGGGAGTCAACCTACCCCCAAAGGTCTTGGGGTAGTGCTGGAAACAGCCCTTTTGTCCAGTGGGCAATCCTCCACAGAGCCCCACTGCATCCCTACTGGTAGGTTTCTCAGCACCCCTGCCTGATGAAACCCACCCCCTAACTGGGATGTCTCGCAATGACAGCATTGCACAAAGATCCTTGGGATCTTTGCGGGGAGACCTGTGAGACAGGAGAGACCACGCTCCAACCCCCCTCCATGGACAGGGATCCTGACTCACTGGGAGGTGGAGTGCCTTGCTTCAGAGTGTGTAACTTGTCCACACGTGGTCACGCTGTGGTCTCCAGCTCGGACGTGGCGAGGCAGGTTTGGTTTAGGCTGGCTGGGTGCCCCTGGCAGTGGGAGTATGGCGTGGTTGGAGCATCCAGCTGTTCTGCTGCTGTCTCAGCTGACTTCTGAACCCCTGTGGAGCTCAGCCTCTGTAGCTGCAGTGGCTGAGCCAAGATCAGCACCTGTGTTCTTGTTTCTTTTGGCTGGGCCGTCCCGTGGGACACCTGTGGCTTTGCCTTACTGGAAGGCACCCCAAAATTTGGGTGCTGGATGGAGATGTGGTGGTGTAGGGAGAGTTTAGGTTGTCTCTGGACTCCCTGTCCTGAGCTGGAGCTGGTGAGCTGAGCCCTGGAGACCTAGGCCTTTTCCTCCCATAGATAGAGGGGCAATATTTCTGTGAACGGGGTGCTGTGCCAAAGTGAGTCAAAGCCAAGGCAGCAGAGGTACTGCTGAAAGACCTGAAGGTGTGGAAAGCTACAAGAAATCCACATTGGGGTGATGTTCTCCTCTCTGCTGTTGTAATCCAGGAGGCAGAAATGTCAGTCAAAACAGAGGTTGCTGAGGGTGAGCCAGTGTCTTTGGAGACTGCAACACAACATCCTAAAGACAGGTCCTCACAGTTGCCTGCTTCCCTCACCCGTGTCCATGCTTGGCTGAGGAAATAGCTCATGGCTGTGTTGAAATGCTCTTGGTTGGGTGACAGCCCAGGTGCAGAGCTGCGGGTGCTGTTTCATTTCCTGTACATCTTATGGCTCATCTCTCAAGCTCTTTCTCAAGAGGCTTTCTTGTCTCCCACAGCAAACCTCCTCCCTTGCTGACTCTTCACAGGCTGGTTTCTACACTTGGATTTTGCATCTTACTCCCTTTTTCTTGGTTGCATGAGGTTTTGATGCTGCCTGGTGGGTTCACCCAGACCTCTGAGAAGGGAGGGTATCCATCTTTCCTTTTTCTTACTTGCAGTCTTCTTCTCTTGATACAAGGCCTTTCTCCCTGTTGTGTTGTGCTGGGTGACCAGAAGTATGTCCCTGCTGCAAGTCCCTTTTCTTGGCTCACCCTAAAGAAGCTCAGAATTTGCTCATAGGGTTTGTAGTTCCTGACAGCCACCTCTTTTCTCAAGCATCAGGTGTGGAACAGGCTGCTGCTACCACTTCCAGACCTGTTTCCTTGGACTTTCAGGTGCACATCCGAAGCTTAAATGTCCCTTCCCAGCCTCTTGCCACTCTCCCATCTTGGCTGTGATCAGCCAAGGCAGTGGGACTCTGTCATTCCAAGCAGGAGGCTGGGACAGGGGCAGGCAGCAAGGTCCTCTGCCACCAGTGCTGTGTGACTCAAGTGACCTGGCTTGTACAGTGGAAGAGGAAGCATCTCCCATTGTCCAACAAGTGCTGTCCATCATGTGTAACAGATAATGTGCAGTGGGAAATCACCTCTCAAATCTGACCCACAGATCTAGTGCTGATGAGATTACCAAGTGCTGGGTGGGATTTGCCCTGGTTGATCATGTTACACCTTCATTGCACAAAGTGGATTGCTCAGGCAGTGTTACCTCCTTCTCTAATGCATTTGGGATGTCATCTGCACTTTCACCATGTCTTGGGGTGGGTCGAGGCACGAGGTGCAATAGGCTGGAGAAGGAGCCAGGAGGTGAGGCTCCTGCTGCTGTGGAGCAGAAGGATTTCAGACATGCTTTTAATGGGGAGTCCTCAAAAACTGGACGTGCTGAACACTTTCCCTGAGCTTGTGAGCTTGCCCTGCCCTCAGGCTCCTGGGGCTGTCCCTGTGTGGGGCTGTGCAGCTGAAGGGAGCTCGAAGTGTCTGCTCCCCAGCCACGGGGAAGGGTTAGCTAAACTGCAAATCAAAGGCAGATGATGCTGGCCAAGCACGTGTATCTGCCCTTCATCGCTCCTTTAGATCCTTTAGCATGGCCTGGGGAGCCATGGGGCATCCAGGGTGTGGGAATGGAGCTTTGGTGGTCCCTGTGGTCAGGCCAGTGTGCAGATTGTGGGGACAGATTATGCTGCATGGGAGGCATAATCAAGAGATTATCATACCTTGTCTTATCTTTAATGCCAGCTCTTATCTAAATGCCTTCAGTTGTGACTTCTGCAACAAAAGCTTACAGGTTTGAATAGAAAGAGTTTACCAGGTGGTTGCTGTGGTGTGGCTGGGTGAGCAGCAGCTGCCTGGCTGTGAAGGGAAGCTTGCAATAACTTGTCTTTGGTGCGTGATGCTTGTGAAAAGCCTCTGGCTTGGCTGACTTCAACTATTTGTTTCCCCTGGACCCTGCACTTCAGCTCTTTGTGCTGCTCTGGAGAGTGGTATTTTGAGTTGAGGAGCAGAAAATGGCAGTGAGAATATGGTGAAGGAAGGTAAGGGAGCATGGATCTCCAGCTTCACCCCGGTTTTCTGGAAGAGAACCTCTGTACCATTAGGAAACAGTTATTCAGCTGGTGTCAGCTCTTGCTGAAGGAGCTGGGTTCCACTGCTGCAAGGATGTCGTTGGTCCAGGGCAGCTGTCTACACTTCTCAAAGCTCATCCAACATTTCTACATGTTTGTTTTGTGGGGGATGTTTTAGAGCTCTAATCGTTTTTGTTGTTGAATATTATGACCCAGGTCAATAAAACTTTCTCAGTTTCCAAGCTGAGGGAGCTGATGTCACTGGAAGCAGTTCTGAGTGTGCTGTGATCATTGCACCCTTCATCAGGAACTGAGGTGGGCCTGGAAGAAATGCTCACTGAGGGGTGCTTGAGAGCTGAGGTAGAGCTGACAGCTCCTGGCAATGTGTCACACCTGTGGCAGGTGGCAAGGAAGTGTTCACAGTGCAGGTTACACACAAAACTTTCCCTCTGCCCAGGATCCAGGTGGGGTGTGAGCAGTGCCATGGCACACAGCCACTGGGCAAGGATGGACAAGTACCTTGGTGGAAACAGTTACACTATGGCATTCCCTGATGAGTTTTCTAATTTCCCCCAGATTTTGACACGTGTGGATAGAAGAGATTGTGAATCATTTATCATAAAAAAAGTGCCTTTGTTTTCAGCAGACTCAAGATCTGATTGGAATTATTTGGGATGGGGGTTATCTTAGCACAAACTCGTTTTGAAATGCAAGTGTAAGGTATAATACAATCAGTTGTCAGAAACATTGAGCCTCATTGCTCTTTCAGAGGCAATTCTGGTCTCCCTTCTCTGTGTTATATAGATGCTATAGATACTTTCATATACTCAGAGTCATGTAGTGGAGGAGACAGCAAGCAGCAATTTTCTGTTTTTCTTTCACTGCTTAGAGACCTTTGGGTTCTTTGAGAGGAAAAAAATGACAAGTATTTTTTATGACAGAGAGAAAATTTATCGTCTTTTTTGAATTTGCTTGTCTCTTACAGCTTAGCTGTTCATAGTCTTCCAAAAGGAGAAGTGGTTCTTTTTCTCCTGCTGTTGTTGAAATCTAATAGAAGAATTCCCAGTGGATAACATTGGAGAAAATTTTCCTTTCCAAAGGTGGAAATTTTGAGAATTGTTCTGCAACATCAACAAGATGGCATTTGTTGCCAGCCAGCACCTAATAACTTGCTTTGAGTAAAGCTGGGTGAAAGACTTGGGGGAGCAACAAATTTGCAGAAAAATGTCACTTCCTTTACCTTGGACCTATCACAGATTCAGCCTGGCTGTGGTCAGGGCAATGCTGGGCTTGTTGCTGCTGCCCTGTATGCAGAGCCCTTCCTTGGGATCACATCCAGGTGCAACTCCTTCTTGCTTCTGGCAAGATCTGAATCCATTTTGCCTGGTTCCTAAATCCTACTCATCTTGGTTTATTCAGCAATTTTTTCAGTCAAGTAAGAAGCTGCTCAGTTTGTCCTTTGTTGAAGGCTCATGGAGATGGGGAGAGAGAAACTCTTGAATGATCAAGAGCTAATTTCTAAAAGGTCAGGAAAGAAAAGGATCTCTAAATCACTCTTGGCAAAGCTGTTGCTGTGATGTTACCTGCTTGGGTAGAACATACCTTCCCCTCTGGGCTTGGATGACAAAACAACTCATCCCCTTCCAGATGTCCCCCTCCAGGTGACGTGACCCTTCACCTCAGGTCTTGGCAGGCTGCTGTGACACTTGGGTTGGCAAGGAAATGAAAGGGAATTCAAGGACTTTCATGCCTCTGAAAAATCCTTGCAAATTCTTGCCCTGGACTGAACAGCAAGGGAAATGTGACCAGATAAATTGGAGACCTCCAGAGCAAACATGTCTCGGGCACAGCAGCTGTTCAGAGCAATGGACCACTTGAACTAGACTCCCTTCCCTCACACACACATCTTCTGTTTAGACTCTCCAGGGAACAGACCTGGAGTCTCATTCCAGAGATCTGGGCTGGAGGACCTGGCACTGGGGACAAGTGCAAGCGAGGATGTTGCCTCCCCTTCTGGGTGCTGAGATGTGATGATGCAGCCTTGTGTAGGTGTGAAATGTCAGCAGTGAATGTTTACCCACGGTGTCTGACGTGACGTGCAAGGACCTGCCTGTCATTTTGGACCATCTGTTTCTGGCTGTGGAGGTGTCTCTTCCCTTTCCTGGTGTCCTCCTCAGCCTGGTTCTTCTCTTTCTACTCATGGTCCCTACTGTAGGTGCTGCTCTCTCCCTCTCCCTGGTTTTCCGTCCTAAGCCTGCTCGGTAGCCTTCTTCCGACCAACATCCCAGTATCGGGTTTGGGTTTTTGTGGTGGGTTTGGTTCCATGAAGCAGTACCCCTCTTGTAAACTTGTTTTTCTTCATTTAAGTGGTTCTTGCTGTCTTTGCCTCCCCTTTGCATTCACGAGACACACTCAAGCTATGCCTGTCTGACTTGCACTTGCTTGAGCCCTGGGGACTGGAGAGCTTGTCCTGACGTGATCCTGCAGCAGTGGAGAATACCTTTAACACAGGAGAGCAAATATTCATTGCAGAAGTAACCAGGGAAATGGGAAATGCCTGTCTGATAGATTAGAGCCCTTATGGTGTCTCTCCCAAAGGTCCCTGTTCAAGAAAGAAACTACCCTGGTCTTTTTTCCCCCTCCCTGTTCAAGGTTGGACAGCACGGAGGAGCATGTTCTTGTGCATCTGTGGGTAATTCTTACCCTGGCCCCAGAGCACTGGGTCCCTGTGGCAGGGAGAAGGGACCATGTGCCTTGGGAACTAATTGTAGTCAGTTCTGCCTTGCTTTTGGTGCTGGAGGAGGGATCACCTCTGAGACAGAGGTTGTGTTCTGCTTTGGAGCCACCTTTCTCTGAAGGAAAGGCTAAAGACCCAGGAAGAGCAATCCCAGAACGAGCTGATCGTGTTTGTTCACTCCCAGCCCCGTGTGGTGCTGGGCACTGTCTGCCCCAGCCACCACCTGGCTGGGGCACAGGGTGTCTCGTGCCTCAGCACCTCTCCTCCAGCCATGGCTGGTTCCTGCTTTGTGCTTTCTCCTCTCTTGGGCAGATGACAAACAAAGGAGAGCACTTCCCAGGACACCTCTCCCGGATAAGCCTCCAGGGGGCTGTATTTATTTTGCAGGACTGATGTGTTGTGCACTTTTCTCTCTGGCTGATTCAAGCAAACACACACAAATAACACTGCTTTTATCTGCCCAGGTCTAGACCCTGCTCAAAGCCTCCTCTTGACGTGACTCACTCCTGGGCAAGCCCTGGAGAAGGCAGATGTGGTAATTCAGTTGCAGATCCCGTCCTTTTCTCACGGCCCTGTGGTCAGCCGGCTTTGTCAGACGTGCCCCAGGTGACTGACAGAGGAGTGAGGTCTCCGAGCAGGGCCTTGCATCAGCCATGCCCGCTCCTTCACCTCCTGCCCCAGCCCTGCCAGAGGGATCCTCCTGGTCTGCAGGGTGCTCAGTCCCACAGCTGATTTGGGACATCATTTTCTGTTGGCAGTGCTGGTTCGGTTCTGGCAGAGGTGTTGGTGTAAACTGGATTCTCCATCCGTTGAATAGTTCATGAGAAGTAATTCATAAAAAATGTGCATCATCCCTTTTGTTGATGTCCTTGCCTTTGACAGCTTCTGGGAGGGTAAATTTTGTTCACTGAAAATGTTGTTTTTGCAGACTGCCTTTTTTAATTATTCTGCTTTCCTTTCTGCTGATTTTCCTTTCCGTGTCCTCCTTTTTAATCCCTAAGTAAAACCTCAACATAAACTAAAATCCATATTTTAGGAAAAATAACACATAAAATTGAAGGGGGAAGCTGGAATCCAATTTGATGAATAATAAATAATCCTGGGCTCAGAAAAGCCTCAGCTATTTTTCTCAAAGCAGCTGGTGCACTCTACTAGCTTGATTTGCTGCTATAAATATTGGCCAGGTTCTTTCAACTCTTGGGAAGGTAAATGAGAGGCAGTTGCCAGGTTTGGTTGGTATTGCATGTCTGGGATGATGAAAGGGCCCGGGAATGGGGCAGCTGTGTAATTGTGAGCGGGGTGCTGAGCCCCAGCGCTGGGCGCAGTGCAGAGGCATCTGCTTGATGTGGGATCTGCCCTTGCCACGGCTCCTGCCTGCCAAACAGCAGCCTGGCAGATAACCCACACTGGCTCCAGGGTGGGAGGGTGCTGACGGCATTCCTCGGTGGCGCCGGGTGCCCCTCCGGGTGTTTCCAGGGCTGCTCCAGGGTGAGGGGTTTGGAGCGCTGACACTCCCTGCACACCCTGCTGTGGGGGAGCAGGTGGACATCAGTGGGCAAGTTGGTGCTGTGATGCCTTTCCTTCCTTCCTTGGGCCCTAGAGGAGCAGTTTTACTTCCTCGAGTCCCATACATGACAGCTGAAGCTTTGTCCTCTCTCTATTTTCAGGGAATCAAGTCTTTACTCTGCTTTCCTTCACAATCTGTATCATCATAGAACCATAGAATGGTTTGGTTTGGAAGGGACCTTAAAGATCACTGAGTTCCAGCCCCCTTGCCATGGGCAGGGACACCTTTCACTAGACAAGGTTGCTCAAAGCCCCATCCAGCCTGGCCTTGAATATAGAGCCCTTTCTGCTTGGCACCCTGGTAAGTGACTTAAACTCACAGGACTTGTCTGCCTCTCACCTCTCCTGGCTTACAAAGCCCTTGCTGCTGTTCAGCTCCAGGGCAGCCATCCTCCACCCTGCCCCCCTGGGCAAGTAGGTGTGGGTTTGTGTGTGGTCCCTTTTGGCACAGGCCAAGCCTTGGATTTGGGCTTCTCCCCAGCCCTGCCCAGCACAGGGCTTGAGCACAGACCTGAAGCACAGCCCTTGTGGGTCCAACTGGAACCATCTCCTGTTCCCAGCAGCAACCATGAGGGATGTCACAAGGTTAAAAGAAGAATGAGGGGCATGTGTAGACCCATCCCTCCCTAGCAGGCAGCCCTTGTCAAGCTGTGGTTTAAGCTCTGCTTCCCCAGCAAAGATGGTTTCCAATCCATCATGCTTAAGAGAAGATGGCATCCTGCAGGAATTTACATCCTCCTTTTTAATCAGAAATTATTCTCCAGGCTCTGTGGAAATACCCCCAGCCCCAAGGTTACTCTTACTTCCCTGAGGGATTGCTCTGCCCAGGCAGTGCCCACTCCACAGGGAGAAGGAGGGCAGTGAGACGTTCCCCTTTCTTCCTGCTCTTGCATCTTGCAGGTTCAAGACTGAAGAGGAGCGTGTATCAGGCTGGGAGATGTTCTGCTCCTCACTGACCAGGATTTTTCTCCATCTCCTTTTGGTGGTTGATATCACACCCTCACGAGGACAGCTTTACTGGCCAAACCACTGAAGAGAGCAGGTCCTTGAGAATAGCTCCCTGAAGAACAAAAAGCATTTGGGGATGTTTGTCCCTTATCTTATCTAAATGGTTATTAATGATTTTTCAGTGGAGCTAATTGAGCAGGTGTATTAACATAGTGAGAGCTGCATTGCTACAGGAATAACACCAAGTGGTCTCCAGTGTATGTGCAGTTGGTGCTACCCTGAAGTTCCTGGTCTGAGGGGGTTTTACTGCTGTTGGTTGGGATTTTTTTTGGTTTTTTTAGCAACTTGGCCAAGGGGGTTGGTTCTCCATCAGCACTGCCTCGGGGATCCTGGCTCTGGTCCCTGCCTGTGCCTGGCCGTGCTGTAGTTGGACCCAGTAGCATCATGTGTGTTTCCACAGCAACAGCACGTGCGAGGCCATAATAAAGTCAGATTACAGCTCCTTCTCTGTGTGTGCAGGCAGGAAAGGAGTTTTCTGAGGTAAGAGCTCAAATGACTTGCAGAGGAGCATTTTGGCTGGGTAAAAAGCAGACTCCAGTGCCTAGGGAGGCTGTTTGTGCAGTGCTGGAAATGCTAACGAAGATTGAGTGAGTTTTCCAGGAGGTTTTTTCGCTCTGCCAAGTAGATTTCATGCACACTTGTAGTAGGAGCTAAATTTAAGGGGTGACTGTCCAGAAAGGGCTATGGAGCAGGTCTCTGAAGTCTCTACCTCTCCCACAGGGCAATAACACGGGCTGTGTATTTTCTCAGAAGTGGCTTTAAAGGATGCTGTGGGATCCAGTCTCAGCTTGGAGTCTGCTGCTGGGATGGCTGTTTGTCATGGGCTGAATGCCCCACCCAGACTGCGGGGAGAGCTCTCACACAGCCCTTGAATTTGATTTCTGAAGAGCAAGAGCTGGGAAGGACTGTCGTGGCTTGGCCAGTGATGAAGATCTCCTCTGGAGGTGTGATATAGTCCAGGGGAGTCCATTTGGTATCTCTGGAAGCCTCTTCCAAACAAGGCCACATTAGGACTATTGGTTGGTTGGTGGTGGTGGTTGATGTTGATGGAACTGTTGCTTTGTTGCTCTTCAGCACCATCAGCACAGTGGCTGAGTTTGCAGGCATCCAGAATGATGACTCTCTTGACCCCAGCACAGCAGTTCCAACACTTTGGTTAAAAAGCAAGAACCCTTTTCATGTGGTCAGAGCTGGCTTTCCCTGTCCAGTTCAACTACAGCTAGCAAACTGAGACTCCTGGAGTGGTTTAGGAGGACAATTTCTCCTTGAATATCTAACCATACACAAGACTAACAGGATTTAGGCACTACATGGGTTTTGGAGGACCAGGCATCTGAGCTGTGCTGAAGTGGGGATGCTGATGTGGGGAGGACACTGAGGAAACTTTCTGCATTCTGAGCATGCCAGATGTATCTCAGTGAGGTTTCTGTGGTGTGTCATCAAGTAACATGAAAGGAGGCTGCCAGGGCAAACAAATGGAGACTGAGGTAGTACCTCATCATGGGAGAGCCTTGAGAGCCCTGACCAAGGGAAGCTCAACTGGGAAGGCAAAGCCATCTTTTCCCAGTGCAGAGTGTGGGGCTGTGCTGGCCCTTCCCTGGGCTGTGCATGGATGGAACTGTTGGACACTGCCCAGGGGGCTGCTTACAGGAGGAATTCCAGCAGTGCCAGTGGGGTATTGCAGCCCAAGGAAACTCCCAGAAGGTTTAAGGGAAGGGTTTGGATGTGGGTCAGAAAAGGTCAGGCCTCGGGTACTGTCAAACGTCACAGAGGTTCAGGACCACAAGCATTCTGTGGCTTTGTGTTTCCTCCTCCTCATCTCTGCCACCCCTTCTCCTGTGTCCCCTGTGATGTGGCTGTGGGCTGCCTGTGTGCACCCAGGTAGCACCCACTGACTCACAGGGTGGGTGTGAAAACCAGGGGCTGGCTTTAGCACCAGCCCTGCCAGAGGGAATTCAGCAGTTCTGAAGCATCTTTGCTGCTCAACCCAGCTTGGCTCGCTTTCAGCAGTCTTTTGCTTGAGCACCAAATTCCTCCTCGGGAAGTGCAATATTCATGAAGGAGACATGTTAATTAGCAAGCCGTCTGCTCCCTGCTTTGGCATGTGAGTAGGTGGTGTTACCTCTGGAATTAGGTTGAAATCCGTTTGGTATTTAGGTGCATTTGATTTGCAAGAGCTTGGAGGCCCCTTAAAGAGCACCTTTAAAGCACGTTGAGCTACACGCAACCTTCACGTTATGTGTTTTCTCTCTGTCAGTCTGGGATATGCAAGGAGACCTCACTCCCAGGCTGGTATCCCCTGTCCATCTGAATAAAACTATGGACAGCTGACCACAGCAGCTGGGACAGATCCTGCTGTTCTTGAGTGCATCCTCTCTTGCTGGCAGAGCAGCCCTCAACAGATCCATGATTATCTGGGACTTGGTCATGGGAGTTGCTCAGGGGGAGCTTGTTCTTTGGAAGTCAAACAAGCAAACCCCAGTTCTGCAGCTTCGCAGTGGCCACGAGTGGCTGTGCTGCTGTCCCCAGCCTGCAGGAATCCTGCTGCCCTGTAGAGGATTTGGAGCCCAAGGGCCACATTTCAGCCTGTCATTGAACCCCAGTGGCCTGGCAGTGAACACAAAATGGAACAAACACCATCAAACCCACTTAATTTAAAATAATTTCTTGGCTATTTCCACCACCATCACAGTTCTGGTGCTAGCGCATAGTCTTCAAGTATCAGCAGGTTTTGGCAACTTCTCTTGGTCACAAGAGGCCAGAATCTCTGGAATCAAGCTTTTTATTTCCTGTGAATCTTTTAAAGAAGTCTCCCTTTTCTGCTAAATTCTAGGACTTAAAAGGTAGAAAGTCACGATGCTAAAAAAGACTATGAATCTTGCTTGTGTTGTAATTGAGAAAGTTTCTTCCCTTTTGTAAATGATTTCCAATGGTTTCAACATCTTCTTCTTTTTCTGGGTTTTTTTTTCTTTTTGTCATAGCAAAAAAATTAGAGGAAAAAAGGGGGAGAAATAATGAAAAGACCAAATGTTTCATTTTCCCGTTCATCCCTTAAGAACTTTAAAGACTAAAGAAGTGGCTCATGCTGATTTCTGGAAAAGGCAGAAAAATTCCACTTTCTGCCTGTCTTTTTCTTTTCCCCCACTTGGAATAATTCAGCCTGCCTTAAATTAAAATGTTTGATTTGGAAACTGGGGCAGAAGGTGAGTGTTTGTGGGTGTGTTGGCAGGGGCATCCTGAGTGGAGAAAAGCTTTTGGAAGGGCAGGATGTAGCCCCAACACTGCAGGGTGAGCTATACTGGGACTCTCTTTGGGTAAAACCATGGCGGGTGCTGCTGGGGTGGACAAGGAGGTGAAGAAGCCAGCCCAGAGAATCTTTAAATACTTCCAACACAGGAGCTCAGCTCCCACTCCTGTTAATTTGGGAGCTTCTCCCAGCTGCTCTCTTGGGCTCTGAGGGATGGCCCTGCTCCCAGGGTCAGCAGCCTGGGCATCCAGCACCCCTCAGGACAGCTCTTGCCCTCTCTGCCTGGGTATTGTGCTGGGCACCAGAGAACCAGAGGGACTCGAGAAAAAGTCCTCGCTGCGGTGAGTAAAGAGTGCCCTCCTTTCCTGTCAGAACCCCTCTGGAAGATGTTCATTACTAAGGCCTTGTTTCTCTCATTTAAGTGAAGGTTTCTGCATTCACATGCATCCCTGCTCTGGACCACATGGCTCTCTGCTGCAGGACCTTGTCCTCGGGGCAGACAGGGGCTTTGCTGAGCCTGTGGACTCCTGGTTATGCACAGCATGAGGGTGGTCCCAAGCCAGGTTCAACACTGGGTGAGTCATTTCCTCCTTGCTTTTTCTGAGCCTTTCCCACCAGGGCCACCCAGTGCATTGAACACGAGTCCTCTGGGGCTGCTGCTCCATGGCAGTTCACTGGGGTGTACCCAGCCATGCTCCTGAGGTGCTGGACACCTCCCCATGAGCAGCAGGGCATCCTTTGCTGGCACTTTTGGAAGCAAATCCCACAGCAGGGGCCCACTGTTGTGCCTGGTTTCCCCAGCTGACGATGTCAGGGAGGAGAAGGCATGTCGGGAGGGAATGACTTCAGGGAGCCGCTCCGGGAATTGGTCACCCCTCCTTGCAGCGAGGGCTGCTGGAAGGGAGCCCAGCCTGGGCACTGCCAGTGATGTCTTCATCCTCATGCCCCAATGCAGGCAGTGTTTGCAAACGCTGAGGCGATGCTGTTCAGAGAGGGGCCAGTCAGCCTGGATCATGATGCAGCTTTTGGTGGCTCTGCTCAAAGCCCCAAGAGCCTCAAGGTGTGTTTTGATTTGTGGGTCACAGTGGTGGGCTTGAATGGCTCTGGAGGAGGTGAAAGGAAGAAGATGGCTATTTGGCTGCTTTTCTTGCAGTAAAAGAGCTCTGCCTGAATGATGAACCCAGTATGGCTGTTACTGGACCCCATAGCCCTGTGGGGTGAGGATTTTCCCATTTACAGGCGTAGTGATGTTTTCCATCTGCACCTGAAGCACAAGGGGGGGATCTCCCAATGCAGCACAACTTTCATGGGCTGAATCAGTGGCTGGTGGAATAACCCAGGCCCCAGCACATTGTGAGTTATCCCTGCAACCCACCATTGCCACAGAAGAGCATTGCAGAAACGTTCCACTCCTGGTGCAAAGGCTGCATGTGGCCAGAGCCCACCCACTGTTTATTGTGCAGGGAGGACCCTGGTCCTGTCCCCGCTCCCAAACAGGAGTGAGAAGCGGATTCATTGAAAACATCTCCACTGGAGTACCAAAAAATGCTTTAAAATTACCTGTTTTGCATTAGGAAGGGGGAGAAATGCAGAACGGATGGTTCTTCTAAGCTTTCCTGCATGAAACGCCAAAGGATGGAAGCAATTAATGAAATAATTTCACTAGCCCCATTGGAAGGGTGCTGGCCACAGCCCTGGGAAGTGGTTGGTGGGGCTGTGTGAGTGCCCATCCAGAAATGTGGGATCACGCTGGCATCCTGCAGTGCCAGAGCCCGAGATGAGAGATGGCTGCTCTTTGAAGTCAGGAACAATAATCTTTAAAAATAATATTAATTTAAAAAACCCAAACCAAAAAGCAGGCCCTCCTCCCCTCTGCTCCCCCAATGGGAAGATGTGGCAAAGCCTTTCCCGCACTCAGGTTAGTGCCCCAAGAAGAGCAGGGAAGATTTATAACAGGCTATCTCCTAGGAAATGGACCCATTTCAATCCTGTGGTTAATTATATTAAATAGTGATGGGATCGAGCACATCTGTCCTGTGCCTTTTCACGCCCCAGGTGACCGTGTGATGACAGGTGCCAGATGAAGCAGTGAGGGGGGTGGACTCCATGCCCATCCTCTCTGCTGTGGGGTGTGGCTGTGCCTCGCACCTGTGCCAAGGCCAGCGGGCTCGGGGAGCCTCTGGAGCAGGAGGTAAGGCAGTGGCAGCACCCGGAGCGCCCCGGGAGCGCCGGGATGCTCCGCTGCACGGCCGGGAGCTGCTCGGTCTTGCCGTGTCATGAAGCGCTGCCACACCTGTGCAAATTTCCCCGTAGCCCGGGGCTGGGGTGGGAGCGTGTGGGATCGTGAGGGCAAGCTACTGGAGAGCTGCTTGAAGATGTGAAATGGGGCGTACGGAATGGATCATGTCTAGACGGTCCCCCGAGCAGCTGAGTGCTTCCACCAGCCACTCTGGCTCTTGGCTGCTGCCCCTGAGGGACAGGCAGAGCTGGCTCGTGTGGAAAGCCCAGCTGAGCTGCTGCTCCGTCTTGCAGAGGGGTTGGGGCTTGCCTGGAAAGGCCAGGATGTCACCTCGCACCTAGTGAGCTCGGGCTGGTGGTGCCTGTAGGGACAGGACATCGGGAGGTCTGGGCAGAGCCTTGTGGGTCTGGGATGCAGACCCCAGGTGTGCTGGGCTTGTGGCAGAGCTGGTCCTGCTTTGAGAGCATGTTCATGCTGTTTTTGGAAAGGCTCTGCTTAACTTCTCTGTGTTTGTCCTTTCTCCTGGCTTCCTCTTTCCCAGGGAATTGTGGAGGAAGCCGGGTGGGAGAAAAAGGCTTTTATTCTGAAAGGAGCCACAGGGTGAGTTGCCACTTGCCTCAGCCTTGTGCGTTTGGGATCTTCCTTAGTGCATTGCTCCATGCACCCCAGAAGACTGCTCCAAGCAGCTCCCTGCCTATGTGCATCCCTTGCCTTCCCTTTCCAGGGTGTTGAGGTAACTCCTGAGAGCCAAGACTACGCACTGGGCTCTGGCAAGGCAACGTTTTTTCCTTTGGTGGTCAAGGGTGCAAGGTAGCAAGCTGATTGCAGGGTTGATCCCACACCACATCTTCATGCTACAGCTCCTCAAAGACATATCTTACCTCTGGGCAAGGGGGGTGGATCAGATCACGGGAGCCACATTTTTCCCTTGGAGAACTTATGTAGAGCTGGAGCAGCTCCAAGCACAGCTCCCAGGCTTGCTGCCTGCTCCATGCCAGGCTGCAGTGGCACAGGGGCCGAGGGAGAGCCAGGCTTTGGCTGGCAGAAACCAGTGAGGCTGCTGGTGCTGTGAAGTCTGCAGGTCCTGCTGCAAGACCAGCTCAGCTGCTCCTTCCCGGGGAGCTGCCTGCTCTAGTGCAGAGCAGGAGCAGAGACTCTTTACGGGTGAAGAAGAGCAGAATGTGTTCAAATGTGGATGTTTTTGGAGTGATTTCAGCTTGGAACATCTGTTTGAGGTACCTGTGGGGAACAAGCCACAGTACCTGGTTGGGTCAAGTATCTCCAGCCCAGGAGTGTGTTTCATAACACTGTTCCCTTTAGTGCTATCCACTCCCTCCTTCCTGCTTGCTGCTAATGAGCTTCTGCATCCCACCTTACTAATGAATCTCTGCATAATGCAGAGATGGGCAACAGCCAGGAAAGAATTGGGTTGAAGGTTTGCTTGAAGAAAGATAAAGTGCAAGTCTAGCAGAGATTTCACACTGGGCTTGAAGAGACCTTAAGTATTTTGGAGAGAACCAAATCTGACACTAGATGGTTGTCAATTGCTATCAGAGGGGTTATTTGGCAACCAAAAGCCCAACTCCAGAGCTTTTGGGTTCCTCTTTCTTACAAGTGAGGCTCAGCACATGAGACTCGCCTCTCCCACCAGGGTGAATAACATGCTGGCTGTATCTCCCTCCCCAAAGCAGCCTCAGGCAGCTCCCATTAGATCACTTTAAAACCAGCCCTGCCTGGCCCCTGTGTCCAATTTAAACAACAGGACCGAATAGTTGCCCATGGGGAAGCCTTGTTTGATTGTGGAGGTAATAAGATGATTCGAACACAAGAGCTGATAGTTTCAAGTAACTGCAACTTAACCTCGCCGCATAAAGCGTTATTGTCCTGCCACAGAAATCCTCTGTCTGGGAGAGCACAGCTGCAGGGAAAATAAATGCTCTTCTTTTTTTATTTTTCTTTCTCTTTTTGCCATTTGTTTGTTTAAAACCCAGGGACCTCGGGCTGGTTTGCTCTCGTTGGAGCAGTGGTGGGATGTGGGTGCTGAGCTCTGCCCAGGGAGCTGTGGCTCGCTGGGTGACTGCGGGGCAAATTCCCTTTAATCCAGGGAATTAAGCCCCAAGCAAAGCTGTTGTTGCTCATGGGTTTAGTTGAGATTCAGGCCAAATCTTGATCTCACTGAAGTTAAATGGGAGCTTTAGCTGCTGGTTTCGGAGGGATCAGGGCTAGTCCCTAGTGCCAGCTGTGGAGCACATTTGCCCACCTCAGCAGGGTGGGCTGCCCTGCCCGGGGTGGGCACACACCTGGGATCTGTCTCCCTGGGTGCTGCAATAATCTTGGAGCACTTAGGATGGCAGTGGGTGCCCCATTTGTGCTTTGCCTCCTCTGTACAGGACCAAGTCCATTTTGCTCTGTTTGAACCACCCGTGAAAACCTCACCAAGCAGTAGCTGCTGATTCGCCACTTGCCTTCTCAAAACCATCTCCTGATACAGAAACAGCTTGTCACTACCCTGTAGCCAGAAGGAATACTAGATCCTGCCAGCATCTGTTTTGGACATCGAGGCAAGTGAGTGTGGAACAGCTTTATCTGGGGTAGAAAACCATACTGATGTGGACTGCTGGTTGTCTGCTGTGCTCTGTGGGGCCAGGAAAAGTACTTCCAGACAGGCCGACCCTTCTAGGGTGTTATAAATGGGGGTAATGGATATATTTGGATAAATATGTATGAGTGGCTGTTTTGGACAGAAGCTGCTGGTACCTCCATCTGTGCTGCATGTCCTGCTCAGGGCTGGAGGGACCCGGCCAGGGGCTGTGTTGCTCCTCTGGCTGTTCAGACTGAGTGTGCGAATGTAAGGTGGGGGTTATTTTGTTTGCTTCATTTTACTTTTTAAAAACTTCCTATTTTTTTGAATTCCTCACCCACGCAAATCTGGGGGGTGAGCAGGGAAGGTCTTAGTCCAGCTGGTTTTGGGAGCACTTAGAAATCCCCATGGGGATTTTTTATCTGGCAGAGCCGGGTTACTCTCTTCCTGGTCATGGCTAACATAAAAACATTTCCATTGATTAGCTGCATTCTTATTTGTTTGTCCAAACGCACAGCAGTCCAAGCCTGTATTTGTGTGTGTACTCAGATGTCTTCCAAAAGCCACTCCTATCACCCCTGCAAAATAGTTGGAGGGTGACACAGGAGTGATACACATCTGGCCGTGGGAATGCTCCGGAGTGAATGAACGGGAGTTGTGAATGGGGACGGCTCCTGTGAGTGGCTCTGTGGTGGTGATGACTTCACCAGGGCAATGCCTCTGTGTCCCGAGGGAGAGGCAATGACCCCCAGTGTCCTGCTCAGGAAAGTCCCTTTGCTCAAGGAAGAGACTTAAGTAGATGCTTCATCCAAGCTTTTCTGCTGGCATGGCTCGAGGTCTGGATTTGTCCTTAATGGTTCTCACTGAAATCCATGCTTAATATGATCCAACACGGGGAAGGAGTGATTTCTAATCTGTGGCAGGAATCAGCTGTCCTGTTCATCAAAGCTTCCAGCTTGATTGTGGGATATTTATGGAAGATGTTTTAAGAAATTCTACTGCTTGGGACTGAAATAATGTCACATTTTTGTTGATACACCGGGAAAACCTCAGAGACAGAGTCTGTACCAACCACTGGTTCACGTGCTAGTAAAATCCTGCTGGTGTAAGTATGTTTCTAGACAAGCATGGTTTTTATTCTTCACTCCTGGGAGCTAGCAAAGTTTTATTATTTTTTATTATTTTTCAAGCATTGCCTCTGCAAGCTTCTCAAACTTCTCCAAGGAAATATCTTTGCCATTATTACTATGTAGGTGCTTTTTAAAAATATGAGAAAAATGAAGGCTGAAATGAAATCCAGACCCTTTTTCTTGCATGTCCTCAGCACAGAGGCAGCAACTATTAGGAGAAAACCCCAGATATTTTCTGGGTGATGTGTTTCTCATCTGCCACTGTTGTGGGCACCGGGGAAATGCAGGAATGCTCTCCCAACTGCTGGCAGTACCCTGAATCTGCCACTTGCTCTTCTTTCCCAGGAACTGCAGAAACTGAGTCGACAGAAGTTTCACAGTCCAGCTTTTTTGGCCCACACTGCAAAGAGCCAGGCTTGGCTCTGTGCCCTCAGGGGTGCTGATGGTGAGGGTTCCATGGGCCACCTGGTCCTGCACCTTACATTTCTGCTAGCCCTCAGGTGCCGCACATTTGCAGCTCCCTCAGGGATTGCTGGTGTCCCAGGACCTCACCACTGAATCTCTAGCTTTCCATTCTTCCTCCCTTCTCCCTTCTGTGCATCGTTAGGGGCAGATCTTGGACAACAGGCACATGTAGGAGTGAGAATGATAGTTGATGTGGCTCAGGCTGGCTAAGGAGGACCTCAGTGATGAACTCAGACAAGAAGAACCAGGACAGCTCTGCTCTGGGATGGCTGGGATCTCCCTAGAGGCCTCCCTAAATGACCCTTGCCTTCTCAAGGGTCCTTCAGCATGTACCACACTCAGGTCCCAAGAAGCTCCAAACCACATGTCACTTCTGCAAAGCCTTGGCGTGCCCATCTCAAGCCAGAGGTGCTGATTGTCTCCTGGTTAGCTCCTATTACCTTCCACAGGCAAGGACCCTGGCTCTGCTTGCACCTCCCTGGGTAGAGGTACTTCTGACTTCCAGTGTAATGTCACTCCTCTCCTCCACCACAGATGCACAAACAGGAAAACTAGGTCACACCATGGAGGTGTATCTGCTTGGTCCCTTGAGAAATCTTTTCTTCTTCATTCGCTTGGTGACCTGTGCCTTACCCCAGCTGGTGAAGAACTGGTTTATGATGAATGGCTGGAAAAGAGACGCTGAATCAGAGAGTTTTGGCAGTGGCCAGGCTGAAGGAGGGGTTTGAGCATGGTACAGGCTGCAGGAGCTGTGAAGGCTCAAGCAGCCCCCCAGGAGCCTCCCCAGCTGCTCCCAAAACACCTCTCCTAGAGACAGCTCCTTGCCGGGAGTTCTCTGCATGTGCCTTGATCCTAGGAGGGCTTTTTTTTCCCACAGGGAGGGTTGCATGGAAGTAACCTGATGTGGGAATCTGCTCTTTGCACTGAAGGGGTTAAAGTCTTTTCCCTCCTTCTAGGCTGACCATGGAAAATACTGCTCATGCCAGGGACTGTGCAGGACAGAAACTAGGACTCCTAGGATACAATTATACAAATAATACAACTTGTTCCACGAGCAGCGGAAACAGCAAAGCCTGGTTTCCGATGGGTTTATGTTGTGGAGTAAAGGGTGCTCATGTGCTCTCTGTGGCCAGTAAAAACTAAACATGAACCCATCACCTTGTCCTCAGCCACCAAACTCCACAGCATTTACACTCCCATAATAAGAGGGAGCCCCTCTACTGTGTGGCTGAAAGTGTCCAAAAAGAAGGAGAGATGTAGGGGAGGGGTGCACGGGTGGTATGGCTGTGTAAACCTTGTTTCTGTAGAAAATCAGGTTGTAAAAATAAGGATGCAGGGAGAACACCCTCTGGCAAATTTAATGATGTTTCCATTAGTTTCCACCTCAACCTCTGCATCACTTTGTCATAATGATTATTTTGCCAGAGTCAAAAGGCACCTCAGAAGGCAGAGGTGTCACATGACAAAGTGTTGGGCTGGGGTACTTTGAGTCCAGAGGTGAGCAGAGGTGTCAGTCTGTTTGGCAGTCGTCTTCAGACTGGAGAAACCCATGCCCCACTTTGCGTGTCAGCCCAGACTCAGCATTTTTGGCTTTGCTTGCCCCTGCATCTTGGGCCTGGGGGTATCTGAAGGTCAGTGTGTGCTGGAAGCAGAGCTCTACCACTGTACCCTGCACCAGGCATGGAGTGACCCCCTGCGCTGTCTCTGACACTGGAAGGTGCAGCTGTCACATCACCAGCTTCTGCTGACCACAGAAACCAACAGCTCAGTTCTCTACTTTGTTTTGCTGGGATCGAGTGACACTTGATTTCTAGGATAGAATCCATGTGTGCTGGAGGTGTTCAGCAGATGCATGCTGGAGCCTCACTGGAGCCAGACCTTCACCTGTTTGTCACAAGCCTCCTCTTGGCGGCAGCACCAGCCCCTGTCACCCTTGGAGGGGCAGAGGAGCAGAGGGACGAGGCAGGGGTTTCTAACTGAACCCAACAAAGATGTGCTTGCTGATTTATTGACCAGGATGTGATGAAGGCTCTCTAGTGACACACTAGCTGGGAGAAGGAGGGGGAGCTGCTGTGTCATCTTCATGATGGTGGCAGTGGGGCTACTGGTGTCCCCTTGCTCTGAGCCACACACTGGTGGGGAGAAGCACTGGCAGAAATTAGTATCCTATGAGTGAGTGGCTTGGGGGAGCCCTGTTCTTGTCCATATGCAGCAGCATGGCCCATCCTCGCCCTGCCCAATCTCCAGAGCCAATCATGGCAGTCATGGCTCTGCAGTGCTCCTTGACAACTTGTCTCTGGTTTTGAGGGATGAGCATACGTGCTGTCCCCAGCTGGGTGGGATGGCAGGAGGCTGCTCTGCCTTGCTGGAGCTGTGTGGTTTGCAGGAGGATGACACAGGCTGAGATGACTTGTCACTGCAAACGCACGAGACGCTGCTGGGGTGCTCATTAATAAGAAGGGAGGAGAGGGTCTTGAGGTAAACAGAGCAAGGCTGGCAGATGACTGCGCCATCTCTGCGCAACCTTGTCTAAGCCTATTTATATAGATCATGTGAAACCCAAATTAGAATTTTATCCATCTGCTGTGCTGCAAGTTGCTCTTCCACCAGCACAGCAAGCCAAGAAAATGCTCTTAACTCCATAAGATCTGCCTCAAGCGTGAGAAAGTTTTGTATATGAGGCCCAGTGCTGGTGTGGGGGCTGCGAGGCTTCATGCTGCAGCATCCTGCAGGGCTGCAGGACAGGCTCTCACCAGGCTCTCCAGAAGACGGCAGTGGCCTGACATCAAGGGCAAGCCAGGAAGAGGTGTGGATGTTCAGTGAGAAGCCTTCAAGGCTTCACTGTGAGCAGGAGGACAAGAGCTCATCTCTGCCTCATGTGTGACATAACCATGGCTGAAAGTGCTGAGCAAGACCATCTCTGCCTGACTTGTGGTCCGAAAGCCACTGCCCAGACACTGTGGCGAACTTGTCATGGTTTGGCACGATGAGGAAGGTAGAGAAATGCCCTTATGTCCTTTCCTGTGTTCCCTACTTGTAACAGCACTGGGTTTGCAGCCTTTCCCCTGAGGATGCTGTTACCCCTTTGCTCTGTGGATGCTCAGCACTCTGCATGGGGTGAACAGGAGCTCCACGGGGGCAAACCAAACGTGGCCACAGGTCTGTGCTGCCTTCCTGTGCGGCCAGAGGTGCCTCTGCTCTGGGAGCACGCACTCGTGGGAGGATCCCACTGCCTCGGCTGGCCGGACACTGCCCTGGCAGCCGGAGCAGGGCTGGCCCCGGCACCACAGCACTGCAATTTCTAGGAAACACAGCTGCCTCCCCACGTGGATCCCTGAGCAAGAGGATGACTCACCAAAGGAGCTTTTGACCTCTCTGCCCGGCACTGCTGCGATCTGGCTTTCTTGGCATTTAGTGTTTTCCCTGCCATTAAAAATAAAACCTACTTTTTTTTATTATCTTCCCCTCACCGAATCGAAGATTTCAGTGAACAGTTTGGGGGTAAACAAGTGAAGATGACACTGTGGAGGAACAGTTGGTCAAGTTTGTGAGAGATGGAGCCAGATCTAAATATGGCACAGCCTCACTGGTACAGAGCAGAAGGAAGGTGGCATATGTGTCTGAGCAGTTGGATTGCTGCATGCTCTGTTAGATTTCCTTAACATCAAGTGTGTCTCTTCCTTTTTTCTTTCCTTTTCAGCATAAAAAAAAGGAGTAAAAGCTCAGCAAAAACATTGTTGGGTGGAAATAGTGAGGTGATGGACCCTCTGTGTCCTCACTGGCTCAGTTGACAGGTGGAGGCAGATGTGTCTGGATAAGATGCTCCTCCACAAGGACCAGGAGGGCATGGACACCCCCAGCCAATCTCCTTGCTGCTGGTGCCCACACCAAAAGTGGGACTGGCAAAGGCCTTTTCCCAGGTGACTTCCATGCTGCTTGGTACTGATGGAGTGATTGCTCCAGGCCATGTATCCCACAGAGTCCAAGAGAGAGGAGGTCACTGGTGCTCATCTGGAGATGCTGTACACTCTCAGCCTTCCAGCTGGGCCAGGTAGGTGCTCTGGGCTGTGCCCTCAAACTGTCTCTTCCAAAGTCCCAGGCCACTTTATTGACACAGGAGAGCTGATTCTCTCTAGCAGTAAGTTCCTCCTGGGCTGTGCATCCTCACACCCCACTGGCTGCATCAACTTTTTGAGCCCCTTTGTCTACCTATAAAAGAACAGCAGAGAAATCAATGTCCTCGGATTGTCTTCATGCCTGGAAAGAACAGCACAAGGATTTCACTCTGCTGCTGACTATGGAGACAACCAGAGGCCAGGCTGTGCCAGGGAAACAAGTGCTGCTGGATGCACACTGCTTATCTTCACGTGGCTCCTGCCCGTCCTGGTGGGCAACCCACAGCCCCTATGCTGGGGGGACTGAAGCTTGCTTGCCAGGGGGATGCTCTTGCTGGGTTTTCACACACCTGGGGAAAGGAGGGGAAGCTAAAGGTGAGATTCTTGCAAGCAGCTTCAGTCAGGGCTTTTTTTCTTAAACCACGTGGGTGCAAGTTGGTTGTGGGACCTTTGCCATCCCTGCTGGAGACCCACTGATTTGCCTGTGAAGCCACATGTCAGTCTCATGTCGCTATGTTTGGCCACTTAAACCACGTGTTCCTCCAAGTGTTCCAGTGGGAAGGGCTGGTGTGGCTGAGCAGGGAAGGGTTTTGCACAGACCCAGTGACTGATCCAGCCATTGCCAGGAAGGGCAGGGCTGTGCACACAAAGGACAGGCAGGAGCAGGTGCTGTGTCCTGCACCTGGAAAAGTCAGGAGCTGAGGTGGAACCCCGTGGGGTGGGGACCTGCTCAGTGGGTGTTGCTGGTGAGCACCTGCCCCTGCAAATGCAGGGAGCAACCAGCACTATTACAGGCAAAATCTAGCCTGGATGTTTTTGTCACTGTTTAAGCTTTGGTTGGCCCAGGAACTGGGGAGGGTCTCCCCAGGCTGCTCTAAGCACCTCAGCACCCTTCCTGCTCTCCCTGGCACGGTGGATGTGCAGCCAGAGCAGTGTGCTATGCAGAACATAACCTCCACTAAAAAGCCACTATTTGCCAGCAAATAACATATGGTTTTCTTTTGGTTTAATTGCCTCAGAGTCAGTCTCCTAATCTGCATTTTAGATCAGAGACCCCAAAATCCTCAGCACAGGAGAAAGAATGAAACAAAGACAGGTCCTGGAGCATTGGCTGTGCTGCCTGATGTGTTGCAGCAGTGCTGCCCTGGAGCCGCTTCTTCTGCCCTCTGAAGACTCGTGTGAAAATGACCAAGAAACGAAGGGCCCAGCCTGCTCCTGGAAGGGTGAAAAGCTGTTGGTAGAGCACTGCTTGAATGAAGAGGCTGAGGATGGTGCCTGACTTGCTACATCCACATCCTGGGAAAGCAGTTGGAAATTGGTCCTGGTTTGGTCATCCACTGATGAGCTAATTTTTAACATCAAGCATGTGAGTATAAAAAGGATTAAGCATAAATTTAAGAGCTTTAGTCACATAAAAAGGAGGTGTACAAAGTGTTTGTGTAAGGAGTTGTTTCAAATGTCCTTTGTGAGTGCTGAGGTTCATCTTATTTTGAGGGCTAGAAACAGGGGAATATAAACCCAGAATTTTCTGTGATGCAAAACTGCTGCTTTTTTCACAATTTTGCTTAGTTCGTTTTTATGAGCGGGCTCTTAATTCAGTTTCCCTCAGTCAGTCACTCAGTCTTTTCTCCCCCTGCTCTCCCTATGCAATGTAATCCCATTTCGTGCCTAGGCTACTGGCAACTAGTATATCAAGCTTTAGCCAAGCATGTATTAAAATAAAGCTGCAATCTGCTGAAAAACAGGTTTTAAGATGGAAACAAATAATTAGAAACACGCAAATTAGTGTCTGTCTGACAACAGGTTGAGCTCTGCAGAGATTTAAACAAAGCTGTAATGGCAGGATGTGAGCGATTCAAACCGGAGGCAGTGGCTGAGTGTTGACTTTAATGGGTCAAGTGGTAAAGATGTGGGGAAGGAGCAAACCCGGCTGGGTTTGGCTGTGGCTGAGCAGCCAGGACTGGGATAAAATAGCAACACGTGGGGGCTTGGGGTATCTCATGGCCTTTCAAGGACCAAGGGCTCAGAAGAAGCAGGAGCTTTGGCTGATGCTGGAGTGCAGCTGCTGCTGCTGCCTCCAGCACTGGTCCTTCCCCTCTGCTGACTGCTTGCGCTGGTGTGTGTTTCCTGGGCACTGGTGAAGCCGTGGAAGCACCTTCTGTGGGTTTGTACCTTTGCTGTGGGTGTCTTTGTGCCTGCAGGCTCCACAGTGCCCCAAGGCCAGGCTGGGGGAGCCCTGCCCGTGCCCCTCAGCTGGGCAATGGACAAGCAGGGCCCCTGGGGAGCTTTCCAGCACCTGTTGGGAGAAATTCAGTTAAATACTCTATTTCTCTCATTCATATGGGCATCTCACCGCTGGAATAGCAGTGTGCCAGTTCTGTGAGCGAGCAAGTCACGCCAGCAGCATGGATCGTTCTTCTGCACCCATTGTTATGGAAATTGCCTTAGAGACAGTTGCTCCAGCAAACATTTTTAGAAGCCTGAGTGAGCTGCACAACAGGAAAACTACTCGGGGGTGAGGAAAACCCCCCTCCAGGCTCCCAGCACTGCCCCTTCCTCCATGGGCACGGTGGAGCCTTGCTGGCTCTCTTGGCTGGGATGGGAGTTGAGGGTGTTTCTTTGCCTGGTAAGGCAGGGAGAAGGAGTCTCTGGAGGAGAAGCCCCTTCTGCGTCAGTCTCCAAGGAAACCCTTGGTGTTGCGTGGCTCAGCCTTTTTTGCATGCCTGGAGTTTGGGCCGTGGCTCACACATCCCAGATTTGTGCCTGAATCATACATCCATGCTTTCACCTGCCAGTGGCATTTCATGAGTGCAAAATTTAGGCAAGTTGGGGGGTTTTCCTGCCCTTAGATGCCACTTTATCTCAAAGATGGACTGGTGTGCAGGAGAAGTGATGTTCTCCCATGAGCTAGAGAGAAACTAACCCTATCTCTGTTTCGAATGCACATTCCTCACTGTTGAGTCTGAAAGGAGAAGCCTTTTAATGCTCCCACACTTCCCAGCTTCTGGAGAGCAAGCCTGGGAGGTGTGGTGGTTATGGGGAGGCTTGGGCAGCAGGTGCTCCCAGGTCTGCTGCCACTGCACCAGTTGCAGTGCCTGACCCAGAGCAGGTCACGCCGGGTGCTGGTGAAGAGGGGCTGTCTCTGCCCATTGCCTGGTGACAAGTGGGAGGAGGAGAGCAGAGCAAGTCACTTCCCCACAAGTTTCCAGCCCCCTCCTCTGATCAGGGCTGGCCACCCACCCAGGCGGTTTCACTGCTCACCCCCCCGTTTGTGCTGAAAGGCTCAGCCCTCTCAGCTCTGTTTCGATTACAAAAAAATCATCTCTTCTTGTCCCAGTTAACTACAAACAGTTACAATTAAGCCTTGCTTCTCTTGGGTTTGCTCACGCTTATCATCACTGCCTGCCATGGAGAGGACCGGGTCTCCAGCCCGTGCCCAGGAGCTTTGAGCAGCCTCAGCTGATGGGAGGGAAAAGCACAGATCCAGTGACCTTTGTTTGTGTAACTGCTGCCCACAGTCCCTGCTTGGCATTTGAGAAGCCACCGTGAGTGCTTGGAGGGGTGCCCGGTGATGGGGTGCTGGGCAAGGCAGGTGGTCTTCATCATCCTTGCTGGCAGAGTACGAGGCTGAGCTGTGACCCTTTCTCTTTTGGGAAGTCACAGTTGACTTGCATGGTGGTGTCTCACCAGGAACCAAGGACATGAATCCCTCCAGCTCCTTGCTGGCCAGGCAGAGGGACCGACCACAGTCTGTCTGTTCCCAGGGCTGTTTTGCTGCCCACAGCAATGGAACCAGAGCAGGGTGAAGTGTTTGGCTCTGTGGAAAGTTCTGTCAATCACTGCTGGTACCATGGGACGGGGCAAGAGGGAGCTCCCAGGCTGGAGCTGAGAGGGGATCTTGCCATCCCAATGGAGGTGCTGGCAGCCATGGGGTGGTGGCCAGATGCCACTAAAGAGCCCGGGCCACACTGGCCTGCCAGGTCTCCAGTTCCAGCCTGGCTGCTCCTCAGCATCCCCCCCGGCACTGCCTGGGGTGGGGAAGGATGACTCCATCCCATCCCATGCCTGTCTCCTCTGGCTTTTCCAAGCTGGCTGGTCTGAATGCCCTGAGGCACTTCCTGCAGGACCCGGTGCCAGGTGCTGCTGAAGCTGCTGAGCATCCTGACCTTTACACTGGTGAATTGTCCAGCTTTGCTGCCAGGACAGCTGAAAGGGTATTTTTCTCTCTGAACTTCAGAAACTCTTTATCCCAAGGATACTTGGTGTTGCTAACCCCCAAAGCTCAACAGCAAGAAGCACAAGATTAGCATAAGCCCCCAAGTTTCCTTTAATAAAGGAAATTTGGGGAGAGGATAAGGAAGGGTAATTCCTTGTATTTTGCATTCTGATCATTTGTGCTTATTTTACCTCCCTTGGTACATTATCTGCTGCACTTGTGCTGGCTGGAAGCTCCCTTTTATTTTGTTTTGTTTGCTTTTAATGTGAAAACTGAGCTTTTGGGGGCAAGTAGCTGAAGCCTGGCCACAGGAACTGAGCCCTGGGCTGTGCCCGACTATGAAAGTCAGATGCCTTTGCTGGACATCTGGCTGCTTTAGCTACAGACAGCAGGGAAGAGCACTTTAATATTTATCCTGAGCTAAAAAAACAAGTAGAATGGAGAAAAATATACAAAGTAGGCCATGAAAACAGGGTTTGTGAACATCTGAGATCCGCTCCTAATTAATAGCAGTTCCCGTCCCAGAAATCATACCATTCAGCAAAAGTTAATCATCTTTGCTCATACATACAATACACTTCAAGAGAGAATGAGTCACCCTCATTGAAATGTCTAATGTTATGAAATCCAGTGTGACTGATGTAACAGACCCGGCTGAGCTCTCCAAATTGGCTGGCAGCACCACAGCAGAGCAGCCTGTGTGTGAGCTGACTTCATTGAGTGCTGCTGCTTGTTCGTACCCAGGATGGATTTTCCCTTTAGTTACTAGAACAGGCACACAGTGAAGGGCCCACGAAGGATGTGGGATGGCAGGTGAGTGGGGCTGGCATAGCCAAGCCCCCGTGGTACTCATTTCTCAGCATGGGGCTGCCTATCCCCACTCCTGGGAGCTCACAAAGCTACCCTGCACAGATCCTGGAAATATCTGGGCACCCATGTAATTCACAGCTCATTGGGGTGCCTGGGACCAGCACTTTAATCACATCACTCTGCATGTTTAACCATTCGCAGGCCCGGGGATTTATTCTCCCTGCTTGGTTCAGAGAGGAATGTAGATTGAATTCAGCATTAAGATTCTGCCTTGATATCAGCTGTTCCCTCTTAAATTAAATATTATTACCTGCAAACATTTCCTTTTAGCACTGGGAGCCGTTTGCTTGGTGTACTTTGTTTAAATGTCACCATATGAATTACTGAAAGTAATTTAAATATTTAAAGACATATACTGCAAGTCTAATTTTATTTTGAAATCCCGAGCCAGGCTCGCAGCTGATACAGCAGATAACAGCTCAGCCTGGCACCCCTGGTTCCTGGCCCAGTTCTTAAATTAATAATTTGCATTTTCCAACACCTTTCACCCAACAAGTCTGGGCTCTGAGATTTTTTTTTTTCTCCAGACAGATTTTCTTCTCTCTTTGAGGCCCTGCAGCCCCTGTAGGATGGGTGTGAGTCCCCTGGCAGGTTCTCTCCCATCCACCCGTCCACCTTGGGTGCCCTTCTGGGGCATCTGCTCCACAGGGCAAACCCTGAGAGTGATAACATCAGAAATGCCACGGCCCCAGCAGAAGAGACAGAATTGCTCCTGTATTTCATGTTTTCCAAACAGAGAAGATTCCCCTCCCGACACAACCTTTTCATCTCTTGTTATCTTTATGAATAGCTTAAAAAAAATACCATTACTGGCACACTGGTCTCACTGCTGAAGAGCTGTTCCTCTTCCACCTCCTTCACCTGCTGGGATGAAAAGCTACAGGTAATTGGGGAGTAAATGAAAGGCTTTCCATGAGGAAATAAGCTAAAACAGTAAACAAAATTCTGATTCTTAAAAGCAAATCAGCTGAAGTCACCAGGAAAACATGGTGATGAAACACTCTGGTCCTCAGAAATTACCCTTACCTGCTGTTGGAAAATACCTTCTGACTCAGCTGGCTCCCTGTGTCTGGTGCCACCGTGCTAATAGCTTTTCCCTGACCTGAATACCCGAGGTTTTCAAGGAAATAACGTTCCCCGTGAGAAATGCCACCACCAGACCCAAGCCTTCCCTTGCTTTCCTGGGAAAAGCTTGGTTTGGGTGGATGCCTGGCTTTCTCCCACTCCTGGGAGCAGCCTGCCCCGAGGAGCTTTGCTCCCACTGCCCTGATGCTCGTGGGCAGCTGGTTAGTGGGGCTGGGGCTGGCTGGGCTCTGCTCTCACACCTCTGCTGCCACCACAGGTGGGTCTCCTAACGCAAGGTCCGAGCTGCCTTTTAATCCCCCTGCAGACATCTCCTGGAACGTTCCTCTCGCCTGCTGCCCTGCCTGCCCTTCTCCCTCCAGAGACGAGCCTGGCTTCTTACGCAAAGCCGGTGACTCATTCCCCGGGATGTCTTTGCTTAAAAGCTGCCTGGTCACCTCTTTTCTCTGGTCGCTGCTTCCTCGCTTGTCAAATCCCGAGTGAGCAAACCGGTGACGTGCAGGCACAACGCAGGCAGGTGCTGAGATGGCCAGAGCTGCTGGCAGCATCCCCCTTCCCTTGTGCCCTGTGTGCCCCCAGGCCAGCATCCCCCCTCACTTGTGGGTCAGAAGGGGAGCAACACGAACCTCCAAGCCCATCCTTTTCTCCAAACTCCACCACTTGAGATATTAAATGCCCTGAGCTTTCCCTGCTGCTCTGGCTTTGTGCGTGTTTTGGGGTTGTGCTGCCCTGATGGGCAGAGAGGAGCTTCGTGAAATGCAACAAGGGGAAATATGGACTCCTGCCACTGGGGAGGAATAACCCCGCTCACCAGGACACACTGGGGGCCAGCCAGCTGGAAAACAACTGTGCAGGTAAAGACCTGGGGGGTCCTGGTGGACAAGTTGACCATGAGCCAGCAGTGCATTCTCAAAGTCAGCAACATCACAGCCCGGATTAGGAATAGCATTGCCAGCAGGCCAAGGGAGGAAGGAGGTGTTGATTCATTCTTTGTGATCAAGCACTGCTGCCACCGGTGGAAACTGGACTGGCACCTGTGAATGTTTCAGGTGTTTCTTGCCATCTCTTAGGTCCAGCAAAATGTTGCATGAAGGATCTTTAACCCCATTTCAAGGATTGGGAAGAAGGGCACAGACAGAGGGAAGGGATTTGCTCAGCATCACATAATTAAGCCAGTGGTGGGCTGGGAAGACACCAGACTCTTCCATGAGAACTGGTTCAGTTCCCCCTGTACTTGATCATATTCTTGCAGGTCCTACATGTGTGTCCAGAAGCTGTGAGTGTACCTAAGAGTGTCAGACTGGCTGGACCAGTGATCATCAGGGATTGCTGAATGAGTTCACAGAAAACGGGAATTTTTTAAAATACATTAAAAATGAAAAAAAAGGCAAGTCAAAAAGAGATTGACCCAAGAGATGCTTTGTGTTCAAAATAAAGCCCTGTTACCTGGAAACTAAACATTTTTTGGGAAGAAAAGAGGGATTCAGCAGAACATTACTAACACTAGGAGGAAATCAGAAGTTGTTTTCCAGAGGTCTGAAAGAGGAACCAGCCCCTTGCTCCCCAAATGCTTCATGGAAATGGCTTCTTGGGGGTTGATCAGTTTTATTGTTATTGCAGTGAGGGGTTGCGAAACCAGAGGATTTGGTGCGAGGGAAAAAACCTCAGGAACTGGAGAATCCTCACAGATGACTGGCAGAACTTCTCCATGGACGAGCAGTGCTGCCATAGCACAGGTGGGGAGAGCTCAAAGCAGGGCAGGAGCCTGAGCTGCCTGGCCATTCTTAGCCACCAAGTACACCCAAACCAGAACAACTACATAAATGAAAAGCAGCATGGGGGGGGGAGGGACACACACACACTGGCTGAGACACCTGCCCTGCTCTTTGGAATAAAAGGATATGAGCAATAATTAACTTTAAAGCCACCCATGGTGAGAAGCAGCAGCACAGTGCAGCCTGCTGCCCCAGGATCTGTGTTGGCTGAGGGTTTTCCTGGTGCATTTTGGAGTTTTGCTAACAGCCAGGGCTGTGGGGCAGTGCCACGGTGCTGAGGCTGCCTCTGATGTGCCACAGTGTGAATCCCACCCAGGCAGTGCTGCCAAAGCCACCGGCACTGCCCCGGCTGCACCGCAGGCTGAGCTGCACTGCCTCATCCTTCCAGCAGCGGGGAGAAGTCCTGGCAGGGTTTGCATCTCAGAAACCCAGAAACCCAGAAAGCCAGGTGGCTCCCAGAGCCGGGCTGAGGAGCAGTGAGGACCCAGCTCCTTGTGGGGAGAAGCTTGTGTTTGGTGGCCCTGCTTGAAACCAGACCCAGCAATGCAGTGGAGAGGGAGAAGGCAAAGGCTGGTGAGCCAAAGCCTGGTAAAGTCATCGTGTCTCCTCTAAGCTTCTCTCACCTTCTCCCACCAGAGGGACAGGCTGGGTGCTGGAGAGGCCACCTAGCACCTTTCCAGGGAGGCTCTGCACTGCCAGCACCCAGCCCAAGTCTTCACCTTCCAGCTGCTTCCCAAGTCAGCATCCCAGCAGCAGCTTGGTAGAGATGGGCAAGGGACACAAAACTCACCCTGCAGGCACGTATGGGGGAAGTTGGGCTGGGGACACAGAGCTGGGTGCAGCCTGCGCCCTCCCTGCTCTCTGACAGCCCTTCCTGGTGGGTGGTGAAGCTGCTTTCACAATGGTTTCCTGTGAAAAGCCTGCAGCAGGAAGCTCCCTACTTAGGCTCCTTGAAAAAAAGAAAATATATTCTCTGCAGGAAATTGCTTCTTGAAAATAGCCCGGCTGCCTGGGAGAAGCTGCTGAGGAACAGACGTGTGCACAGGGAGGGAGGATGAGGATGCTGAATCCACAGAGCTCAGAGAGCTCCAACAGGTCCTGCACTCCGTGTCTTGGGCCATCCCTCCCTTGCCTGCCTCTTTTCTAAGAAGGAAGGGCTTTTTTTGACATACAAAGGGAGGAATGGTTATAAATGAGGTTTGTAGGTATGTATTCAACTCCACGCTGTGCAATCTGTGTCCAATCCCTGCCTGAGACAGACTTGAGAGCAGATGTTATTGTTGTTTTTTTAAAGTCACATAAATATCCTGTCCTGCTCCATCATTGCAGTGACAGACTCTGGAGGGTCTAATGCCTCAGAGCTGCCACCTCCTCTGGTCCTCTGCAGCGGAGCATTTCGTAAGGGTGGTGACACACAGCTTCTAGACCTGCTCATTTAAACCTCATTGCTAAAAGGGTAAATAATCTTTAATGTTCTCCAGTTCTTCCTCTGGAAGGAGCCTGGAGTCCAGGAAGCAGAGGCAGGGAGTGGAAGTGGTTGTTGCTCAGGGATGTTTTCCCAGTTTAATTAAATTGGAGCTGCCCTCCCTTGATGTCAGAGCCCTTGGGGGCTCCTGGTTTCTTCTGAAACACGAGCCCCCTTTCTCTCCTGGGTTTTGTAGAAAGCATGGAGACCTCCTGAGTTTTCATGTAACCAAGCTATTCCACACAGAGCACTGTGAGAAAAGCTGGGCCAAGATTTCCCAGAAAAATTACTTTCTGCCTTTTACTTACTTTTCAGTAATTACTTTTCAGCCTGGATTTTTTTGCACCAGGGTGGAAGCACACCCCTTTTCTATGAAAATTCAGAGGTTTCCTCAAACCCTGAAGATGGGAATCAGACTTTCCTTGGGTGCAAGGGATGGCAATGGGAAAACTGAAGCGTTGAAAATGACAATTTGCTTTTTCTCTGTGAGGGTGGTCAAATACTGCACCAGGTTGCCCCGAGAGGTCGTGGAGTGCCCATTTTTTGGAGATACTGGGATAACCAACTGGGATGAAGTACCTGCTCTAACAGGCACTGCTGTGAGACATGGGCTGGATTGGATAGTTCTCAGAGGAAGCCTCAACCTTCTGGGCTGCTGTGACCACTGTGAGATGACAAGAGCCCCTGTCTGCCCAGCCCCTGCATGTGCTCTCTGGCTTTTGCACAGGAGGGGTTGGTTTGCTTCTTCTGCAGGGACACACCAGAGAACAATTCTGTTGTCTTTGGAGCAGAATTCAGTGACATGTTGACATGAGAGGCTCCAGCTGTGCAGCAAAAGTGCATCTTGGGGTGGCAAATGCTTTCTGTTTAATAGAGAAAAAATGACACCACCCCAGGACCTGGAGATGTCGGTTCCACACACTTCTGGCTGCCTTGGGCTTCACAAGATGCTCCAGGAAGGTTTCTCCTCGTGGAGGTTCTTCCCCAGCCTCCATCCATCTGCTTTCCTGGGGCAGCAGGGCTTGAGGTGCTTGCCAGGGCTCAGCATCCTCACAGGATGGAGCCTGACAGAGACCTGGCCCTAAGAGGGGCTGTGGTAAGAACCCATGGCTGAGTTGGATGCATGCAGTGTCAGAGCTGATGCTCCCCAGGGCTGGGTTGCTGCAGACAGGAGACCTGGACCCTCCTGCTGAGCCTTTGTGGGCGAAGGGCTTCGCCAGGCCGGAGTCATCTGACATTTTTCTCGGGGGTGGGTGAAGTTAATGAGTCCAGATTAGGCAGTGCGGAGGCTGGGGAGCTGGATTTCTGCTGAATATATATGAAGACAAATGTAAATTCTAAACTTTCTAGGGAGTATTTTTACCCTGGCTCAGTGTTAACATTGGTAAAAATAGTCACAAATTAGTGCAGGAGTAGAAAGTAAAATTGGGACTTTTTTTTTCCCCCCTGTTAAAACCATGCATCTGTTTCTCTACCAGGAGTTAACCTCTTACATGCATTAATGAAACATAGGGTAAACCATCAACAAGTGCCCTCTCCTGACAAAATAACTCCTACCTCAATTCAGTAATTAGGAAGGAAAGCTGAAATTAAACAAAAAGTCTTTGGGTTTTGGTGGGTTTTTTTTTTAAAGATAGGAAAAAGTGAGTCAGTCCTAGGAATTCAGCAGTGCAAGAGGATGTTAACATCACTCCAGCCCACCTGCCTGGTTCCCTAGCACCCAAATGCTTGCAAAGGTGAGGGGAGGGACCAGCCCCATTCCGCAGACAGGAAGAGAGAAGTACAGAAAATTGGGATTTCACTCCACGTCACAGAGCAAAGCAGGAGCTGCTCTGGGAGCCCACGTTACCTGAGCAAATTCTCAGCTGAAGTTCTGCTTACAAAACGCTGCTTCGAGCTACCAGTCCATCATGAAACTTCCAGAAAGGAGCTTACTCTCTTGGTACTGATTCTGTTTGGCCACCGGCACTTGAGACAGGTGAAGACTCCTGCTAGAAGGAGCTTAGTAGCTTTAGGGATTGGTATCTGGGCCACAAATCATACCTGATACCTCTCATTAGATGCAGCAAACAGCTGAGTGAGCAGTGAGAAGGTAAGTCCTAGGAGGGTTTAGCTGCTACAGCCCAGATTTGTCGTGGGAGAGGCTGCTTTCGCAGCTGAGACTGGAAGGAAAATCCTTTTGGGGTGCAATGTTATGGAGAAAGTGCTTGCTAAAAAGAAAGAAAAGCTTTTCAGAGGTTCATTTTTTAAAGAAGAAAATGTATATTAACTTCTGACCAGGTCCTAATCTGCTTTACTGTTCAAATCCTTGGGAACCCCAGCCCTCACTAAAGCTGTAGGTAGCCCATGTGTCTCCTTGGAATGTGACCCTTCTGCCCTTTACTCATCCTTTGGCTCCTCCCTAGACTCAAAGTAGCACCTGTCACATCCTCGGGAGCGATGCCACCCAGGGGCTGTCAGGGCCTGGTTTTGGGCAGCCACTTACCTTGTGTTCTGCCATGACTCATGGTCTCTGTTTCTAGAACATCAAAACACGGCCTGTGGGCTCTGCAGTCAGGCTGGGAAAAGAGAGGTGGTGGCGATGGAAATGAGGAACCTGAGATGGCAGCTGCACTGACATCACGGGAGATGGGCACAGAGGAAGGCAAAGCTGTCTGAAGCCAAGCCAGCAAGATGTGGCTGTGGGCAGGGGGAAGTTGCCTGGTCACAGTGCTGGGCATCAAGTAGGAATTTTGTTGGAGGAGAGAGTCTTTACACAGCAGAAAAAGCAACCAGAAAGATGGCACAGCATGGAGATGATGGCAATCCCCAATTCCTGCAGGAAAGGGGTCTGGCAACCAATGCTGCCAGAGTTCAAGGAGCATTTGACCAATGCTCTCTGGCACATGGTGGGATTCTTGGGGTGGTCCTGTGGAGGACTAGGAGCTGGACCTGTTGATCCTTGTGGGGTAATCTTCAGCTCAGGATACTCTGTGATTCTGTGTATTCACACGCAGAGTGGCTATTGCTTTGTGCCACCCTCGTCACAAGCACTTGGGACTGCTTGGAGCTGAGGGAAAGCTGCCCATTTCTGGGTATGTGCTGATCTTCTCCTGTCAGCAAAGCCTCAGACAGGGAGAGACAAACACCAGCGAGAGCCCTGAGGCCTTGCCAGCCCCGCTGGGCTGAAGGAGGTGCTGGTGCACCCTGTCCCGACCCCAGCCTGCACACTGCGTTTTGGGAAACCCCACGGGGCCGAGGTCCCTTCTGCCCGGGAGGGGATGGGAGGGGATGCCCAGGACTCTCTGTAGAGCTGAGATTTCTTCTCGGGCTGTGAAGATTTCTCGCACGGGGATGTGAGCCCCCGGAGGATGCAGAGCCCGGCGGGTTGGTACCTTTGGGTTTGCCGCAGGTTGGTACCTTTGGGTTTGTCGCACTGTGGAGCGGCTGACTCCAGAGGGCAGCACGGCCACGGGCTGGCACCGAGCGCTGGCAGCGGGCACTCAGCAGCCTGACCCCGAGGGAGAACCGAGGGGAAGCCCTTCCAGCATCCCTCGGCTCCTGGCTGGGCAGACAGATGATGTCACACGGGCGTTAAGTGACATTACTTTTGCTTTCGCCCTCGTCAGGGCGAAATCTGGTCTTGCCTCTGCAGGTGATGTGCCTGGAGCCCGTCCCGAAACTTCTGTGGTTGCTGATGCGACCGCAGAGTGGAGGTGAAACATTTCTCTTCTGGTTTCACAGGACGGCACGCCGGGGGCTACACCTGCCTCCCTCACACCACCGAAAAGGGGTCCCCCGTAAGATTTCTGGGCTGCTTTCAGCACGGCAGGGATTTCAGACGCAGACTTCAGTCTTTCACAGCCCCCGCTGCTGTTCCCCTTGTGAATTGAAGGTGCCTCGACAAACATTCTGAAAGGTCAGCTGTTTTCACTGTGCCTGTGGCTTGCATAAGAACCTCAACATCCTCTGCTGCAAGAGCAGCGTTAGGAACTTCCTACTGCCACACTGAATCACAATAGCTTCCCACAGCAACCAGAGGTAAAAATAAACTGGGCAAGGGGAAGTGGACGGCTTCTGCTGTTCCGCTTTCTCGGGCACACTTGAGTCACAAAAAAAAGCGATGTAGAACAAGACGTTTATTTTGCTGATGCCTGTGAAATCCGCGAGTGGTTCAGAGCGCGGTCCCCCTGAAATCACGGAGGGTTTTGCAATGAGATGCTTGTTGTGCTCAGAGTCAAGCATGTGCTTAAGTGCTGTCTTGAGTCTGTATTTTCATTAGGATCCAGACTTAGGAATTAGACTGAAAGGGGGCAGGGACCCCAGCGCAGCTGAGTGCTGTTTGTACTGAAGACACAGCAATACAGCCTTCTTGGGGGATTGTGTGTCTTGAGGGACCACTGAGGAGACAGTATCTCTGTTATTGTTTCAATCAGAGATCTTGGCTTCAAGAAAAGCAGATTTTGACTGGATAAAAAGCATCTTCAAATAGAGTTCACTTTGAAATTTTGCCTTCAGACAATGTCATTGGAATAGCACCGTTTTAAATGACATTACAACTAAGACTGTGTGTGTGCACGTGTTTGTGTGAGGGGGAGTGTTTTAAGAGCAGTATCTTTCCTGTTACACAAGGTACAGCCCAGATCTTGACATTCAGCCAGCTGGGAAAAAAACCCTGTTGAGACCTGGTCAGGTCGCTGAGCCTGGGAATCTGCTGGTGATACAGACTCTGACTCTTCCCATTGTAACAGTGTTTGCCAAGAAAGCTTACTGTAAGTGGCTAAAGATATGAAAAGTTAGGGGGGAAAAGGAATGGCTCATCTGTCCCAGACCGGGGAGAAGGAGTAGTTCCCCCTCCCACTCGTGCCCACGGGAATTTGGTGAGCAAGGGCGTGGAGGATAACCCAGGCGACGAGGGACCACAGGAGGGCTCCAGTCAAACCTCCTGCTGGAAGCTGGGTCAGCCCTGAGGTCAGCCCAGGTTACTTGGGGATGTGCCGAGCTGGAACTGGAAAACCAACAAGGATGGGGATTGCACAACCTCTCTGAGCAACCCACCAATGTTTGACTGTCTGCATGGTGAAAATAGACTGCAGTAGAAGTGGCTCATACAGAACCACGTTTTTAATGTCATCCTGCTCATTAAAAAGAGAAAGATCAAATCTATTTTGTAACAGGAACAGTCTATGTGGGGCACAGAAAACTTCTCATACCAGAGGACTGATTCACATGAAAAGGCATGTAAAAGATGGAAGGAAAGCAAAGGATGCCTCCAGTTACACGCCTGTCTTGAAATGTCAGTGCTGCAGCACAAAAAGTTTGCGTTTATAGTAGTGGATACCAATAGGGAAGATACCCTAAAATAAACCGGGACGAACGGATAAAATAATCTATTTTCGGATAAAACAATGTATCTTGAAGCTCATTCTGAGGACGCAAGGGAATGTGGACACTTAATGAGTCCCAGCGGATTTGGTTTTGGAACTGTGCGCTGCTGCTAAAAGACCGAGGCAGGGCTGGGCACGACCCACTGAAAACCCAGTGAGGGGTCTCTGCACCCGCCGCCTGGTGCACCGGGTCACGTCACGTCTTGAAGGTTTTATTAAACTTTATCCTGAAATCCAGGGGGGCGGACAGCAACAGGGACAGGGACAGCGACAGGGACAATGACAGGGACAGGGACAGCGACAGGGACAGCAACAGGGACAGGGACAGTGACAATGACAGGGACAGTGACAGGGACCTCGACAGGCAAAGCGACAGGGACAGTGACAGGAACAGGGACCTCGACAGGGACAGCGACAGGGACAGGGAGAGTGACAGGGACAGCGACATGGACAGCGACATGGACAAAGACAGGTACAGTGACAGGGACGCAACAGCGACAGGGGCAATGACAGGGACAGTGACAGTGACAGGGACAGCGACAGGGACAGTGACAGCGACAGTGACAGCGACAGGGACCTCGACAGGGACAGGGACCCCAGCGAGGACAGCGAGGGACCCGCGCGCCTTCCCGCGCTCTGCCCCCGCCGAGGCCCCGCCCATGCCCATATTTGGTCACGCATCGGCCCCGCCCATACCCAAATAAGGCCGCCCCACCGCCCTCTCGCCGCGCCTCATTGGCTCTGGGGTCGCGCCGGGGGCGTGGCCAGGCGGGAGGGGGCGTGGCCGGCAGTGCCCGGTGTGTCCCGCGGTGCCGACCGAGCCGAGCCGAGTCGAGTCGGGCCGAGTAGAGCCGAGTAGAGCCGAGCCGAGCCCAGCCGAGCCGAGCCCAGCCGAGCCCAGCCTAGCCGAGCCGAATCGGGCCGAGCCCAGCCGAGCTGGGCGGGGCCAATCCGATCCGGGCGGGGCCGATCCGATCGGGGCGGGACAGAGCGGACCCGGGCGGGGCCTCCCTGTCCCGGCCCGCCTCCCGAGCCATGACACGCCGCGCCGCCGGCGAAGCGCCGCTTTAATTGAGGCCGCCGGGATGGGGCGCAGCGCGTAGGGCAGAGCGGGGGCCGCCGCCTTCGCCGCCGCGCTCCGGGCCGCGACAGCAGCACCGACAGCAGCGTCAGCATCTTCATCATCATCAGCCCCATCAGCGCAGTGCCCACGGCCCGGCCCAGCGCAGCCCGTCCCGGCGCAGAGCGGCGATCAGCGGGCCGGGGGTCGGGCGGGTGCCGATCCCATGAAAACGCAGGTCTGGGGCAGCTCCCCGCGGGCGCCCATGGCTGCGGCGATGCCGTGCAAGAGCGCGGAGTGGCTGCAGGAGGAGCTGGAGTCGGGCGGCGGCCGCTCGCTGCTGCTGCTCGACTGCCGCCCCCACGAGCTGTTCGAGAGCTCGCACATCGAGACCGCCATCAACCTGGCCATCCCCGGGCTCATGCTGCGCCGCCTCAAGAAGGGCAACCTGCCCATCCGCTCCATCATCCCCAACCACGAGGACAAGGAGCGCTTCGTCAAGCGCTGCAAGGCCGACACCGTGCTGCTCTACGACGAGGCCACCGCCGACTGGCAGGACAGCGGCGCCGCCACCTCCGTGCTGGGGCTGCTGCTCCAGAAGCTGCGCGATGACGGCTGCAAAGCCTATTACCTGAAAGGTGAGGTGTGCGCCCCGCTCCCGCATCCCCTGCCCGTGTCCCGTCCCGCATCCCTGGGGGCGCATCCCCTGCCCGTGTTCCCGTCCCGCATCCCCTGCCCGTGTTCTCGTCCCGCATCCCCTCCCCGTGTCCCGTCCCGCATCCCTGGGGGCGCATCCCCTGCCCGCCCGCCCGGCCGGGGGGGACTGGGTTGGTTCGCTTCCTCCCCTCACCCCCCTCTGCCTGATTTATTTTTCTTTTTCTTTTTTTTTTTTTTAATTTTTTTATTTATTTTTCCCGTCCTCTGCATCCCGCTTTAATCCCCCGCACAAAATGGTCGCGGGCTCCTTCCTGCGTCGCAGCGGCAGGAGGAGCCCCCCGAGAGCTGCCCCGTCCCGAGCCCACCCCGGCCGGACAGCCCTTCTTCTCCTCCTCCTCCTCCTCCTCCTCCTCTCCCCCAGGGACCCTTTGCGGGGCTCCCGTCCGGCAGGGACGGCCGCATTTTGGGGGAAGGGCCAGGAGAGCCCCCCCATGCTTGTGTTTTCTTTAATCTCATTTTCTCCGAAAAGCCAGCGCTGGGGTCTCACTGCCCCTTGGCCAGGCAGTTCCCGAGGGGCTGGGAAGGGGCTGGGAAGGGGCTGCTCCCCCGGGCAGGGAGATGCGCTGCGGGGGAAGGCGAGCCCCGCATCCCGCATCCCGCACGCAGCCCCTTCGGGAGCGCTGCGGGATGGGTTGGGGGCTTGGGGTTTGGTTGGGGCTTTTTTTTTTTGGTTGGTTGGTTGGTTGGTTGGTTTTTGGCCGCTTTGGAAGATCGCAGCGGGCTGAGCGGAGCCCACAGCTGGGCTGCTGGGACCCTTCCCATCCCTCCCAGTGCTCCCAGTGCGGTCGCTGGGTGGCGGGTTTGAGGCAGGAATAACAGGGGGAGCGGAGGAGTGAGTGTGTCTGTGTGTGTCTCTGTGTGTGTGTGTGGAGCCGGGGGGAGAGCGGCCAAGAAAGTTGCCACTTGCAGCTGTTTAAAAACCAGTGATGCTCCTGGCTAGACCCTTTTTGGGGAGCCGGGGCATCCCCCGGTCGCGGGTTGGGGTGGCAGGGGGACAGGCAGGGTTTGGGGACCAGCTTTGAAAGCAGGGAGGGGGCACAAGCACAGGGCTTGATCCCATTCCCCCCCCGACCCTCCGATCCCTGCCCGTGCCGGTGGGAGAGACCCCATCCCCCCCAACTCCACCATCCCATCCCAGCTTGGGGGTTCCCGTGGGCTCCCTCGCTTTGCATCCCCGCTTCCCTAGGGCAGGACGGAGCGGCTTTGAAGTCCCTCCTAAGCTCTCCCCCAGGGGCAGGGGAGGAGCTGAGCCCCTTTCCCTGCTTTTTTTTCCGGGAGCCTCGGTGGGAAATGTTTCCAATTAACATTCCAAAATGGCTCCTCGGCGCTGTCTGGCGGCGCGGGGGGAGGAGGAGGGCGAGGACGAGCCTTTTTCATGAATGGATGTGGCAGGAGCTGTCTGTGCTGCTCACTGACCCCGCCACAGCCGCCCAGCCCAAGAACGAAGTTTCCAGGAGCCTTTGCTAATTAAACCATTTGTCAGTGTCAGGCTCCGATGGCTGAGCTCCGGTTTAATACTGGCCTGGAAAGGAGCGGTGGGTTTGTTTTTTTTTTGCTTCCCTGCCTCTCTCTGCCTTCCTTGAGGAGCCCGAGGAAAGGATCTAGGGGCAGACACGTAGGGTGCCATCCCTCCGTGCTCCCCATGTGCTTTGGGGGAAGAACAAACCTGTGGCGCTGCTCTGTCACAAAACCTGCTTGCAGGGGGAAAATAGGTGTGAGGATCCCCCTCTGGCAAGACTTAGGGTCCTTTTCCCTGCTTAACTGTGTGTTATTTCTCATTGGGGTTTAGTGCCTGGCATGAGTGTGTGGTGGCTTGTCCTTGATTTATCTTTTCAGGCACAGATACTTCTGTGCCTTTCTGTCTAGGTGGCATAACAGCTCTTGCCTAAACTGCCCCAGACCCATATTTTTGAGAAGCTAAATGAGGCGAGATTGTCTGTTGACCCTGATTTTATTTTTGATGTTTGTTTCTTTCGTGGTTGATTTGGCCCCTATTTATCACAAGTAATATTAAATTTTGTGAGAAACAAGCACTATTCAGTTTCCTGGGTCCTGTTTGCTCAGTAGCAGTCTGCCCAGGGAAGGTGAGGGAGCAGGGACATGCCTTTCTTGGTGTGGAGTTGAAGGGATACCAACTTTTTGCTGGCAAAGACTTGCTAAGTACATGTGTACAGGTAGAGGAATTTCCCATTCTGAAGAGTAAAACATCTTTTTCTCTCTCTGTCCCTCCCCTTCCCTCTCTCCTTTCCCCCTTCCCAGGTGGCTTTAACAAGTTTCAGACCGAATATTCTGAGCACTGCGAGACGAACCTCGACAGCTCCTCGCCCAGCAACTCTCCCCCGGCGTCGGTGCTCGGCCTGGGAGGGCTGCGGATAAGTTCCGACTGCTCAGACGGCGAGTCCGACCGGGAGCCCAGCAGTGCCACCGAGTCGGACGGGAGCCCCATCCCTAACAATCAGCCCGCCTTTCCGGTCCAGATCCTACCTTACCTGTACCTGGGCTGTGCCAAAGATTCGACCAACCTGGACGTCCTGGGCAAATACGGCATTAAATACATCCTGAATGTGACTCCTAACCTGCCAAACATGTTTGAGCACGACGGGGAGTTCAAGTACAAGCAGATCCCCATCTCAGATCACTGGAGCCAGAACCTCTCGCAGTTCTTTCCCGAGGCCATTGCTTTCATTGGTAGGTAGCTGGCAGAACACCTCTGGTCATACTCACCGCTTGGGAATGTGGTGTGCCGCTTCCCAGGGCTGTTGCTCATCTCCAGCCTCACCTCTCTGGGGCACAGGAGCCGAGTGACATGCTGCCAAGGTGGCACTTCTGCTGCGTGTCACCCTGGCTGGGTTCAGGGAGGCCAGCCCTTCCAAAATTCAGCCCTCTTGCAGCACCTCAGCCGAGTTACCTGCGAGTGGTCGGACCGGCCCCGCTGCCTCTTGCCCTTGCATGGGAATGGCTGAACCCAGGTGGTGGGGAGCTCCTTTGCCTGCTTTGCTCAGAGCTGTGAGTGTTGATGGGAGTTGCATTAATGTGACTGGTGCCAGCGATTCCTTAGCCCCAAGTGTGGTTAAGAGTGTATGTATGTGCGTGTTTTCCCAAGGGGATTTGCTAGGCTAGTTGGGATCCCGCTGTGAGGCACCCTAGCATAACTAACTCCTTGTATGGATACTTCTCCTAAGGTAAGTGTCAACACAACGAGTTGGTGATTATAATTGTACTGCAGAGCTCAGATAGAAAAGCTGCTCTGCAGACAGCCCCTGAGACAGCTTTGGCTGGTGGTGGAGGGTGCAAGGAGGCAGATCTCTTCTCTCAGGCTGGTCTTGACTTTGAAAATTGCTCCTTAATTCTGTGGGAACTGTGTGTCAGGCTGGTACAGCCTGACCTGTGCTGTTTGCTCGTGATGGTCAATAGTCTAATCAGTTCTGTTTTATGGGAGTGAATGGCACAGGTAGTAATATCACTGTTAACTATTAAAAACCCCATGGCTTCATATCTGATTAAAAGCTCTGGTATGGGTGAAGGAGAGGGGCACCTTTGCCTTCAGACTGAAACCTGTGCAGCTTGTTTCAGTGCTGCTTTGTTGCCCCACTTTCAGCCCCCAGTGCTTGTGTTTGCTGTGCCCTGAGGCCTGAAATGGGGCAGAGCAGTCAGCAGTAGATCCTTGGCTGCTCTTCAGCCTTTGGAAACCCTGGTTCCCACGTGCTGTCCTCTGCCCCCAGCTTCTGTCCTCTGGTGACATGGCTGTGGTCAGAAGCAGCTGCTTCAGTGTGGCAACAGGGACCTGTCTGGTGTCCCGTCCGCGCTTCCTGCGCCGAGCGTGGTGTCCGACGTCAGGGGTGAGGTGTGGGGTTCCTGCTGACATGTGGCATTTGGGATCTGTCTGCTCCAGTCACTGGATGTCTCTGTGAACACTGAGCTTGTGCTTTCCAGTTAATGACAGGAAATGGAGGATTACCTCACTCTAAAATCAAACACCAAGAAATGCCGTGCAGGTCAGATGAAAGGCAAAAAATGCCTGGTAAAATGTTGAACGGGAGAGCCTGGGGGAATGGATGGGGACACTGGGGGGTGATTGATTGCCCACTGTGCTGGAAATCCTTGCCTGGTTTTGGAGGCTGGGCAGAAAATCTGCTGTGATTTGGGTCTGAATTTTGTTGCCTGCATCTTCTTTGCCCTTCCCTGTGCTCGTGGTGCCGGAGTGTCTCTTACCTCCGGCTCTGCCCGAGGATCCTCTTTCTCCTGCCCCCTTGTCCCTGCCCGCCAAGCTCTCAGTCAAATGACTGACTTCAAACAGGGCTGCCCAGAAGTAAGCAGTGCTGGGTTCTTGTGTGCATTCAGTGCTCTCAGTGGCGTGTCCCTCTTTCAGCACCAAGATGTCAATTCATAAAGGGGTCACGCTGTTCCGGCTGTGCGAGAGACAATGAGTGTGTGTGTGCTTTTCAGTCAGTGGCAAGGGAGGGGAAGTTTCCTCACTGTTCTCTCGCCATTTTTCGGCCCAGCCTGCATTCCTGCTTCCCGCTACCATTCATCCTGAGAGCCTCCTCCAACACAAGCGTTTGTTTGGAGTGAAGTGCATTTCTGTCGATCCTAAAGAACAGTTTCACAATAAGGGAAGTCCCTGCACTTCAGATTCTGCTTAAATTGGCATCGACTACACTCATGTAACTTTCTAGTGGAAGGAGGACAAGAACAGCAGAAGAGAATAGCTCACATGCTGCTGGGCTCCTGCCTTCCCCAGTTAGTGGTGTGGAGATGGATGTGCTGTGTCCAACCACCAGCATCTCCCTGGAGCTACTGTCTCCAGCTCCATCTGCCTGCTGGGGGTTATTCCAGCTCTCTAGATAGAGGACTCCAGTGCTCACTGGGCGAGGGGTGTGTTGCTAGACTCGATTCATGCTTCTCAAGCACGTGAGATGCTTGGCCTTGCTGGGGATGTGCAGCTTTGCCGTGCTAAACAATAGATGTTCCTGAGCGAGAATATCTCAGGGGCGCTGTGGGGAGAGCCGTGAGTGTCAAAGGGACATGAGATGGTGTCAATAGGAGCAGGGCATCCAGTTCTGGCAGTCATCCTGGTCCTAGGAGCTTGCAGCTGCCACCTGGCCCTGCTCCAAAGCCATGCATTTTTGGTGCAGAATAATAGACTCCCCCTTCCCCTTGTCTTGTTTCAGATGAGGCCCGTTCCAAGAAGTGTGGGATCCTTGTTCACTGCCTCGCTGGCATCAGCCGGTCCGTAACAGTCACTGTCGCCTACTTGATGCAAAAACTCAACTTGTCCCTGAACGATGCCTATGACTTTGTGAAAAGGAAAAAATCCAACATTTCCCCAAACTTTAACTTCATGGGCCAACTCCTGGACTTTGAGAGGACTCTGGGACTCAACAGCCCTTGCGACAACCGCTCGCCCAGTGAACAGCTCTACTTCACCACCCCCACCAACCACAACCTCTTTCAGCTGAACACCCTGGAGTCCACATGAAGAGGACACTGCCTGGTCAGCAACTCGAGCATCGAATCGCTTCTCTTGAGCATTTCAACTCTTAACGAAAATATCTGTCTTGCCAGGCAGCTCTGAAAGGAGTAGCTTCTCTGGGCAGAGGTGCCTGGTCGCTGCTTTACGAAGGCTAAAGCCGTTCACTAGTATCCTGATCCAAGTGGTTCCAGAGGTAGTGTTTTTACAGGGGGTTATTTAACAGGGGCGATGTTACAGCGATTTGAGCGCAGCTGTCACCGGCAATAACCGCTTTCCTGGGTGCATTGGGACTGTCAGAACACGCACACGTGTGAAGAGCTACCAGGGGTTAGCTTGCTGTGGAAAACAAGGAGATTTATGCACTTGGAAACCTTGAACAAAAGGTGTTGGGCCAAGACTGTTTTAAAACCCAAGTTTACTTTTTTTTGATTTTAAAAAAGGAAAAAAAGAGAGAAAAAAAAAAAGGTAGATCTTACTCAAGCTTTGAGTTCAAACTCTTTTTAAATATGTAAGTTCCTGACTGTTTGTACAGACGAGGTTGCAAAACCAGTATTTTATTCTGTTTCTTGTTTGATCATTTATTATTTTTTTTAATCAAATGTTTATATTGACCAAATGCATTTTGCACACTTTGTGAAGCCTTGGTATGTCCTGGCATATTACTGGGTACTCCAGAGAGAGATACATGCTGCTGCTGTTGTTGTTAGCATCTGGTAGGAAGCTTTGTTATGTGTGAAGGCCAGTTGGGCTTTAAAACGCAACCCCTTCACCACTCCTGCACTCACAATCACAAACTCTGCACTGATTCAGCCAAGGTGACTAAGCCGCAAGCTTTTTTTTTTCCCCCCCCTTTTTCCTCCTTTTTTTAATGCCACCCCTGCCAAAAAAACCCACACTGTTTGCTCTTGCCAGAGGTAAAACTCTTGTAGCCTCCCGAGTTGGTAGAAGCATGTCTGAGCCCAGCTTCATCCTCTGCTGCCTGTTGACTTGACTTGAGGTCATCGAGCTGGCCCGGAACCATGGCAGGCTTCCTGAGCACAGAAGGTGGTGGCTTTGCTGGCGTTTCTTGTGCCCACTGGATGGATTCCCTGCCAGGGGTGAGGGGGAGCACGGCGAGCGCCCGCAGCACAGCGAGGATCCATCGGCACGTGAAGAGATGTGCAAGCGAGGAGGAGAGCATTGTAACAGAGAATTTTTTTATATATATATATATATATATATGAATATATATATTAACTGGCAAATTCTAAGATGATTGGAGCTTTCAACAGAGGTTCTGATTTTTTTTTTAAATTTTTTTTTTCCCCCTTCCTCTTTTCGAATAACTTTCTGCCGTGCCTTCTATTCTGAGAAGACTTGTATGTATTTCTGGCTAGTGTTTGGCAAACTCCTTATACCGAGCTGGGAGGGGAGGAAGTGGTAATAATTTCTGGGAGGAGGGCAGAACGGATTTGGAGATTTCTTTATTGGCTGCAATGTAGTCCCTCCTTTCTCCCCCCTCCCTGTTGTCCACTTTAACTCTCATGTAACTGAAAGAAAAAAAAGAAAAGCCACGGATTTTTTCTAAATATCCAGTTTTTTGTACTTTTTTCAAGAAAATGAGAAAAATAATTAAAAAAAAAATCTCCATCTGGAGGAATGTTTGACGCTGTCACATCCTGAAACTGTTCTTTTTGTTACAAGATGTTATCAGAATGTTGGAATGAGCTTCTGTTTCTTGTTTTCTGGTTGTTTTTTTGTTTGTTTGTTGGGTTTTGTTTGCCACAATGTTGGGATCGTGGGTCATTGGAAGGGAGAATGGGCGTACGGTTGTGAGTGAGAAAATTGAGAATATCCTAATTGCATCTTACCTCATGGAGGAATTTATTTTTTCAGGGATTTTTTGACAGTGCATCTGTATTGCATTACAGCTAAGCTGGTTTGTAAAGGCTTCCTGTGCTGTTAGTGGTCTTTCTTCTTTAAAGGAAAAAAAATAAGATGCATCTTCTGATTAGTACAAATGAGAGCTTGTTAGTGAGGAATGGTTCTGCTTTCTGAGTTATGAAGGAAAATTAGTGACCCTATATATACTGATCCAATATTGGGACTTTGTTTATATTGCAAATAAATATTATTTTTTCTTTAAAAATGATGTTTGTGTCAGATGCTTGTCTAGCCTCTGCCCATATAAGGGCACGCTGCTCTTATCCTTTCTTTATGGTCAATTAGTATTCTTCTGTGACCATGAAGAGCATTTGCTGGGCAGTGCTCGAGTGTGGTGTTTGGTTTCATGCACAGCTTAATTTTTAAGACCTGTGGTAAAATGGAGAGGGGGAGGTGGGAGGGCGAGCAGAGGGATAAGGGGGTATTGGATAAACCAGAGAACAAAGAACAGCTTGAGAATGGGACTGGCTTTGACCCCAGCCAGTCCTCTGCGCCAAAAATAAATAGATAAACTGAAGGCACTTTTGTTTGCCGGGTGAGCGTGGCCTGCAGAGGCGTGGCAAGGGCTGGCCCACAAGTGTTGTGTGAGCAGGCTGTGCTTTGGGAGGAAAGCAAGAAGTAGTGGCCTTGTGGGCAGCCACCTGGTGACCCCCTCTGGGTCTCACGGAGGGCAGAGCCCCCTCCTGGACCCCTGGCGTGCACTGGGGGCTGGGCTGTCCCCCTGTGCTCCCCACATGGGGTTTGTGGGGCTGGGGGGGATGTTTTGGGCTGAAATGTGGCCCTGAGTGCAGCCCAGCGAAGGGAGCTGTGGCTCCCCATGACTCTGCCTGTAGCTGGGGAGGGCTGAGTTGCCCCCTACCCCAGCATTCCTTGGTTTAACCTAAGTGGCAAGGAATTAAATGGCTATCTCTTGTCCAGTTCCTCCAGGGGAGTGTATGTGACATGGTGTTCTAATCCCTGAGCACCGAAGACAGGTATCTTGGTTCCAGAGGCAGCTCAGGCTGGTGGGTGCAGGGGGAAGGCAGAGGCTGAAGCAGGAGCCAAGGGGAGTGTGTGTGTGTGCACGAGTTTGTTTATTCCTTGACTGCATGATGGGAATCTATATATTGATTTAGAGGCCTGTTTGTGGCTAAACAAATGAAAATCTACCTGGTATGCAGGGAAAAGAAGACCTCTAGGTTTTTTGCTTGTAATTACATGGTAGAATCCCTCTTGAGGAAGATAGGAAACCACACTGGAGGCTGTGCACTGGAGTGCAGAACAGCTTGTCAGGTGTACGGCTGTATTTGCTTCCATCTAATTTCCTCTTAGGACTTTCTGCTAAGCTGTGGGGTAGGATATTAGCAGTGGCTCTGTGAGCACATATGTGTGTGGTGGCTGAACTGTGGCTGGCTGGAACAGCACAGCTGCTGTTTGCCATGGCCCTGGAGGAAGGGCTGCTGTGCAGGGAGCTGCCAGGCTGCTCCTCAGGGACCTCATCCTGGGACAGGCGAGTCTACTCAGAAGGTCCCAGCACTCCAAAGCCCTGTTGCCAAAGGGAGGAGATGACTTGTTTGAAAATCATCCTGCCACCTGCAAGTTCTCTTTCCCCCAAGACCCAAAGGAGCCTTTCCCAAGCTTCCTGATGTCCTGTAAGTGAGGAGAAGGGAACTGACATCAGGCAAGGGGCAATGCTGGAGGAATAGAGAGGAAAAGGAGCGTGGGGTCTGTCTACACTCCCTTGCAGAGGCAGGCACGAGCACTAGCTGAGCGTAGGAGCACAGGCTGAGTGAGAAAGCTGGTTGTGTTCAGAGCAGTGGAATTTGGCAAGGAGATACAGCTTCCCACACACAGCAGGGAGAAGCTCCTCGGTTAACCCATTGATTGCAGATGAGCAGCTTGGAAGATGCTCTGTGGTGTTCTGCTCTACAAAACCAGGTAATCTCCTGTTTGGGCACAGAGATCTGCTGTCACTGGGTTTTCCCTTGTGCTGCCACAAGTCCTCTGGAAATACAAATCGGAATCTTTTTTTTCCCAATGAATGACTTTGTCTTAACTCTCTCATTTGAACAGTTAGAGGGGCCACAGGTCCCAAGTGCTTTCAGAAAGTTTCTCCCTCTGTTTCAAGTCATGGCAAAAGCACAAAGCTCTGAGCACAGAGCTCAGCTTCTGCAATTCCCCACCACGAAGCCCAGCATCAGGAGCTCTATGAGCAGGTCATGAGCTTGGGGAAGGGGCTTTGTGGTTACTTGTATCTTTTGTGCCTTGCTTGTGTCTACCCTTCCCTTGGTGTGGCATCAAACATGTTCTGAGCATGATGCAAGTCAACCTCTGCAGCTCTGGACTTGCCTGCTGTTGCATCACCCAGGGGCGCACGTGGAAAAGCAGACTCTTCCTGCTACCATCTGAATTTGGGTGCTCGCATTTCCAAGGTAACCAGGTTATTTGTGGGCTGTCAGATTCCTGGTTTATCCTTTATGTGAGCAAATCAGGCTATTTGCAGTGTTGCAAAGGCACACAAATAGTTCAGCTAATAAACACATCCCTGTATTTGCAGCCGACTGGCACAGGCTGTGATAGTCATGCTCTGGGGTGCTTGCAATGAGTGGCAGAGCAGGCTTGCTTCTTGATTTTGGGCCATTTGCTCCCGTGCCTCCTCAAATGTGTCTCTTAACTGTGGAATGCTGTGATTTGGGATGAGAGGGAGTGTTCGGCAGGGAGAACAGCCCCTGGCAGTCCCATCCAGCCTCCACATCCTGCTCCGATGAGTTCCTTTATTCCAACTGCACAGTTGCCCTTTCTGCTGGCTTTGTCCCCTGACCTCCTTGCTGTGTCCCCAGCACCAAAGGCACAAAGGATGGACCTCCAGAGCTGCCCAGTGCGGGGGGCCATGCTCAAGCTTAAACAGCTGTTTGTGTGGCATCTGTGCGATAATCGCTTTCAATTCATGAGGAACGGTGAGGCATCGATGCCAGGAGAGCTGTCTGTCCCCAGGGTCCTGCTGTGACACCTCAGGGGACGCCTGAGGGGACACCTGGGGGCCTGAAAGGCTCGTGGCCATCCCGCTGGTACAGGTGCTGTGGAGGGGCTGGGAGGATGAGCATCCCGGGAGGAAGGCCCTGAGCCTGCAGCAGTGCCACAGCCCTCAGAGCCAGGATGGGGATGGCACCTGTGGCCACAGGCTGAGCTGCTGGCTGTGGAGCTGTAAGTTTCTGGAGCCTCTGGGCTCCTCCCTGCCACCTCCCTGCTGGGACCCTGCGTTGGGGCTGGCAGCTGGGGCAGGGAGGAAGCTGCGGTTGCAGCTCTGGTGGCTCTGTCAAGGGCTGGGGTTTAATTACGGGTTGGGGATGAATCCTGTGGCAGGCACAGCCCCGTGGGCTGGCTGGCTGGCCAGGGACTGCTGGGACCCCATCTCTGGGCTGTGTGGAACCCCCTCCCCTGCCTGGTGCAAGGCGAGACCACCAGCACTTTGCTGGCCTTTCTTCCTCCCTTCCAATTGTGCTCGTAGCCAAAATTGCTCCTGTTCTGCATTATCCTTACCTGCTTTCTCTGGTTTCTCCACTGCCTTCTGTTTCTTCAGATAGCTGGGAGTTGAGGTTCTCACCTGTGAAGCTGTGGTCCTGTAGGAGAACAGATCCCTGGCCCCGTTTCTTCTCAGAGACATTGAGACATGCAGATCAGCTGTGCTTTGGGACATTTGGAGGGGATATGTGTGTTAACTTATGTGTTCCTCAGTGACACAAGCCATCCAAGAGCACGGAGGGCCTCAAGAAGTATCTGGTGAGGGACCCAAGTCTGGGGAGAAAGGAGAATCCAGACAGATTTATTTATTTTCCTACTTTCCTTCCCTGGAGAAACATCTGGCTTATGTAAAGCCATTTGCTGGGTTTCTCGCTGCTTTATTTTGAAAGTCTCTGCATTCGGGCACTCTGCTCTTCTCATCTCCCTGCTCTTCTCATCTCCCATCGCAGCCTCAAGGGCAGATTCTTCATGATTTGGGGTTTTGCTTTTATGAAGTTTACTCTTTGTTTCTGGTCTGTGTTATCTTTTTCTTTTATTTTCTTTCTTTTTCTTGTAAAAGACTGCTCCAGTTTGACTTGTGGCTTTGTCTTGTTTTCTTCTGAGGGGTGAATTGTTGTGATAAGCCCTGCAAAAAGTGGGAGGGAGCAGACTGGGGCATTGGCGAGACCCTGGTCACCGATATGGCATTAGTGAAAGCCCTGTGCCAGCAAGTAGCTGAGCTCTGAGGTTTGATTGCAGATATAACATCCTAAAAGCACAGCATTTTTCAGTATGGGAGATTTTGAACTGAATTATGCATGAGGGGATTCAGTTAGAGGGATAAGCACTCTGCTTCCTTTTGCCAGTGCAGCTCTGAATTGGACCCATCGTTTTCCTGTGCATTTATCCTGGCAGTGAAGTGCTCAGTGTGTGGTGAAAGATTTACAGCTCTTCCTCTCCCCAGGTAGCTCATTCCCTGCTGCTGGGGGCAGGCAGTGGTCCAGGCAGGATCACGCCCCTGGGAGCCAAGGAGGATCCTCTCCGAGCTGTGCGAAGCAGGGTGCTGGGTGTGAGTCTGAGGGGATTCAGGGTGCTAAGCCTGCAGGAAGCTGCCCTCTGCTCTGACAGAACAAGGATCAGCCCTGCTGTCAGCTCTGTCTCCGTGTCCTCGCTGTCATTCTTCACCTTCCCTCTGCCCCCATTCCGGCTGTTCCTCTGGAAGTTCAGGCAGGCTCCTGCATGTCTTGGCTTTGCATCCCACTGGCAGAAAGCTGAGAGTGAGAGATGTTTGGGAAAGTCTTGTGGGTTTTTTTTTTCATTTGGTTTGTTTTGTTGTTGTTATTGTTGTTTTTTTTTCAGTTTTTTGTTTGTTGGTGGTTTTTTGTTTTTGTTTTTGTTTTTTTTTAAAGCCAAGAAGCTTTGCTATTCATTCATTCCCCAGATAGCTTTACCTCTCATTGGACAACATCTTCCTGCCAGGACAGTCCAAGCCTGTTCTGACAGGCGTCTTATCTGCCTCGCAGCTCTGACTGCTTCCTCTGTCTCTCCTTTGTGTGGGAGGTGTTTTGTCTTCCCAAACTTCTGCTGACTTCAGTGGGCGCTCGCCTGTGCCCAAACACGCACCGAGAGTGCCGCTCAGTGCTGGAGCTCGCCCCCAGTTTTTATTTATGCCCCTGCAGTGTGTTTGACTTTGCAAAGGGAAGGACTCAGGGGTGGTTTGGGGAGGGCAGGAGGGTTGTCACTGGAAGCTAGTGAAGCTGAGGTTCTCTTTTCTCCCTGTCTTGCCTCCATCCTGCGATTCCAGCAGTAGTGTTGGGGGGTCCCATGCTGATGGGGATCCCAAATTAAGGGCCTGATCTGCACAAAAACTCTATCTGAAAAAGCCCAGAGCAGCCGGCTTGTCGCGTTCCTGTGTTGCCAGCTGCCCAGGCAGCTTCAAGAAATTCCCAGCCTGGTTTTAAATCTGGTGAAAAGTGGAGAGAAGAGCCTGTGTGTACCTGAAGCAAGGGTTACAAATGTTGGTGCGTTCAATAAAACAAAGTGGGTCAGGTTTGAAGCTGTGGTTTGCCACGGTGCATCCCTGACACAGAATCGAGGCTTTCCCTGAGATACAGTTTCCAGTTCAGGAAATGGATGATGATAGTTAGTTTTCTTGAATCTGCCAAACTTCTGTGAGCCTTTTCCTTGTGGAGATATATGTGGTGTGTTTCTTGTGGCTTTGACTTTTGTCCTGGAGCTGTGGGGTCCTTCCTGCTGGCCATGCAATGCCACCACATGTCCAGTGCTAATGCAGGTGCAGCGGCAGCCCAGGGATGTTTGTAGGTCAGGGATGACAGATACTCGGCAGGACTCATCAGTCCTATTAATTAATTGCATTCCAACAGCAGCGAAAGCAGTAGCAAGAGTAATAAACAAATTATAATCTACAATATGAAGCTGACAGGTGCCACCCACTCATTACCTGTCTTTAACCACTCTCATTACTACCCAGCCTTTGTGGGAACTAATCTTGCTGCTCAGTGTCCAACTTGTTCATTTAATGCCATTATCTGAAGCAATCGGCCTCTCCCTGTGAAAGAAGAGGAAGGTGCTTTTCCTGAGGCTTGTTCTCTGGGTGCTGAAACGCAGGGAGCTCAGGGGAGGAGGCTGAGGGAGCACTTTGCAAAAGCATGGTGTGGCTGGGAACTGAAGGCTGAAATCCACAGGGACAATCCGGGGAGGAGCAGGATGGCAGGCTGTCATTAAGAGGAAAAGCCTGCATTCTGTTCATCTCCGTGGGATTGAGGAATAGTATCCAGTGAAAGGGATATTAGGATAGAGCCACATTTTTTTCTCTCCGGTTTTTCCAGGGTTTGGGAGCAAGTTGGGTTGCTGAGTAATGACAGTGCTTTTTGTGGCTGCCCCAGGGCACTGCAGGAGGAAGGCGTGGTAGTGTTTCTGTGGAGACCTGTTCAAGTTCCCCCTGAGAAAAAGAAACTGAACCCCAGGAATTCCTTGCAGTGGTCTGGCATAGGCTGAGCTCAGCAGAGACAGGGATGCTCAGCCAGAGCCTCCTTGGTGTGCGGCTGCTCCCTCACCTTGTGTCAGTCCATGCTCAGTGTTAATGGCTGGGCTGTGCCTGGGCTGCAGCTGTTCTCCTTTCCTCAGACTCAGCTCCGAGCCTTCCTGGGGAAGATTACTGAAGCCTGGAAACTGAGGAGAGCTGGGCTGAGAGAGCAGATGGGAAAATAGGTCTTTGTGGAGATACTCCATGGGTGGCTGGACTCAGGCCAGCCAGAGGTCCTGTTGTGCTCTCAGAGTTTTGGGATATCTCATGGGGGTCTCTAATCAGTAAATAATAAGCTGAAAGCTGAGAAATGAAGGCTGAGAGGTGAAGGGTCAGCTTTTCCAAAGGGAGGATTGGCATCAGTCAGATGCAACAAGGGCCTGTCAAAAGCCAAAGCTGTTGAATGTGTCTGTTAATGACAGAGAGGAGTAAGTGGCAGCTGAAGAAGTTTGCTGCTGACTGTTGAGAGTAGAAGAAACCAGAAGCTGCATGGAATAGCTGTAGGAAGTCCTTGCAATTTAGAGTGGTGGGGTTACAGCATATGATGCTGAGAAAAGCAAAGTGATCCAGCAGGAACAGGGAGCCATCTTCAACTAAAATGAAATGGAAGGGGCTCAAAATGGGATATTGCCACAAGGGACAGAGATCTCAGCAGTGCAATGAACTGTGCTATAGGCTGGATTCTGAGGATGGTCAAGAAAACCAGTCACCTTCCACAAGAAGAGCTGAGAACAAACTGTGTAAATGCACTCTATGAATCTGTGGTGAACAAAGGCGTTTGTAGGCTTGGGGACATTGGAGTAAGTAATGCAATAACAATCCATTGAGTGCTTTTTAATATCAATACACAGTATCTTGTTGAGAAAATCCCACAGCTGGAAATAGCTGGAGCCTGGGAAAGCACTTGTAATGTAACACAGCTACATGCTTGGCCTGTTCTTATACCCTTCTCCAGGTGCTGTTGTCAAGTACCACTGAAAACAGGACACAGGGCAGGATGAAGCTTGGTCCAACAACAGTTAGTGGCTCTGATTCCTCTGCTTTTCCAAGAATATCCTGTCCTGGAATGGGCTGTGTGTGTGAGGAGCTTTTATGGAGGTTGGAGACACTGAGCTCTCTCTATTCCATAAAGAGAGCTGCTGAAGTGCATGGGTGCAGGAGGAAACTCCTGAGGTTATTGCACATCTGTTATCAAATGGACACTGCAGACAGACAGCCAAAGCTTTGAGAAGGTCTTTGTACCAACAGAAACATCTTGTTCTTCACCAGCACCAGTCACTCTGAAATGAACATTCCTTAGGCAGAGGAAAGTCATCTCCTAAGCCAACAAACCCATCTCTTGTCTCCTCTGAGGAATGTTGGATCAGGAAACCAACTCTAAAAAGACTTGCTTTCTTTGACCTGTCCTCTCCCATCACTTCTTAAGTCCCCTGGTTCTGGTTAAGAAGGACTTGGGTGATGTGGGAGTAGCTGGATGGGTCAGGCCGACTCATCCTGCCCTCAAAGCCCTTGTGTGCTACTTTAACCCACACCACAGTGGGGCGAGACACTGTGTGGGAGTGTGAGACAGTTCCTAATGTTCCTGTTGATCAAATGGCCCACTGAGTCTCCTGATCTGCTGTGGTGATAAGTCATAACAAGGACTCTCTCTTAATCCTCATTATCCTCTGCTTGTGCTTCCTGCCCACATACACTGGATATTTCCTATCAACAGGGAGTAACCTCTGTGGAAGATAGGATCAGATTCCCAGGAACCAGGCTGTAGTAAGAGTGAAGAAAGAATGAGGAAACAGTCCTAATTTGAGGCTAATCTTATAAGTACAGGGCTGGATACAGACAATAGGAAGAGAAATATCAGGAGAGCTTGAGCGTTTAGTTAGAAAAGGATCATCTTTTTCCGGGAGCAGCTTTAATTGTAACTTATGATGTGATGAAGTTGCTGTTTGATCTCAGCTTCAGGAGAAGGGAAGATACAGATTCTGCTTTGTGTCACTGGAAGAGGAGTAGCCTGAGAAAAATACAGGGAAAAGTGGTTTTAAAAGCAATTTTTTGTCACTTGCATAATGATTCAGGCTGCAATGCATGGATGGAGTGTTTAATTTCCCAGTTTTTATTTGAATAAAGAGAAGGAACAGGCTGTGTGATTTTTCCCAAAGCAGACATGCTAATGTGTGTACCCACTGGGTATTTAAAGTTACATGGCATTGCTGAAAATGCAGAAACCTACAAGCCTTTCCTTCTAGTGTAAGGGGATTATTGGGGTGGGATGTTTCTTCCCCCTACCTAGACCCATAGCTGGAGCCTGTACCAGTCAGAGACTTGGCCTGTCCCTCATGCTCACCTTTCATGTGGGCTGGGTGGGGTGTGATGGTGTTCTCTACAGAAAGTAGTTGCTTTTATGAACCTTTCTAGACAACCTGGTGGAGTGAAGAGCAGCCTCCTGCCCATGCCTCTCATGTCCCCATCCCAGCACCACGGTGCGACCTGTGATGCTTGTGTGTTTCACTGCAAGCAGGGGGAGAGCAGGTGTGTGTTTGTGAGCAATCAGTGGCCTTCATGGCTGATGTGAGGGTCCCTCACCACGTCCTCCTGCACAGCAGGTGTTCTAGCATGATCCCACAACCACACAGATGACTACAGTGCAGCAAGATGTGGACACTGGTTGCTCATCCCCACCCTGAAGGGGGTGTTGCAAGTTCCTGAAAAATGCCGTCATGCCCTTGCGGGTTTGGACTCGCTTGCCTTTTCACTGTCTGTCCTGCTCCCATGTGTGTGGTGGGGTTGGTCACTGCTTCTTCCTCCAGGAGCTTTGCAGGCCTTGCTTTGGGCTAAGTCTGTGAAGCTGCAGTGATGGACAAATCCCTGCTGCTCCCTAGAAGCTTCCTGTCCCTTTTAGGCAGCCCAGCTCAGACAGGACATCTCACAAGGCCGGGCCTAAGTCAAGTGATACAGTAGATCCTTGTTCCAGGTTTCCTATATGAGTTAGGACAAGGCTTTTCAGCCATCCATATGCCATCTGTATCTTAGTTTTCCACTTCCGATTGTTTCTGGCCCTCCCAGGGCTGATTATTTTTGCCTGAAGCTCCACAGAACAATGTGGACTTCCATTCCTTCCCCACCTGGCTGGCTCTGCTGTTTTCCCCATAGCAGGTTATGTTATCTAAGGGTTCCACTTCAACACCAGGCAGGGCACAGTTGGACTCTGATGGCTGGTTTGGTTTTCCTTTTCGGGCTCCCTTTAAGATAAACTCTGTCGGGGAGCAGGGCTGGCTCAGAGGACATAAACAATGGTGTGGGCACAGCAGATCCTCTTTGTGCTAAGTTTACTTTCAGAACGGGTTGCTAAGTAGTGCCTACGGGTGGTTGATGCAGCTGGATAGTGAGCAGAGTGTAATTGCTTCTGCTAACTTCTGGGATGTGCTTCCAGCAAGTCACGACACCTGGTAACGTGCTTGGAACATCTCTTAACCTTGTAATTTCATAAGTGGCGCTTTAATCCTGCCTGCTCGCCAGTCAGGTCCGGAAACATCGGCTGTGGCTCTCCATGGTTGCTGCTAAAATGCTGTGCCTGCCCACTGAGCTCACTGCATTTTGCTGTCACCATTGTCATCTCCTCCTTGTCAGATGCTCCACTCCTTCACACAGGTCAAAGCCTGCCCTTGTCTATCAGTTTTCTCCCTGAGTTCTTCTGCACTGTGGATGTTGGGATGTCGATCCTTTGCTGGCCAGATGCTGCTGGGTGATATTTGCCCCCTTATTGATGACAGATACCCTGCAGTGAAGAGCTGTGAGGCTGAAGGGATCAGCATTTCTGCAAAGCACTGAGTTACCTGGTGCTGCGCTGGAGTTTGGGGAGGTGGAAGAAGTGACAACAGGAGTTTAGGCTTGCTGCAGAAGGAAGGTTCAAGAACTCTTGTTTTGTGTGCGCTCTGGAGATCTGGTCTGCTGCAGCAAGGGGAGTCCCTGTGCTGGTGGCTGTGGAAGGGACAGTGCCAGCCACAGGGTGCTCAGTCAGGCAGAGGATGGATGGAAAGGGGTGTCCTGAACTGGCTGTGAACAGATCCTGGACTAAGTTGGTGGCAGAGCAGGGATTGCACCCTGAGCTTTCACCAAAGCAGCTTTCACCAAAGCAGCCTTCACCAAAGCTCATGGCTCAGCCTTCTTCTCCAAGACCTGCTCTGAGCACAGGTGTGTCAGGCCAGAGTCCCCAAGTCCTGACCTGCAGCCACCCTCACCTGAGAAGGTGTCCCTTGGAAAAATGCAGGCAGCAGTATCCTACCACAGGGGAAGCCCTGGAGAGGAGAAGGCTTGGCCAGGAGGAGGTGAGGAGCACCCAGAGGATCTCGGGGTGGGGTTTCAGGACAGGCTGACTTCCAGGTCCAGCTCTGGGGCAGCCCTGGTAAATGCTCTTCCCAGCACTGGGAGGGACTGGTGCTCAGTGAGCAGGGCGGGGTGGACACTGTGCCAAACTCTCGCTTGTCTCCTTTCTCCTTAGGGCATTCTTCATTCATTAAACTTGCTACAGAGGCAGCTTCGGTGGAAGTAATCAGTCTCCTGAAAGCGGAGGCCTTTCCTGGGTGAACACCCAGTGTCAGGGTTTGGGTGAACTGCTGTGTTTGGAAGAGCAGGACAGAAAAAGTGGGGAAATTTTGTTACGTGCTCCATTAGCAGTGATCGTGGACAGGAACACAAAGCAACAAACAGCACCAAAGAGCAGAGAGCCCGTTTTGACTGCCTGCAGTCAGATGGTGAGCAGAGCTCTGGAAGGAGGGCACAGCGTGCCTCTAGTCTGTCTTTGTCCTTCCTGGCTCTAAACATCGCTTTGGGTGTGTGGCTCCAGAACAAGCAGTGAGAGCCAGTTTAGGGCTTTGCCCTCTGCTTCCTTTGGTGCCCCAGCCAGGAGGGACGTGAGCCCTGGCAGCAGCAGCCCTGTGGCACGGCTGTCCTGGGAAATAACAAGCTGGCAGGTCCTGCCTCCTTATTTATATTTTGGTGAGGGTTTTTATCGTGTTTCCTGCAGACACGGCCAGGGAGGAATGGGTGGTTCTGCTGTTGGCAGGCCTTTCTGATAAAGGCCAGTGGCTTTTCACAGGTCTCACAGCTCTGAGTTGCTCCTGGAGCTCAGTGTATCCCCTTTTGCTGCTTCATGTCGCTGCTTCTCCTGCGCCTGCTGGGAGACAGGTGTTTTCTGTGCAAGGGGTTTTTTAGAAGCTGCTCAGCCTGCTTACTTTTCACCTTTATAACCCTTATTCTGTCCGGGTGTTTTTATTCTTCCTCTCAGAAACCTCTTGCTTACCCTCCCCAAGTAGATGAAATTTACAGGAATCTCTAACTTGTTAATTGAAACTGCTTCTTGTCATGCAGGGAAACAAAAAAAAACAAAAACGAAAAAGCAAACTACAACTGCAACACAATGGAAGTGCAAACAGGAAAACATACAAAAAAATACTTCATTTTGGAGACATAGTCCCTTAAGAATGCAAAACCTTCTAGGCCTGGAAGGTCTGTGAGTCAAGTATCAATTGGTGTGATGTACCAGAAAAGGAAATGTTTAACTCTTTTATTTATGTCCAGTAGAGCCCAATGAAGCCTTCAGGGAAAAAACCAACTGGGGAGGACTCAAAGGAAAACAACTCATAGGGCTTCTGGCTGTATATGCAACACTTCAAATTTGAGAGCTTCATGGGAATGGTTTATTCTCAGCACTGTCAGTGGAATGAGTCTGTAATTTGAAAACTTTTGCATGACTTCCCATTTTAAAATAAAAGAGAATTCTGGCCTAGATTTTAACTAGTGACTATGGAAGGTTCCCTCAAACCAGTGGTTAGGCAGGCCATAAAGAGTGTCTAGCAAAGCAGTACCTTAAGGCTGTCTCCACTTGGAATCCAAATTTATCAAGTGATTTATGCGACCTTATGTTGGGGAGTCACTGTGTGATTTGGGCAACTAATAACTGGTGAAGTATCTATTAACTGAAATACATTCAGATAAACTGAATAATTGAACATAATGAGTAAAGTCGTCGAAACTGAAGTCTGTTCTTGGTTAATGTGTGAACTCACAAGGGAGCTCATTCATTTGGTTCCAAGTTGTGCACCCAGCTCTAGTGTCCAGCTGCAAAGGAGCAAAACCTTCAGTTAATTTCAGTATTGATTGTTTATGAAGATTTGTTTTTTGTTATTCTTATTGCTTCACTTTGGAAGCCTTTGGAGTGTGTTTTTTATTTTAACCCCTTCTGGGAGGACGCCAGCAGGTCAGAGCCGGGCAGTTACCCCCTCTGCACTTGGCCAGACGGTTAACAAGGAGTTTCTTTGGCCTGGAAGGTCAAAGAGGTCCTTGTCCCTGCTGCACTGGGACCCTGCCAGGCAGGACAGCACTTTTCAGCTCTGCAACTCGAATTAGGGCAAAGGAAGAACAAACTGTCACTATGAGCTGTTCCAACCAACTCCCTTCTTCTGTCAACTGCCAGCCATGATTCTGTGTTTAATTATTTGCATTACATCATTAATCCTGTGCTAGGTGTTGTACATGGCTAATGATGCAGAGCCTGCCCCAGGTTTGGACACTGTACAGGCTTCCCTGTAGGGTGGATGTGCTAAAGTGTTTGAAGTGCTCAAGGAGGGGAAGCTGGCAAAATCTCCCCTACCTCCTCCCCTTGGAGTAGTAGAACATTTAACAAGTTAATTTAGCTCACTTATTAAAATGGAATATTCTTCAGAAGTATACCCTGCATTGGTTAGAATCTCCCTTTTGTTTTCTGTGTGCTGTGTCCAAGTAGGACATTTTGGAGGGAGACCCTGTCAGAGGTCCCCTGGGCTCTTCCCACCAGCACAAGCCCAGCATCAGACTCTTGGCTCTCCAGAGCATAAAACTCAAATTATCTCTTCTGAAGGTGCCTGGCTTACAAGCAGATCTCCTCCCTCCCAGAGCCTGTGGTGAGGGCTGGCTACTTGTGACTGCCCCAAAGCTATTTCCTTGTCCTCACGGCCTGTGTGTACACACATATTTCCACTTGTTTTTTTAATCAGGTTCTCCCTTCTGAGCTTCCCTTTAGACTGCTGATAAACTCTATTGCTTAACATGGGCGAGGGTGTTGGTTTTGGAGGGTCTGGCAGGGATCCTTGCAGAGCACAGGGATGCACAGGAGCTATGGCAGCGCTGGTCTCATGGTCTGTGTGGTCTGCCAGGCAGTTCCCTCCTGGCAGGACTGTGCCTGGTACAGTAGGGATGAAACTGAGAAAGGCTGTTTTGTGTCCTGGGGGTGAACTTCTGAGTAAAGGGGGCTAGGAAAGGGATGGGCAGTGCTGGTGGCAGAAGAGAGTCAGCCTGGCTCACAGACCCCCTGTCCTACACTCACCACGTCTGGTCTTCGAGGGTGGAGGGGAAAATCCCTGCTTCCCTCACCTGTGCTGGTGTCTCTGCTCCTGCTCTCATGCAGGGCCGTGTGTGTAGTGTCTGTGAGGCAGGACAGGGCAAGGCAGCAGGTGCCCTGATGCCCCACTCTTCCTCAGTCCTGTGGCCAGATTGTTGAGCCCAGCCCTCTGTCTCACCTGAATGAAGCCTGCCTTAACCTTGTGGGAGTGAGGCCAGGGACTGGAGCTGGGCTGCACCCTGCTGTTCCCATGGCCAGCCATACACTGGGAAGCCCAGGAGCTGCTCGTGCTCCTCTGCTCTGGCAGGAGATGCTTGTCCTTCGCCCCTCTCCAGAGTGGTTGAATCTGCCTGCACGGAAGAATGCTCTGCCTCCGGAAGAGGAAAGATGGGCCCTGCTTCTCTGAGATGCTGCAGGGTGGCCAAACATCCTCAGCAGATAGACATCATGTCATTCAGGTGGACCACTAAACTTTTAGGCAGCAATTAAGACTTATGCAGTAACTGTGAGTCAACTAATACGTCTGGGTGTTGCCTTGGCACACTTCCGATGGCAAATCCTTCCTGTGTAGACTTGATGTTCTTACATTCTCTGCCGGTCTCCCAAGCACTCCACTTCAAAACTTGATCAAAAACCTGTGGTGATGCCAAAGGGAGATGGCCCAGTAAATTCCTCATCTTTCCTTTGGTCCTCTAAAGCTGCAGATGATCCCAGGCAGTTTCTTTGATGCCTTCTTCCCCAGTGGATGAAGTAATTATGACTTCTGTGCAGCAGGCTAATAGCTCTGAAGGCTTTAGTCAGGCTGATTAACAACAACTGTGTTTTAATAAAAAATGTTCTGGTAAATCCTTCTGAATTGCAGCCCTAATTACTCTGCAGCCTGATGTGCAGCAATTGCAAAGCTAATAGGATCACCTGAATACAGTTAATGAATCTTCTGTCATGGCTTGCTGTGACTCACAAGATGTGTAGTGTTTCTTCTGGTCTCCCCTGCCCTGCTCCATTCCCTGGTGAATATTTATGCTCTGTATTGCTGAAGGTAAGGGGGGGTGTGCTTAGACTTTGAATGAATTAACTTAAATATATGTGCATCCTTCCTCTCATTATTTCAAGGGACTTGTAAGGATCAAGGGCCTGGGCTTTTTGCTTTGGTCTCAAGGTGAGTTCATTCAAGAAGTCACCAGAAGCTGCTCTTGCCTGATAGTTCTTTTCAGGCTTACAGGTTTTGAAGAGAAATCTGTTCAACCCTGTTCTCTGCTTCCCCAGTAGTAGTCTGCATCTGTGTTAGAGAACACAGGTAGGAGACACACTCTTCCTCCTTGCTGCTAGCACATTAACGTAGTTTGCAGCAGGAAAGGGAAAAGCCCCATTAAACTGAAAGTGATTTGTTTCGTTGGAACCCTTTTTCTTTAGGTTTCAACCCTTAGCGTGTAAACTTGCTTATGCTCCCTGGCTGCCTCCCCTCCCCTTTCAAAAGGAGAAAGACACATTAACCCCAAATCCAAGGGGTTTTTCCATCTTTTACAAGGTTGTAAGCTGGTAATCTGGAAGGCTCTGCACTGCTCAGGAGTGGGACTCTGGGCAAGCAAAAGGGACCTAATGCTGCTTTTGGTTTTAAGGTGTCTTTTTCTTTCCCAGGTGGAGGATCTACAGGTGGTTTGGGGATTGTTGGCAGAGTTGTGTTAAAGGCTCAGCCTCAGACAGGGGTAAATGAGGATTGTTTGAAAGTGGCCTTTCAAAACTTCCCTCCTTGCTCACTTCTAAATGTAATGTGCATCTTACAGAGATTTATAGGTTTAACTCCTTGTTTAGGCACACTATAAAAAGTGCCTCTAACTATGTACCTTGTAACTACCATAATAGCAAGGAAGCCTGTCTGACGAATTCAGTGGCAGGAAGCAAAGTAAACATCTAAAGGATGTAATAAAGAGATTCAGGTGGGTAGGACGTAGCAACATACCAGAAGAAAGACTTGACACCAGCTGCATTTCTGGTCCTGTAGCTCCAGTGCTGTCCTTTACTGGACCTAATGCAATGAGCCATCTATGTGACCTTTCATGGAGCTGGGACTTGTGTAAGGCCTGGGACTGGCTGTGCCCTGTAGAGGGGAGGATGTACAGAGCAAATCTGTCTCTTTTCTGCTGCTCACACCACAGTGGATCTCATACATGGGTCAAACCAAAAAATTCCAGCTCACTACAAGGGTGTTAGTAGAGGGTACCGCACTGGGGATTTTCAGAAGCTGCATTAAATCTCTGTCTAGGAACTTGAAGACCTTGGGTAAGAGGGAGGGGGAAAAATACTAAATGATTCAAGTTCTGCAGTAGAGAGAAATGAATGAAGTTACAAAGGAACCATACAAATATTTATTGCATGCTGGCAGCAGATTTTGGGTTGACCCTTTACAGCTGGAGGCAGAAAATGACAATATTTTTTTCTCTTAAGCAGAGCTTAGAGGAAAACAAAATAAAAGGCTTGTGTGATGTTTAGAAAGAGAAGAAAAACCAAGCCCAGCAAATCTGCTTATAAATGATAAGACAAGGAGGGCAACAGAGCAGAGTTGGTGCTGGAGGGTTTGTGTTGCTTTCCTGGGCATTGGAAGTGCAGTATCATCCCTGTGGCTGCTCCTGCCTGGCTGGGACATGGAAAAAACCTGTTTTGAATGACAGGCTGAATGTGGGAGGAAAGGGGTGCAGTTTATCTTGGATTTCTAAATATTATAGTGTCAGACTTCTGTGTGTCTGGCTCTCCCCTGAAAGTTCAGAGCTTTTGAAGTCTCATTTCTGGTGTTCACAGGCATTTATCCTCTGTGCTGGGCTTGGTAACTGGGAATGCATTAGGAATGTAGGAGCTGTAGCATGGGTAGATACCAGTTTTGATTGCCTGTGGTGGGGGTTTTCTTGTTGCTCTTTTTGTTTGCTTTGCCTCTTTGTGGAAGAAACGGGTAATGTGTGGTTGGAACTATCTTGACTCCAAGGTACTGGATGCTTTGGCAGTGACATTAGCTCGGTGGCTTTGGCAGAGGGGCAATGCTTGCACTCCTTGCCTCCCAGAGGGTCAGATGGGGCTTTTCGTGGTGGGTGGGAGGAAGTCACTTCTCCCCTTCTCCTCAGACAGAGCAGAGGTCTGCTGTCTCGCTTACATTTCCCTTAGTCTCACTGATAAATATTTGTAATTTTGATGCTTTCGAAGCTGAGTGCAGGAAGATCAAAACTCACACTTGCCGGCTTTGGGGAGAGTGAGAACGGACTGATTCCCACATGTCGTCTGGCTGTGCCTGGGCAGTGCCCTGCCCTTCCCTAGAAGATGCTTCAGGCCCTTGGCAGCTGGGCATGAAGGAGCATGGCCGTGTGCTGGGCACAAGCAGGACCTGGGGACCACGAGGGATGGAGTCCGTTCCTGACTTTGTTGTCTCAGTGTGATGACCAGGCATGACAGAGCCCTTTCGCATCCCAAGGCAGAGCAGCTCCTGCCCAACGCCGGGTTGCCAGTGGCTAGTGCTGGGTCTGTCACACCTGACTCTGGCTTGCAGCAAGGCTGGAGGGGGAGCTGTGGCAGTGGAGCTCCAATCTGCCTCTCTCTGAACCTAACGTGGGAGTTTTTGGCATGCCCCTGAGTGGGACAAAGATGTAAAAATCCTTCCCCTAACCTATGGGGAAAGCCTTCAGGAGGCTTTCATCTTTGGAAAACGCACTGGGTTCTCTTGGATGAAAGAGCTATTATTTACCTATCAACAACATGATCCCCCTCCCTCCTACAGATTGCAGGCAAGCTCCCGGGGCAAACGGCACTGTAATTAAGAACAAATATTTACTATGAAGGACTAGCTGAGGCCTGGCTGGGCAAGCAGCCGTGGGCCTTGTCTGAACTTGCCTTCTGTTTGTTCCCTTTTGAAAGCAAGGAGTCAAAGTCTTTTGTCAGAGGAGCACAAGATGGTGGGCTGGGCCTCTGAAGCAGCCAGGAGCTATCAGGCTGTTTGTTCCAAGCCCAGGAAATCCCCCACAAGCAGAGTTCCTCGCATCTAGAGGCACTTCACTTTCTGTTATGGATGGCTCTTTGACCTGCAAGTGAGGGTTGGTGTGGGGACTGCAGCTGGTGCCGTGCCACAAGCAAGTCTGTGGAAATACTTGTCTGCTCCAAAATCACAAATTAATTCATTCTTCATTTGCATCTGCTTTCCCTTTTGATTTCTGTTGCAATTCAAGGGTTTACTTCCCAGGACTCAAGTCCTGGTGTGTAGATGCAAGAGAGGTTGGCTGCTGGAGAAAGCATGTCCTTACAAAATCGCTGGGGCTGTTTCACAGCCCCTACTCACAGCCTACTCACCTGCCTTCTGCCACTCCGATCAACAGCAAGGAGGGGTGACAGGGCTCTTGCTCATCTCCTGGCAAGGCTTGGCAAGCTGAAATTTAATAAATAAGTCAATTGTGAGTAATAGAAACAATTGCAAGGATGTGGTGTGTGGTTCAACCAGCTATCACTGCTGTGGTAATGCAACAAGGCATGTGATTACACTGGGAAATTGCTGTAGCAATACCAAGATTTACAGCATGAGTCCCACAGAAGGAGTAGACATGGGAGACATGCACAGACACTCAGAGCTTGCAAAAGGGCTGAGCAAAGTGTCTGAACAAGGCCAGCAACAGCTTCCAGAGTGCTAAGGAAGCCATGGAAGTAACTGGAGAGGTGCCCTGCACCATGCTGGTCTGTGTGTGTGCTATAAAACTCACAGTTTAAACTTGTCAGAGTTTTTGAGGAATATGTCACCAGCTGGTCTGATTAAAAAGGTCGTTTTGGGTTTGTTCCTCTTTGTTGTAGAGGATGGTTATGTATTGTCAGCAGCATAACAGCTGAAAACTGGGCTCACAGACACCTATACTCGTGGGCAGAGCCTGACCTGCCTGGAGCTCTGACCTGAGAGCTGCTTTATATTTCAGATACCAGGTTTGGGCTTTTTAAATAAAATCCCTTGCTCCCAGAGAGAAAAGTCTGCTTGAGGCTTCACTCTGGATGACCTGTCTCCTTTTCATTTGGGGAGCTTAGATGGAACACTAGGGAAAAGGCAGAGGTTATCTGGTACACGGGGGCTGGGAGGGCTGGGAAGAGGAAGGGCTCTTGGCTCTGAGCTAGGAAATCACAAAAGAGCAAAGAAATGAGCTAGAGAGGCTCTTGCAAGAACAGCTTCAGCAGTGCCACTTGCTGTGGCTTTATCAGTGCCCACCTCCCTGCAGGGAGGAAGAGGCTGCACAGCCACTCCAGCTCGTGCACCGTGACCAGTGTGTCAATGCTGGCAAACCCCAACCAAACTCGTAGCTTGAGTGGAGCCAAACTTGCCCGTTGTTTCTTGCATTAAACCCACACCATCCTGGTTTGGGAGTTGTGTACGTTTCTTGGCTTCAGGGTCCAAAAGAAATGCCAGAAAAGCTGTCTGGTCTCTGGTTTGGCTTCAACAAAGGTGTTGTCCATTCCAGTGTGTCTCGTGCATATGGGTTGTGAGAGGGGAGCCCGGCTTTTGTCATCTTTGCCAGCAAGACAGACATCTAGTGTCCCTCTGCCAAGCCTGTGAGCATCCTGCTAGATTTTTAAAGGGAAGCTGATTTTTAAAGCTGCCTGAAGCATGTGCTGTCTCAAAAAGAAGTAGGCATTGAAATTCTGGCCAGGGAAAATATAGGTTGGTTCTTTGGGGGAATGACTCCTGCCTTCTTTTGTTGATTTCTGCTACTGCTATTCTTTCATGGTCACATTTGCTCATTGGCAAGTTGAGGGACACATGTATTTGTAGTATTGTGTCCTGAACAGGTGAGTGTCTGCAAGAATTCCTCATTTGCCTTGGCTGGTAGAAGGCCTTGAAACCAAATAGTCTACTAGACAGAGGTTGTGCAGAGACCTGCAGCATCCTAGTGCAGCAAGCAGTAATCAGGATTAAGGAGACTATCTTTTAAAGTTGTGTTTGGAGTTTTGTATCAAGGGTGAGTCTGTGCCTGGGACTGTGTATACACTGGAGAATTTCCTCATTTCTTTAAATTTGCTATGTTAAAGAGGGAGTTGCTGAAATACTTCCTCCTTCTGATCCTCCCTAATAGCTTAGAGACAGATTTAATGATTATCATTTGAAAAGGACCTAAGGAAAGAACTCAAGATGTTCTCTTCTGTCTGACATTACAAAGAGACTTTCACACCTCATCTCCAGCACTATCAGGGGTGCTGTGTTTTTTGTGACAGTTATCAAACAAATACACTAGGTATTTCCTAGCACTGCAGGTACCCACAGGACGTTCTGAGATGGAGCACATGAAAAGAATCTGGGAAGACCTGAGGATCCCCAGAGAGGTGTGTGAGAAGAGCAGGTCGATGTGGCCCGTACATTCCTACATGGAGCTCATTTCTGTCTGAGCCGAGCCTGGATGCAGAGGTTGATTGACTGAACACTGGAAATCCTCTCTTCGTGCCAGGTGTAACAAGGATCATCTGGCAAAAATGCGTCTGCCCAAGACACAGATCTGCCTTCGACATGCATTAGCAGGAATGGAGTTTGCAGTCTGCTGGAGGAGCCAGGTCCCCAGTTGAGCAAAGCCTAACGGAAACTGGATCCAGTCCAGAATATCTGGATGGCATATGATATTTACTGAAATATGGCATTGCCTGTGTAAGCAGCACACCCTTCTCCCTCGCTCTGGAAACCATCTGGACTTCATGTGCGAGCGGCTGAAAACTGGAGCAGGAGAGCATCTGATGCTCGATGGCTCTTGTGATGTTTCCCACTCCCGTCCCCTCTGTGGGTGTCCCTGCATTTGCAGCCGTGGGATTCGCAGCCATGCCCCAATGTCTTCTGAACAACCCACTGAGGGGTTTCTTCCCTTGTTCTGCAGTGGTTGTAAACGTGGTAGGGTTGTATGAGGAATTTGTGCAGGGCTTTACTGACAGGGTAGGAGGCAAACTCTCCTGTCTAGGCCAGGAGACAATCATTTCACTGGCCAAATTTTCTTTCATTTCTACCTGGGTCCACAGCCAGTAACTTTCTTAACTCCACTGATTTTCATACAAGCTGGAGTCAAAGCTCCTGAGAACAAGGAGGGCTTATTTGGCATGTCTGTGCGCTTGCATAGCAAGTGTTTTTTCCAAAGGGAGCTGAGCACCCTTGGCAGAGGCTTGGGATTGGGCAGAGCCCCGTGCTCTTCACACAGCCAGGCTGAGAAAGGATTTGTCCAGTTGCCATCCTGTAAGGGCAGGAGAGGATAGGGCAGGAAATTGCCCACTGCTTGCCTGGAATAATGCAAGTTTGACTGTGCTTTGCATTAGCTTCTGGGAGTGGGTTTAGTCGAAGGTAGGACCTCTGGGGTGGGGTTAGGGTTTCCTCCCCTTGTTTTTAAGGCTTTCCTTGTAGCTTCCTCTCTGTCTGTGTATGCACACTCTGTGGGTTTTGTTTCTTAGAGGGAGCTTCATATGACAGCCCCAGCATCTCTGATCTTTCTGGCAGACTGATCCCTCTTCCTTCCTGAGCTCGATAAACACTCCAAGAAACAGCGCCTGTGTGTGAGTGCATGTACGTCTTTGAGACCACAGCTTTGCTTCTCCAGTTCTTGGTGTGGTTTTTCTATCCTTCCGTTGCAGTTTCTGGTGTTTCTCTGCTTTGCCTTCCCATCTCCCCTCCTGCTGTGGTTTACCTGCTGCTGCTTGACATGAAGGTGCGGGTGATCCTGTTTCTGAGAACTCTGACTTGCGCTCCCCAGGCTCAGGGTTTCTCAGGTGGTGGTTTGAGTTTCAGGCCCTCTTGACAAGATTTTGCAGAGCTTTCTGAATTCAGCTTGCTCTTTGAGCGCTGGCAGTTTCTCCCTGCAACGTGGATGCTGTGGCTTGCAGGTTACCCTGATGCCCAGTGCAGGCAGGTGGTGTTGGAAGAGGAAAAGCCTTCTCTGGGTGCCTGTGCAAAACACTGTAGCCCAGCAGAGCTCTGCTTCAGAGCAGAACTATGGTGTGGTAGCACAATGTGAATTGTTCCCAGACTCCAGCTGTCTTTGGCCTAATGTGGCTAAAATACAGAGAGGCACTAAAGCAACTTCTCTTGCTTCCAAGCCCAGCAGATTGTGCTTTTGTGGCCAAAGAGTCTGGCTCCAGCTGTATTACTGCCGCTGGAAAGTGGAAACGCCCTGTGTGGAGACACCCACCAAGGCCCAGGAGGGTCTGGAGGCTTGATCTTTGCACCTCTGCTCTGAGAGGGTCTCATAGGCTAGGATTTTCCAGAGCCCCTTGGAGCTGTGTAGTCTCTTGGGCTGAGAGGGATGTATGTTCCTTAGTTCCTGAAATAGTGCACATATTTGAATCTCATCCTCCTCCCTAGATCATTGCCAGAACTGAGTTTCCAGAATTAGGCTGGACTAACCTTGTACTGTTTCTTCAGCTCTCCCAGCTGAGTCTGCCCATTTCCTTGAGTGTAACTGATGCTTGAGAAGTGATGTGGGCTTGTCCCCATCCTCTGGGGTAGGAGGAAGGTTCCCAGTTCTGTGTTTTCTTCCTGTCTCTTGGAGTCTTGGAGAGCTCCAGCAGCTCAGCATTCAGCAGCAGCATTTAAACAGATCACTTGAGTACTGAGGTACCTTCTCTGCCCCCTCCCTTCCTTTTTCCTGCTTTGGCAGATCGCCTGGCCTGATCGACTGCATTTTGATTCATCTCTGATATTTAATCTCCTCCCTGGAGAAAGATGGGCAGCAGAGATGCTGTTGCTGCCCTGAGGTAGGAATCAAGAGCTGTAGAGTGTTATTTCATTCAGGCCAAGACAACCCTCTAATAGCACAGAGGACATGTTGTGCTGCAGTGAAAGGCAGCTTTGAGAGATCGTGTAATCTGCCCTCGCCTGGCCTTGTGCTGCCTCTTGCTGCAGGACTGGAATCAAAATACCACCTCAGATACTCAGCCCAATTGATTGAAGCTGTTTCAACCAATTCCATCCCTGTGTTCTGGAGGGAGACCTTTTTCTGCTCCTTCCCCATCCCGGTCAGATAACATCCAGGAAGCTCAGTGTCCACTTGAGAGGTTCATCTTTTGCAGGGAGGTGACCCTGTGAAGGAGGCAATCGGTGTCACAGCGAGTGGGTGGGCTGAGGATGTTGGAATGGAGAGTGATGGGAGGGAGCAGGTGAAATGATGTCCCCCATCTCTCTCAGCCAGAAGGGTTGTAGGGGTCAAAGAGTCGGAATACAGATGGGCAGCTGTGAGGCAGAGGCTGGAAAGAGCTTTTTTTTTGTTTGTGTTGAATAATGCTTGGTGCACTGGCTGCCTGTGTCAAGCTGCACGCTGTCCTAAAGGGATGAGAGCTGTGCCCTGTTGTCCTTCCTCTTCCTCTATCCCTGGGACTTTCCACAGGGTTGATGTTTCTTAAGCTGACCTGCCTCTCAAGGGATACTGACTGATGGAGTGCTCTGAGCTTTAAGGCAGTGGGGTTTCACCTCTTCTCCCACCTCTAGAGAGGTGTTTCTCTTCCTGGTTTGCCACTGTAAGCAACGGATAGGAGTACCAAGACTTGCTTGGTCCACTCTCGGGTGAAAGAGTAGGGATCAGAGCTCTGGTACAGGTTGAGTTCTGCCAAACAAGAATTTGTATGCTTCTCCATGTTGCCTGTGTGCCTTGGCAGAAAGGGAATAGCATAAGAGCTCCCACTGAATGTGTTAATTTCTCCTGGGCCATATCTCTCCAAGGTCACTCGCTTGCAATTGCATCCATATGGGTGGTGCCTCTGCCTAGCTGAGCTCTTGGAAGCCCACCAGGATACAGATTTCATGTGACTATGAAATACAGGGAGTTTATATGGCCATGTAAAATGCTACTCTTTACCAGGACACAGCCTCCTGGGGCAGGTCTGCGAAGGCAGCCAAGTCCTATGTCCTACTTAATTTCTTCTGACCACTGCTGTCCTAGGCCAACTAACATATCAAAGCCCTATTGAGAGAAGGGTCTTGTGATCTTTTTTTGCTCTAAGTGCTTGTTTCTATTCGCTGGGAGTGCCTCTTCAGGGAGTGGTGGAAAGCCCTGAGCCTTCACTGTGGCTGTGCTCTCTCCTGATGCTCTGTGCAATCTTTACTGCCCCAGTGCTCTGGAGGAAGCTGACTGCAGCTTTATTTACATGCCATGGGTGGGGATATAATAAAAGGAAATGAAGAAGCCCACACTGACAGCAATGGCTTTTGTTTGTCACCAGCAACACTGTGAGTCTGGCCTCACTAAAAAGCAAATACTGCATGGCCAGCTGCCATGCCGTCTCGGGCTCTGGCTGTATGCTCTTGTCTGGGTAGAGGGGCAGAATTAGGCCCATTTGCTCACTGCAGCTCCTGCTGCACAAGGCAGTGGGAACGATGGGATGCTCTTCCCCAGGAATTAGCCTTGGATGAGGCACGTATTTAACCGCAGTAGGTCGGGCTCTCCAAGTGTTCTCAGAGTAAGACCCCCTCCTCTTTCCAGATGGTGAAATGTCTCTGAAGAGTTCTCACTCTGGGTAGACTTTTTATGTTTAACTGCTTGGCCTCTGCCCAAGGGAGTCTGTGTGGCTTTATGGGAAAGGGTTTTGAGTTGAGCAGAGCAGTGTTGTGCACGTTTGAACATGTGTACCCAGTGGATCATTCAGCTGGGGATGGAATTGCACTGCTGACCGCAAATGCTTGTGCATATGCATTGATTGCTCTTATCTGTACACTCATAATCCTTACTCCGTTGAAGCTTCTGGTTTTATACATCCGCTTGTTATTCTGTGTGCTCTGTGAGGTTCTGTTAAGCCCTTTGCCACCTCCCTCCCTGCTGCATCCTTGTCATCCTGTGCTTTGCACCCTCTTGGGAAGCAGCTGTGCCACTGGGAAACAGGAGATTTCCTTGGGGCGGCTGAGAGTGGTGGGACAGCAGGGATGAGGACCCAGGCTCTCCCCTTGGGGTCCAGGAAGGATCATGATTTTTCTAGGGCTCCCTGAAAGAATGGATGTGCTTGTATCTGCAGGGAGATAGGCTAGATCTGGCTTCCAGGAGAACAACTCTTTTACTCCTTTTTCTTCTAAATGGATGGGAGAAAGGTCAGATCAGGAAAGAGGAAGAAAAGGTGAGGGTGGTATAAGACTGGTGAGGGCCTGTTATAAATCTAAGGAAGCCGTTAGGGGTGTTTCAGTCACACAGAGAAGGAAGCATGCAGAAATAGTCTGGATCCAGCTGGTGGGCTGTGCATGGCCCCAGCTCTGAGAAAAGTGGTGTAAGTGCAATGTTTGACATTCTGGAAAAGCATCCCTGTGGTGTAGCATTTATCAAGGCTTGAGGCCATTTTTCAGTCATACCCTAAATCCTGCTGTGTGCCCTTCAGGAAACTCTCTGTTACCTGTGTGTGCCTCAGGTCTTCCCCTGTGTCTCCCTGGATGGGTCAGCTCTCTCCATGGCAGCATCTTGCTCTTGTGGCCTTCTGCCTGAGCACAGCCCTGCTTTTGAGGTGGTAAAAACTCAGAGCCCTTGTGGCTAAAAGCTAAAGCTTCCACAGGGTCTGAGCTTCATTTCATGTGTTCCAAGGAGGTACATCTGGGAGCGAAGGGGAAGATATAAGGGGAAGTTTTGGCTGCAAAATGGAACAGTGGAGTTTTTTTGTTGTTTGTTTGTTTGTTTTATCCAACACTTTTTGGGCCAAGCAAGGTCCTGACTGCTGCTGCTGCTTCTCTCTGTCAGCTTCTTCCACTGGAAGCTCCAGTTCCCTTCTCTCCTCTACCTTAGACAAATAATTGCCGTCTCAAGACCTGCAGGAATGCCTGATGGAAAGTGTTCTTTTCCCTTTCAGACTGGCTGGGCACACAGGGCTCATTTACAGCTTGCTGGCGTGTGTTAGTTGTTCAGAGAGGACTGGGCACCGCCTCCTCTGCACGAGCAGAGAGAAGCTGGACTCCAGGGCACAAAAGAAGTAAGGGAGAAGGGGTTTGTGTGGCAGGTGAATGCAGCTGATGTGCCAGTGCTGGCAGTGCAAGGGTGTTCTGTGGATCCTAATGGGCAGGAGACAGTCTGCTCAGCCTCCTAACTATGTTGGTTTTGTCTACACCTCTCCAAACACCCCTTTTTCAGAGCAGCCCTCAGAAGCAAACACCTCCAGGAGGAAAATTTAACCTGCCACAGGTTTGAGGCTGCAAAGCAAATTAGTGGCCATGGTTTGTGATATGAGCAGAAGATGCAATTTCTCCATCTGTCCGTGCTTGGACACTGTTATTTACCACTGATTTTCCAGGGACAGGCTTACTCTAAAGGGAGAAGCAACTGTTCTGCACTCCATTCAGCATCTTTCTCTTCTTAATATAACCCCTTGTGGTGCTTTTAGAAGGAATGGGGAACTGGCAGTGGTGGGAATGTCTACAGGAGAAAAGGCAGGGTGTGGAAACATGTTGGTACACAGGAGGAGTGATGTGGGTGGCAGCAAGGTGCCCTGGTGAGAGGTTTGAGCACCAGCAGCGTATTTTGGTACAATTCTACTTTGGTGTAGAATTGGAGGGACAAAGTGCCGAAAGGTCCTAATCTACAAACCTTGTGGAAGCAGCAGAAAGGGAACTTGTCCATCATCAAGCTATTTTCAAGCAGCACAATTCTTAGGTAGGTGTTTCTGGTAACACAATGGGTTTTCCTCTTGCTTTACAGGATCCCATCACTTGGATGATGTAAATGAGGTAAATGCTAAATGGCATCATGGTCAGCTTGGCTTCCTGCAGGCCCTCCAAAGTGACAGAGAGGTGCCTTGGGACATGGAGTGGCTTTGCAATAAGACCTGAATTTTTCCCCAGCAGCCCTCTACCTGCTGACTGTGAGAGGTGTTTGCAGGTGCTGTGGTGGTGATCAAGGCCAGATGGATGCTCAGACCTGGTTCTCCCTCACCTCCCCTGGCAGCAGGTGTTGAGGTGTGGGTTTGGACCCATCTCTGTGGATTGGTGAGCTGAGCTCAGGCTCAGACACGAGGGGGAAATGAGCTCACCCATTTCTGCCCTGCTCTGACAGGCTGTGCTGTGCTGTGCAAGCTCCAGAGTCCCGGGGCTGCTCCAGGGCCGCCAGCCTTGCAGAGGAGAACATGGTTTGATTTAGTTTGCTTATACGAAGGAAAAAAGTCTGACAAAATAGGGGAGGGGGGGAGCAGGAAGTCTTCCTGTTGGCATTTAATAGAAGGGAAATGAATGTTTTATGTTCAGGGGCCCTGCTGGATGTGCCGTGCTCGGGGACAGTGGTCTGGTGAAAGCCTCCTGACTTCTTGAGTCCGTGGTGAGAATGTGATCTGGAATAAGCAAGAAAGAGCTAAATATAGAAGCCTCTGGCTCCCACCCTGCCATGGCGGCTCTGCCCTCACTGCAGTCCTGGAGGCAGCAAGTTCTGCCTATTGTTCCGGTCACATTCCTGTGTCCCACGATGGGGCCTCTGTGATGGAAGAAAATGAAGAGAAACAGATGGGAAAACAATAACCCAAGGAACGGGGCCTGAGCTTTGCTGGAAGCTTCCAAAAACCCATAAATCCCCAAATGCATTTCTGCTGGATTAGGGAACTGAAGCAAAGTGAGGGCCAAGTACTTGCCTTTCTGTATCCTGTGTGCTCTTATTGCCCAGAGACAACTCTGAGGGGGCTCTACCTCCCAACAAATCATTGTAGGGGCACCTCTGTATCCTTAGTGTTTTAATTCTGACAACTTCCCTGGCTGTCCTTTCTCTGTGCTGTGACTGTTTTGTCTTGCAGGCTCAGGTGCACAAGGAGCCAGCCCACCTCTTCATCCTTCTCCCAAACCTGGTTTGCTGGCTGCAAACGAAACGTGGGGGGAGCCCTGCAAGGCAGTGCTTGTAGTCCCTGTGATGTGCTGGTAAGTGTTTTATGGAAAGGAATGGCCATTAGTGGCTGGGAGCCTCTTGGGAGAGAGGGACTGATGAGCACTGAGCAGGGAATATGACCTGCCTGAAATGTCATGTCTGGTGATCATGAAGGTGTCAAAGTGATGGGAAGCCCAGCCACAACTTTCTTTTCTTTCCATTTGAAGTGAGTGCATGATGGTTTCCTCAGCATATTGTTGTTACCTATGGTATCCCTTCCCTAAGTGTGTTTGTGTGTGTGTGCAAAACCCTTGGTGAGCAGCAGGGAAGATGGATGATTCCAGAGGTGAAGGAAAGAAGTTTAGTGCTTTCTGCAGAACTCTGCTTTACCTCGCAGAAAGCAAACAACTTGTTTCCTCATCTACCTGTCTGCAAATTGGCTTTGCTCATGCTCAGCCAAAAACTACAATCATTTATTTCCCCGACAGCCTTATTTGCTGCTGTCTTTTTGAGATGAAGCAGTTCCCCCAGGGATTAAATCAGGGTTGCAGCTGGCCCAGGGAAAGACTGAGGCTGTGCTGTGAGAAGCAGGGGACAGGATCCCGAGTGAAGTGAAATGAGGTCTTGGTTTGAACCAACCATCTTGTGAAACCTTATCTTTAGGATCTGAGGCAGGAAGAACTGCACACACTGAAGTCCTGCTGTTACAGCATGGGAACTAAGTTGTTCAAAGCCAGATAGGGATCTATATACCAGCAATCCTCATCCTTGTTAAAAATCCCCTTTTCTCCCCCTAATCCTTTCCCCAAGCACATATTCTTTTGTCACTCTCCTCCCAGATATGTTTGCTCTTTCCACCCACTGTTCCATGTTAAACAGCTGTTGCTGCTCTGAATGGAGAGATGCAAGGAAAGGAATGGTGAAACTTTTCATGTGCTGAAGTGCCTTGGTCCAAAGCTACTGAAAAAATAGCCAGGCTCATGTTCTGTTTATTGGCCTTTGAATTAGGCCTGATAGTACTCAGGCAGCTTCATTTGAAGGACACAGGTTTTCTGTGTGGCTCGTCACTATTCTAGGGGGTATTTTGTACAGACAAATATGTACTCTGGGCTTGTAATTGCAGAATTTATTAACTTTATTGTTCCTTTCATTTGAGTGGGAAAATTTTTTTTCATTGAAATTACAGCGTGTTTATGCCCTTCTGTTCTTTGTGTACATAAACAGCAGAGGAACTTCCAAGCTGCTGGTAAAAAGTGAACTTGAAATCGACACAAACCACTGTGTTGTGCACAGGAAAGTGCATTGCTTCCTGTGACCGAGTGTTATGCTGCCAAATTCATTCATGTCCTGCATCCCCTGCTGTGCCGCAAGCACTGTGATGCAGCTGGTGTGCTCTTGGGTCTCCACTTCTACAGCTGGGAATGAGGAGCACACCTAACAAAGTCTATTGCAAGGGCAAGGACAGTCAGGTGCAAGTGGCCCCTGCTCCAGTTCGTGTGTTTGCTTGTGCCACCTTGGAGGACTGTCCTCAGAGTGAATGCTGAGGACAGGGAACTGCTCCTGCCAGCCCTGTGGTGCTACAGGAAACAAATCTTTGTTTTGTTGCACACCTTGGTTCTAATTAGGGCAAGCTTCCTGCTGAACAAGGGGCCAGTGTGGGTAGGCTTCAGGAGGGACATGAAATATATCCTCCTTTCTTTGGGCTTGGAGCCACTGAGAGCCTTTTCATGCCATCTGAATGGGATGTGGGAGGATACAGGGGAGGAGGAAAAGGACTCCAGGCTGATTTTCTGTTTCAGAGTCTGACTCCCATGGCTGTTGTCTCAGGGGAGAGCGGTTTGCACCACCAGTCCACGACCTTTTCCCAAATGCAAAGTAAATATTTTCTCAGCAGACAAACCATTGTGGAAGCAACAGTAGGAGGCAGGGAGGTGGCAGGTACCTGGTACCTGCCAGGTGGGGTCCAGGACTGCAGAGCTGGGGTGGATAACACCAGTGAAGCCAACACAAAGAGAGAGATCTGTCCAGTCTCCACACAGGTGGGGAGAGCAGAATCTGGCTCACACAGTGAGGAACAAGGAAAGGAAAGGCAGGGTATTCAGTAGGTGTGAGCTCATCTAGCTCCAGGATGAGGGAAGGAGAGAACTCTTCTGCTTGCCTTGTTTCACTTCTGAGGTACCACTCATTATGTGTGTAGGTAAGAGTCACTTTGGTCAAGTGCAGTCACTGTTAAGAGATAAAAAACCCAAACCAGCACGTAGCAGGGCACAAATGCTTGAATCCTCAATTAATCAGCTGCACATGTGGAAGAAAAAACGTGTGTGCTTGAATGAAGTGTGGAATTCCATTTGGGTGGGATGGTGTTCAGTAATGCCACACTGCAGTGTTTTGTTCTGGAAACAAACCAGAGTCATCTAATTCTTTCTTAACACTGGAGCGGTTCTCTAATTTACAATTTGAAAGTGCAGTTTGGGGGAGCTGATTGCGTTTCTCAGTGCCTGATGGCCTGATCCGGAAAGTGAACGGCTTGATTTCATGAGCCAAACTGAGTGTGAGCAGAACCATCTTCACCTTCAGAGCCCTACAAACCCTTTGGCCCTCAGGAACATTGTGGTGGAGGGAGCTGTGAGGTGCCATTGCTATTACAGATCATGGGCTCTTGGGTAAGAATGATTGCATTGTGTTGCACATCTGGTGTGTGCTGCAGGGAGAAGGAAAACTTTCTTTTATGAATTTTTTTATAGCATTAAAACTTGCTATAGCTCAGCCCCCAGATGCCCACTCCGTTTTTGGAATCACAGTGGTATCAAGTCCTCTTCCGTGTGGTCTTGAAGCAGATTGTCTAGGAGTGCTTTTGCCCTTGACACAGGCAGTTTGGTTTGTTAAAGAGCTCCACACCATCCCAGAACTGGTTTATCTTGAAGCAGGAAGGATTCTTGCTGCAGTCCCTCAAGGCCTCGTTGTGCTTGTCCATGAACAATCCCAGTCCTTAGCTGGAGGCGTTCATTTTTTGGAAAGAGCACTCAAAGGAGTGACTTGCCCCGGGGCACGGAGGTGCACAGTGAGAGCAGCCTGTAGCTCTCCTGTTGCTGGAGCCAAAGGCTCACCCCTCAGCCAGCCTCCTCCCTGCTTCCTAAGCCTCACCTAGCACTTACAGCCTGCAAAGAACCACCTTTGGTGTTCCTTTAGCAGTCATTCAGCTTCTGCAAGGAAGAGCGGACAGAAAAAAATTGAGGTTTGACTTGTTCTATTTATAATTCCAAGCACCTAAGCAAGTGCTTTAACTTTGAGAGATAGGGCCTCCACCTTCCTGTTATTGAACCATGCTTTTAAATCAGGAAAATCTTTAGGGTTTGTTATTTTTGTTAGCAAGAGACCGATGCCTCATGTTATGTTCAATATCCTATTGATGTATGTGTAGTTTTTAAAAAATAGTAGCTACTGCCCAGTCCCTTCTGCCCCTTCCCATGTAGCAAACTTATATTTTTGGCCAGAAAAGCAGCTGTGAGTGAGACAGGCACAGAGCCAGGTAGCTCATGATGTATGTTACCAATACGAATAGCTTACCCCTTCCTCCTGCTCCCTGTCTTTCCTGACAAGAGTAATGGAGAGTTAAAAGAATTCTTTAACATATGATAGATATTTAAAGAAACACTTCTTCCTGTAAAATGTGTGCACAGTGATCGACATCGTAAGGAAGAGCATTTTGTCTGCCTCCTGAGTGATGGGAGCTCATAACGCAGTAAATTACACCAATATAGAAGTTAATGTACTTGGCTTTAACACGGATATTTTACTGTTATTATCACTATCGAAGGTGACATCCATCACGGTGACATGCACCCAGAAAGGAAAAAAAAAAAACCCTGGTGTAGTTGTGTGTAATAACCCAAATTACAGAGCTTTTCTAATGCCTTTTTTTATAACAGTTTTGCAGCTCCATATTATTTCCTATTAATGTGAATTGTCTCCTACCTGTGAATTTCTCAGGATTGCCTCTTCCCCTCCGCTCTCCGTAATCACCATTTATTATCTACACGCTTCCCGTGAAACAAGGCTATAGGTGACAGAGAGAGATTGATGCTGACCTAGATACAGGCCCACCCCCAGCTTTTTTCTTTCCTCCCCCTCTGCAATAATGTGCTCGTTACAGTGTGGAGGAGCCTTTGTTAAAACCTTCAGCTTCTCCCAGCAGTGGGTGCTAAAAATAGTCTCATTAACTGAAACTTTACCTGATCAGCAAAGGAGCTCTTGGGGAAAAGGTACCAAGGTGGACTCAAAAATGTAAATAAACAAGAGGAAATTCCATCCTGCTGCTCTGTCAGCTCCAAGGGCTCACTCAGACCTGCAAGGCAACACAGCAGCAATGCTGTCGATGTCTGTGAGCAACAGGAGGGTTTCTCATCCTCACTGCTGTGTACCTGGTGATGATTTTGCTCTCGTAGTTTTGGGGGTTTATTTTAACATTCTCACACTGAGCCTTTTCCCTGGGCAGCTGAATGTTCTGGAGGCCTTGCAAGGCTGCACCACTTGGAAGTGCACCTCGGGGCTTGTGTCCTGAAAAAGAGCCCTCTCTTGGAGGTGACAGGTCTGCAGTGACTGGCTCACCGAAGCCAAGGGATTTAGAGTAATCTGTGCCTGGCTGCAGGTTCCTGAGCTGTGGCTCTTTTCAAACAGCTTTGTGCAATCCTATGCACTTCCCTGGAGTCTTCTGGGATTTCCCAGCCATTTCTGCCTGCCCAGGCTTCAAGAAATGCAGTAGAGTGCACTTGTCCCTTCTGCATCACTCGCTGAGCCTAGGGCCCTGCCAAGCAGGAGATATCTGTGATATCTGTGGAAACCTGGGGCAGCTACATGGGTTAGGGATCCTGAGGAATGGCCAGGGAGTGCCCAAGGGCAAACTGCTTTGTTTCCCTGCAGTCAGTTGATTTTGTTTCTGTCCCTCCATTGCCAGGAAAGCTGTTGGCCAATACTGGTAAAGGGGCAGTGGGTTTCTGCAGCCCCACCTTGCTCCTCTTTGCCAGCCCTTGCCTTTTCTTTGCTAGGAGACTCCCGTGTGTAGCAAAGGATGTCTTATTATTTCCTGTCCAAAAAGGAAATGCAGAGCACAGAGTAATTATCTCTGCCATCCTAGCTGCCATAAGGCATGTTAGCATGCTCATCATTAACCACAAAGACTTTTTTTTCTCCACCTCCTTCCTAGTTCTCACACTTGTACTGCACTGAGCAACTGAGACATGCTTGAAATAAAGCTCTGCCTGTTTCTACCTACCATGAGCTGAGTTTAACTCTGCCCTTTGGTGAAAACCAAAGGGAAATCCACCTCTGCCAGACAGGAGGAGGCATGGGAGGGAACAGGTGGCAGGCTCTTCACCTCTCCTTTCCCAGGCAGCCTGTGACATGAGCCACGTACAAGACCTGTTTTGGGAGAAAACCTCTGCAGACCATACACAATGAAGCTGTTCAGGCAGCTGGCATGGACTGCCCATGTGGTGCTGCTGGGGGAAGTGTGCAGCAGCTCTACTTATCCTACCAGGTTTTCATGCAGTATGATTTGTGGTTCCTTCAGGGAATTTTCATAGTTTATATGTGTTGGCTTCTTAGTATCCTCACTGTGGTGGTGTCATCATTAGCAGTGAAAGAAGTCGATAAAGAATAACTGAGCCTGCTCTGGTAATGGACTGTGCTTTGGTTGGTGAGGGAAAAGCCAAATGCTGTGTTAGAAGTGAACTATTGGTTTGATTATCTCACTACTGCCCTGACTGGACATATGACCAATATGTGAAGCCTTTGTATAGTGGATATATGCAGCAATGTAAGGGAGGCAGTAGCATTTCTGAAGGTCCCTCAGTGGCCAGCATTCTGAACATCCTTGAAAACCTGTTGCTGATTCAATTTAGCTGGGGCATTGCCAGGAAAGGCTCGTTTCCTCCACTGGTTTTCCTGCTCACTGCAGGAGTGATTACTGGTAATTATCTGTCACCCTTGTGAGCCCAGTCCTAGGGCTGCACCTCGGCTTGGGGATGTGACTTTGGCCACGCAGGGGCCAAGCCAAGGACTCGTGGTGGCCGTGCCAGGGCTGTGAAGGCTGCAGGTGCTTCTGTCGAACTGTGGCTCTGCAGGGCAGGAAACTCATTCCACCTCCTCCCCAGGAGGCCGGGAAACCAGCAGAGGAAGAGGAGTCAGTGTTCACACATGAGGATCAGCATGAGTTGGGTGGGCTGGAGGCAGCTGGTTCCTCTCGGTGCTGTCAGCCCTGCTCTTTGTGCCCAGAGCTGCAGAAGGCCCCTGGCCCCTCTGGCAGTGCTGGAAAGAGCCTGCTCTGCCCCCCCGGCTCAGGCCACTGTTGGAAATAGAGCTGGGGTTTTGCTGGAGCCAGTTGCATGGGTAAAGAGGAGAGGGGGGAGGAAGGGAGAGTTGAGTTTGTGGCATCTGGGACTTGGGATAGTTCAAACCTGTTTTTCCCACCTTTTTTGGGGGGTGGGGGTCTCGGGCAGGGAGGTGGATCGGGCCAGGCTGGGAGCTCCCTAGTATCGGCCAATGGAGCATCCTCGGGGGGATCCAAGGAGGGTCCCGGAG